>BTHU01000005.1:127457108-128014608 GCA_036184795.1 Tokudaia tokunoshimensis
ACACACACATGAGACACAGATTCATTATGTAGTCCTCACTGGCCTGGTATTTGTTGTGTAGACCAGGCTGGCCTCAAACTTACTGAGTTCTGTCTATCTCTGCCTTCAGGTGTGAGTCACCATATCCAGTACATCATTAATCCCTAATGGTTTTTACTAAGGTAGGATAGAATCTCGATGCAGTTTTGTTTTGTACTTTCCTAATAACCAAAAATGTTTATTTGTTTTCTGATATTTATTGGACACTTATGATTTTTTTAAAAAAAATATTGTTTGATTCATTTTCCCATTTGTTGATTGGATGATTTGGATTTTGGCAATTAATCTTTGGATTTCTATGTATTCTTGACTTTAATCCCCTGTTGAATATATAGTGGATAAAGATTGTCTATGATTATGCACACTGCGTAGTGACTGTTTATTGTATCCTGTGCTGCTTGAAGTTTTCAAGTTTGTGCAATCCCATTTGGTATTTCTTGCTGTTGTTTCCCCAGGATACTGGAGTCCTTCTCAAAGACCATAGCTGTGCCTATATCTTGTGTTATCTCTCTGTTTGCTCAAGCAGTTTTGATGCTGCAGGTCTTACAGCCTTTGACCCATACCGAACTGATAAATGTTTAGAAAAAGAAAAATTTACAGGGAGAAAGTTTCTTTCTTTGACATGTGACCATCCAATTTCCCAACTTTCTTTCACTGAAATGACTGGGTACCTTTGCACCTTAGTGGAAAATCAAGTGGGTTGATTTGGGATTCTCTATGGTGTTTTTTGTTTGTTTGTTTGTTTGCTTTCTTGCTTGTTTACCTGGTTTGTTCAGACAATATATATATATATTAGGGATTTCTTTATGAGTGAATTGTAGACATTGTCAAAGACCTTCTTTGTATCTATTGAGGGGATCATGTGATTTCTGCCCTCACTATTTTAAAAATGTATTTCTGAAATATTTATTCTTAATGTGCTAGGATCACTGTATCTGAAATATTTATTGTTAATGTGCTAGGATCTCCATGTCTACTTATGCTGTGTTACTTTAATTGAATTACATGTGTTTAACCATCCTTGCACTTCTGGGATGAAACCAATTTGATCCTCATAGGGTCTTTTTTGATTTGTTAACTCAGTTTGCAAATATTTTGTGAAGTTTTACAAACATGGTCACTGGGGAAATTTATCTATTGTATTCTGCTTTTGTTTTGTGCTTATCTGGTTTGGACATGAGGAGAATATTATATAGAATGTTTGACACTAATCCCTTTCTTTCTGTTTAATAGAGCAGTTTGAGGAGCACTAGTCTTTGATCTGCTCTATAACACTATTGTTTGTTAAGTGGAGGAATACTGGTGGTCTGTATGTAGGAGAATGTAAATATATCTATATTTATCACCCTGCATAAAGCTCAAGTCCAAGTGGATCAAGAACCTCAACATAAAACCAGGCACATTGAATCTAATAGAAGAGAAAGTGGGTAATAGCCTTGAATGCAATGGCAAAGGAGAAATTTTCTTGAACAGAACATCAAATGGCTCAGGCTCTAAGATCAACAATTGATAAGTGGAACCTCTTGAAACTGAAAAGCTTCTGTAAGGAAAAGAACACTGTCAACAGGACAACATAGCAGCCTACAGATTGGGAAAAGATCGTTACTAATCCTACATCTGACAGAGGGCTAATATCTGAACTATATACAGAACTCAAGAATATAGACTCTAACAAATTAACACAATTAAAAACTGGGGTACAGAGCTAAACAGAGAAATCTCAATAGAGGAATCTAGGATGGCCAAGAAGCAGATGCAGATACTTACATCCAACCATCCCCCTGAAATTGGGGAAGACTTAGGAGAAGGATAGAAGGAGTTGAAGGGGATGGCAACCCTAGAAAGAATAATAGCATCAACTAAGCCAGATCTCTCAGCACTCCTAGAGACTAAGCCACTAAACAAAGGGCATACATGGGCTGGTCCATGGCCCACAGCACATATGTAATAGAGGGCTGTTGTGTCTGGCTTCAATGGTAGATGATGTGTCTTATCCTGTAAAGACTTGATGCCCCAGAGAAGGGGAATGGTTGGGGTAGGTGAGGAGGGGGGAGGGGGGGATTGAGGGGGGGAGGGGGGATCACTCTCTCAGAGCCAAAGAGGAGGAGGATAGGGTGAAGAACTCTGAGAGGGGGGACTAGGAAAGGGAGCCAACATTTGGAATGTAAATAAATAAAATAATTTAATAATAATAAAAAAGAAATGTTCAATATCCTTAGTCATCAGGGAAATGCAAATCAAAACAACCCTGCAATTCCACCTTACACCAATCAGAATGGCTAAGATGAAAAACTCAAGTGGCAGCACGTGCTGGCAAGAATGTGGAGAAAAGGCAACACGTCTCCATTGCTGGTGGATTGCAAACTGGTACAACCACTCTGGAAATCAATTTTCTGGTTCCTCAGAAAATTGGAAATAGTTCTACTTGAAGACCCAGCTATACTGCTCCTGGGCATATACCCAAAAGATTCTCCACCATACCACAAGGACATGTGTTCTACTATGTTCATAGCAGCTTTATTTGTAATAGCCAGAAACTGTAAACAACCCAAATGTTCCTTTGCTTTAGTCTTTATCTTCCCTTCACTTCACATCAAATCTACTAGGATTTTGATTCTTTATTTCCATCCAGTTGTTTTGTTGTGTCCCATTCTTATTTTTCTAAGAACCTTTCTTCCTTTTATGAAATGTGTTCTTTTATGTATTTTTGTGATTATTACTGCCATTTTCTTTCTGTATGTGTGATATTCTTTTAAGTATTTTGGTAACATTGGCTTAGTAGTGGTGAGTGGTTAACTTGTATTTGTCTTTCTTACTCTTCTATTGCTAATGTGACCTTATGGAGACAGTATTTGTGGTTGACAGTTGATTTTTTTTTTTAAATTAGAACTTGAAATACACCATGCCGGGATTTGCTGGCTTTTAGGGCTTCTGTTGAGAAGTCTTTTATTATCCTGATGGTTTTGCTTTCCTAACCCAGGTGGCAGCTTTTCTCTCAGCTGCAATACTGCTTCTGTAATGAATATTTTAAAGATAATATGAGATGTTCTCTGTTCATCATGTCTTCTTGGGATTTTTAATTGCCTCTTGTGCTGGAGTAACTACTACTTTCCCTAGATTTGAGGTGTTTCTGTTAAATTTTTGTCAGATGGGCATTTCTGACTTTGATTTTCATCCCAGCTTCTTCTACCCATAAATCATCAGGTTTGATCTCTTGATCACATTCCAGGGTTCTTGAGATTTGTGGTTATGTTTGTTTACATTTTCTAGATGTATGCCATGTTTTATTGGCCTTAACTTCTATTCTTGCTGTTCTTCCCTCTGTGTGATCTGGTTTCTGGATGGCAGTTATCACTCTTTATAGTTTGATTGGTTGAGTTTTTCATTTCCAACATACATTTTTTCCTAACCTCAACTTTCTTGCTGAAGTTCTCAGACAGAGGGTTGAAATTCTCAGAGAAATTGCTGACTTCCTTATCTAGATCTTGAATTCACTTCCTCATGCTATAGGTCTCTTTATATCATTATTGACATCCTTGATCTTTCTTACAGTTAGACTTCTGGTTACTTCTATACCATGTCAACCACTTATATACCTTAGGAAGTGCTCTTCAGAGATTTGCTGTGTTTTGGGCAGTTGTGTTACCACTTTCCCACTTTGCTTGATTCTTTGAAGCAATTTTCAAAAATCTCTTGGAGGAGCTAAAGCATCCAATTTGGTCTGATCAGCAGTATTCTCTTGAGGCCTCAACTCCAAATCAATCACTCAAGAGTACAGACAAAGTCACTGTAATACCACCACCATCAAATTAGACATAAAAATAGACTTAAAACGAATTAAATCCAACTACTATGGCACAAATGACTATAGACATGCAAATGGGATCTTATTAACTGTGCAATTTAAAAAATTAATTGTGATAAAAAGTAATAAATGAATGAAAGGAAAAGGGAAAGGACAGAGGGAACAGAAAGAGGGTAGAGAAAAAGTATAAAGAAGCAAAATTTTTAAAATGCAAAGAAAAAGAAGAAAGAATAAGAATGGTAGGAATAAGGAGAGAGAAAAAAATCAAGAGATTAAACAACTGATTGCACAATAAAGAAGAATGCAGCTGGGCATGGTGGCACATGCCTTAATTCCCAGTGCTTGGGAGCCAGAGGCAAGTGGATCTCTGTGAGTTCAAGGCCAACCTGGTCTACAGGGAGAGTTTCTGGACTTCTCTATTACACAGAGAAATCCTATCTCAAAGAAAAAAGAAAAGAGAAAAATGTATAAGTATACTTAAATGCAATAATGTGGATAAAATATTTTAGAGGGTTTTAAAAAAGTAAAATATTAAAATTATAGTAAAAAGCTAAAGTACAAACATCAAGGGCAAAAGAAAGATAAAAAGGACCTGAAAAGGTAGTGGAATGGCTTATTTCTGGGTCCTTTATTATCTGAGCCTGCCAAGGGGAGGTGTGTTTAATTGACATAGCAATCTTTTGTTGTTTGTATTATTCTGGCTAGTACTCAGAGCCTCGGTTCATCAACAATTGCCTGGAGCTCCCCTTCTGTGATCAAAGAATCGATATTATCCACATATAGGCTAGGAACTTGTGGCCTAGCATATTCTTACTCATTCCAAATATTCCAATTTGTGCATCCTACAATGGTTGAGGGTGGCCCATATCAAGGTCAAGGGTGGCTCTTGCATGTATTAGAGAGTAGGATATGCATGGATTGGAGAGTAGAATAAGCATACCAAACAACAGGGTGTATAATAGAGGACATATCTCAGTCCTTTTAGATCCTTCCCAGAAGTGAATCCTACTGGAAAGACAGGGTTGATACTGCCCTGATGAACCTGAACTTCAGCATTCTTAAATTTGTTGGCTATAAACTCTTTGTCAGAGAGGTATTGATAGACTGAATGAGCAACCTATTGGTCACATACTTGTATATCAGTTATTCTAAATGACAGAATTTCTGCCTCAATATAGAGGGTAGAGTCATCCACTGCAACACCATAGCCTAAGCCTCTATTTGCCAAATTTCCTCAGCATCCTCAGCCTTCTTTTTCGTCAAGATGTATCATATGGTGAACCCACACCCACAGAGTCCACAGCTGTCCTCATTTGTAATTATCTTGTTTTTAAGCCACCAAAGTATGTAACTTTCAAATAGGCCCTGTACTGACTGGTTTTGTGTGTCACCTTGGCACACAACACTTGGTGTTATAACAGAGAAAGGAGCTTCAGTTGGGGGAACTGCCTCCATGAGATCCAGCTGTGGGGCATTTTCTCAATTAGTGATCAAGGAGGGAGAGCCCCTTGTGGGTGGTACCACCTCTGGGCAGGTAGTCTTGGGTTCTATAAGAGAGCAGGCTGAGCAAGCCAGAGGAAGCAAGCCAGTAAGTAACATCCCTCCATAGCCTCTGCATCAGCTCCTGCTTCCTGACCTGCTTGAGTTCCAGTCCTGACTTCCTTTAGTGATGAACAGCAGTGTGGAAGTGTAAGCTCAATAAACTCTTTCCTCCCCAACTTGCTTCTTGGTCATGATGTTTGTGCAGGAATAGAAACCCTGACTAAGATAGGCCCCATTTCAAGATGGTGTAAGGATGTATCCCTGAGAGATATGGGGAATGCCAAAATGGATTTTTTTCAATGTCATGTGGGAGGAGGTGTCATATGGCACTATTTCTGAAAAGACCACTTACCCCAGATAAAGAGCAAATATCAAAGTAAGAATATCACCAAAATCCAACTTGGTGATTCAATACGTTTATTACAGGAATATGGCTAAGGAGTCATTTTTAGGAATAGAAATGCCTTAAGGACAGCAGTATCATAGAAATCATACCCCAGCATGGGAGAGAGCTCACTAAAACTAACTTTGGAGTACACTGCATAACTTGAAGGTAGTTTAGCAAGTTGTATGTCATCTCTTCCAGGAAGTTCAGCTTGTCTGAGCCTGTCTCTAAGCAATCCTAATTATTTATGTAATCTTGAGGAGGGAGGTGCATCATACTTCTGCTCAGTTTCAGGGATTTCCTGAATCTTCTGAGTTTTTATTTCCAAAGCCTAAAGGAACTTTCCTTCAAAACTTCCTTAGTCTTAACGAGTTTCTCAGAGGAAATTATTAATCAGTGGAAGTCACAGCCAAATCAAGTTCTCCAGACAATTTAAGGGATTTAAAGCATGTGAGAACTTTAAGCTTGTCCTGCAACTGAGACAGACAGCCTCTTTTATTAAAGTATTTGGTGTCCTGGCTAGTTTTATGTCAAATTGACACACACTAGAGTCATCTGAAAGGAGGGAACATCAATCGAGACAATGTCTCCATAAGATCCAGCTTTAGAAAATTTTCTAAATCAATGATAGATAGGAGAGGACTCAGCTCATTATAGGTGGTGCCATTCATCATTGGGCAGGGTGGTCCTAAATTCTATAAGAAAGCAGGCTGAGCAAGCCATGGAGAGCAAGCTAGCAAGTACCACTTCTCCATGGTCTCTGCCTTAGCTCCTACTTCCAGATTCCTGCCCTGCTAGAGTTCTTTGCCTGTTTTCAATGATGAACTGTTAAGTGGAACTGAGTGAAATAAACCTTTTTTTCTCAAGTTGCTTTTGGTCATAGTGTTTTATCACAGCAATAGCAACCCTAACTAAAACTCTTGGCTTACATTAAGTATGAGGTTTAAGCTTCCCATGTCCTGTTGGAGAGGCAGGAGCAGAGATCTTGATCTTCATTCCTTTTTGCTACATGGCCTTTAGTTCTCACCTGCCTTTCATCAGTTCTGTCGGCATTTTCATGCTTTCTGATGTTCTTCCTATTTTTCTTGAATTTTTGAGTAGTTGAACTGTGAAGAACAGATGCCAACATCCAGTCACACTGTCAGTGGTGAAGCCAAGCCCATGCTGATGAAACATTGTGGAAACATTCCCTTTTGGATAAAATGGTGACCTCATTGTTCATGACATCACGGTCACTGATTAAAGGACAGATCCCACAGGCTCCAGCTGGCCTAAGAAATATGTTTTTAAATACATTCTGTCCAGATACCAGGTACCAAAGCTAAATCAGGATCAGATAAGTCACCCAAACAGTTCCATAACCCCTAAAGAAATAGAAGTAGTCACTAAAAGTCTTCCAGTCAAAAAAAAAAAAAAACCAGAATCAGATGGGTTTAGTGCAGAATTGTATCAGACCTTCAAAGAAAACCCAATACCAATATTTTTCAAACTATTCCACAAAGTAGAAACAGAAGGAACACTACCCAGTTTCTTCTATGAAACCACAGTTATTCTGATACCAAAACCACACAAAGACCCAACAAAGAAAGAGAACTTCAGACCAAATCCCCTTATAAATATCAATGCAAAAATACTCAAAAAATTATTGCAAAGTTAATCCAAGAACACATCAAAACAATCATCCATCCTGATCAAGTAGGCTTCATCCCAGGAATGCAGGGATGGTTCAATGTACAGAAATCCATCAACGTAATCCACTACATAAACAAACTCAAAGAAGAAAAAAACACACACACATGTTCATTTCATTAGATGCTGAGAAAGCATTTGACAAAATCCAACACCCCTTCATGAGAAAAGCCTTGGAAAGATCAGGAATTGAAGTCCCATACCTAAACATAGTAAAAGCAGTATACAGCAAACCAGTAGCCAACGTCAAACTAAATGGAGAGAAACTTGAAGCAATCCCACTGAAACCAGGAACAAGGCTGCCCCCTATCTATTCAATATAGTATTTGAAGTTCTAGTTAGAGCAATTAGACAACAAAAGGAGTTCAAAGGGATACAAATTGGAAAGGAAGAAATCAAATATCACTATTTGCAGATGATATGATGGTATAATTAAGTGACCTCAAAAATTCCACCAGAGAATTTCTTAACCTGATAACCTCACCAAAGTGGCTGAATATAAAATTAACTCAAACAAATCAGTAGCCTTCCTATAATCAAAGGATAAACAGGATGAGAAAGAAATTAGCGAAATGACACCTTTCACAATAGTCACAAACATTATAAGATATCTTGGTGTGACTCTAACCAAACAAGTGAAAGATCTGTATGACAAGAACTTCAAGTCTCTGAACAAAAAAACCGAAGAAAACCTCAAAGGATTGAAAGATTTCCCATGCTCATAGATTGGCAGGATAAAAATGTCTATCTTGTCAAAAGCAATCTGAAGATTCAACATGATTCCCATCAAATTTTCCATCCAATTCTTCATAAAGTTAGAAAGAGCAATTCCCAAATTTATCTGGAATAACAAAAAACCCAGGATAACGAAACTATTCTCAACAATAAAAGAACTTCTGGAGGAATCACTATCCCTGACTTCAAGCTGTATTAAAGAGCAACAGTGATTAAAAACTGCATGGTATTGGTACAGTGACAGAAAAGTAGACCAATGGAATAGAATTGTGGACCCAGAAATGAACCCACACACCTCTAGTCACTTGATCTTTGACAAAGAAGCTGAAACCATCCAGTGGAAAAAGGGCAGCATTTTCAACCAATGGTGTTGGTTCAGCTAGAAAGAACCCAGATGTCCCTCAACAGAGGAATGGATACAGAAAATGTGGTACATTTACACAATGAAACACTATCCAGATATTATAAATAATGACTTCATGAAATTTTCAGGCAAATGGATGGATCTAGAAAATATCATCCTGAGTGAGATAACTCAGTCACAAAAGAACACACATGGTATGTACTCAATGATAAGTGGATATTAGGCAAATATCATGGATTACCCACAATACAACTCATGGACTACATGAAGCTCAAGAGGAAGGAAGACCAAAGGGTGGATGCTTCCATCCTACTTAGAAGGGGGAGCAAAATAATCAAGGGAAATAGAAGGTAGGAGGAACTTAGGAGGAAGAGAAGTGGGGGAGGGGGAAAAGAGGAGCAGAATCAGGTATGGGAGGAGATGGAAGAGATGTACAGAGGGTCAGGAAATTGAACAGGGCTGTGTAGCAATAGGGGATGGTGAACAGGGGGTAGCAACCAGAAAGACCCAGATGCCAGGAAAGCAAGAGCCTCCCAGGACCCCACAGGGATGGCATTTGCTGAAATACCCCACAATGGAGAGGGAGAACCTGTCATGACCTTATCTAGAGGTTAGGCATGGTCCCCTGGTTGATGGATGGAGCCACCCACCCATCTCCAAACTTTTAACCCAGAATTGCTCCTGTCTAAAGGAAATACTGGGACAAAAAGTGGAACAGAGATTGAAGGAAAGGCCATTGAGAGACTGGCCCACCTAGGGATCCATTGTACATGCAGATACCAAACCCAAACATTATTGAGGATGCCAAGAAGTGTTTGCTGACAGGAACCTGATAGAGCTGTTTCCTGAGAGACTCTGCTGGATCCTGACAAATACAGATGCACATGTACACATCCAATCCTTGGACTGAGCATGGGGACCCTAAAGGGGAAGTTAGGGCAAGGACTGTAGCAGCTGAAGGGGTTTGCAACCTCATAAGAAGAACAACAGTATCAACCAACTGGAACCCCCCAAAGCTTCTAGGGTACTAAACCACCACCCAAAGAGTACACAGTGGGTACCCATGCCTCCAGCTGCATATGTAGCAGAGGATTGCCTTATCGGGCATCACTGGGAGAAGAGCCCCTTGATCCAGTGGAGGGTTGATGATCCAGGATATGGGAATGATAGGCAGCTGAGGCAGAAGTGGGTGAGTGTGTGGGTGGGTGGGTGGGGGAGCACCCTCATAGAGGCAGGGGGAGGGAGGTAGGGAAAGGTGGCTTGTGGAGGGGAAACATTTGAAATGTAAATAAATAAAATAACCAATGAAAGAAAGAAAGACAGAAGGAAAGAAAGAAAGAAAGAAAGAAAGAAAGAAAGAAAGAAAGAAAGAAAGAAAGAAAGAAGAAAGAAAGAAATGCTGTCGATCTAGCTCTACTACAGGAAAGTTTTGGTTAACGTAGTTTGTAGGCATGTAGTTCTGTGGAGCCATGAACCTTTTCTGATCTCAAGACTTGGAGTTCCTAAGGCAGATTGCTGTCTACCAAAAGGCAAGTCATCAGACCCAAGGCTTTGTAAGGTGTTCTGATGATCATCTGGTACACAGAAAAGTATTCCCTGAAGTTTGAAATGCTGAGCTTATGTATTCTTCCTCTTGTTAGAAATCACCTAGCTACTGCTAACCCAACACAACTCTCCATGAGTCTGACTGGATACTCTTGGCATTGTTTCACTCCAAGTCTCCATGGCCAGCATAAGGGAGCAAGTAGTCATTTGGAGAAAGTCACTTGGGAAGTTGGTGTAAATATCTCCTAGAAGCTGAGGGTAGTGGCTAGCAGAAAGCAAAAACCTGGGGTCTAAAACCTTTAAAGACTGCACTCTGCCTGACTCTAGACTAGCATTAAATATGACTCTTTCCTAGTTGAAACTCAAATGACACAGACTTACTATCTGGTCAAAACTCAAGAACCCTGTTAATTTTTCCTAAGACACCAGTCTTTACAGATTCTCTGATTGTGAACCTTGGTCTGCTGGAAAGACTTTCCTGCTCTCCCACATAATACACGGAATCTGTCTGTTTTAAATTCCTTAATTCAGGCAAGAGAAATGTTACAATCGTTAAGAGCATTTGCTGCTCTTGTAGAGGACCTGGATTCAGTTCTCAGCTCCTATGCAATAGATCACAACTACCTCTAACTCTAGTTCCAGGGGATCTGACAATCTTCTGCCCTCCCTGGATACTACACTCATGTGGTACACACACATATATATGCAAAACCTCATACTGTAACAGGGATCTATACCTTAGTCGGTTCCAAGACCTTAGAACAACTAGCTTCACGAAGGGAGGACCATTGAGGCTGTAAAACTCAGCATATAGACAGCACTACCTGCCAAAACTAAAACAAAAGTCTAATCCAACAACATCCAAACAGTTTTCAGGGAAAAAAAAAACTCGAAGTGTACTACTCTTGCTTTTGAGCTTCTGAAGTTTTGCTTCTTGTTAACTGTTCTTGTTAATTAAAATATGTCAGTCAACGCATAATATTGTTTTTGTGCTTAAAACCTCATCCTGATGCTTCAGTGCTTCTTTAGAAGGGTGAACAAAATACAGGAGGAAATATGGAGACAAAGTGTGGATCAGAGATTAAAGGAAAGGCCATCCAGAGACTGCCCCACCTGGGGATCCGTCCCATATACAGTCACCAAAACTGAACAATATTGTGGATGCAGGGAAGTGCTTGCTGACAGGAGCCTGATATGGCTGTCTCCTGAGAGGCTCTGTCAGAGCTTGACAAATACCGAGGCAGATGTTCACAGTCAATCATTGGACTGAGCAAGGGGTCCCCGATGGAGGAGTTGGAGAAAGGAGCTGAGGGGGCTTGCATGTCCATGGAGGGAGCAACAGTGTCAATGGCCAGACCCCCAGGAGCTCCCCGGGATTGGACCACCAACTAAAGAGTATACATGGAGGTACCCGTGGCTCTGGACGCATATGTGACAGAGGATGGCCTTGTAGGACATAAGTGGAATGAGCAGCCCTTGGACCTAAGGGGGTTTGATGCCCCAGTGTAGGGGAATGCCAAGGCTGGAAGACGGGAGTGGGTGGGTAGGTGGGGGGGGAGCACCCTCACAGAGGCAGAGGGAAGGGGGGATGGGATAGGGGATTTCTGAAGGGGAGACCTGGAAAGGGGAAAACATTTGAAATGTAAATAAAGAAAATATCCAATAAAGCAATCAAACAAGCAAACAAACAAACAAAAATTCATCCTGAGAAAGGCTCAGTGCTAAACTGGGATCCCGAGCACACAGTGCAGTTGCTGGCTCACTAATAAAGACTTTCTATTGACTTAAACCCATGTCTGAGCATTTTTCTCTGGTGAATACCCCACAACAATACCCATACATTAAAAAATAAATGAAACATTTTCTTTAAAAATCCTTAATTCAATCATTTTTTTTTCCAGTTGAAGTAGTGGCCAGTATCTGGAGACCAAACATCTTTCAGAGACCATTATTTAACCTGCCCTCTTTGACACCATAACCACTTTGTTCCTAGCTCCTGGATTAGCAATGAGGTGGGGCACATGACTTGATTTACCTCCACAGATTATGCTGTTACATAATGGGTTGTACATGTTTTCATCCATGGATGCACTTGGGCGGACTTTTAAATGGGACAGGCTATTCCCATTTTGAGGAAAAGGACAAAGCCAACCCAAGCTTCACAATCTGCAAAAGATGTCATAGCCTTCCCATGGAGGGAAACCTGAACATTCACAAGCTAAACTTTCCAAAAATTCCCAGCTGCACAGATTTCTAGTTATGGCAAGCTTCTGTTACATGTGAATTCAAATATTTCAATTAATTTTTTAAGCAATCCATTTTGCTACAAGGACAGGAGAAGAATCTAACTGATTCAAACCTTTAAGAAACTCAAGAGGGTGTGTATAATGGCCCTTGTGTTAAGCCTGCCAAACATAAATAAGCCATATGATCGATCTCTCTGTGCACAAAAGGTCAGGGATTATAGCAAGTGTTTTGATGCTGGGACCCTCAAGAAGAGCAACTACCTTGTTGTTTTAAATTACATACAATGACTCAGGGGTGGTCACCAAACTCAAGGACACAACTGCCATTTGCCTGTTAATGAAACAGCCCAAAACACTGAGTAGCAGGTACTGAATGACAATTTGTATCCCATATCAGGCTTCTTATGCTCTAGAAACGAAGGCCATCCTATTCAATCAGCAACTCAAAGTCACAGTTCTGGACTACATCTTTAGAAACCCCATCTGACTTTAAAACCTTACCAGAGACTTAAAGCCCCAGCTCTATGGTTTGTCTCACAACCACCTCTAGTACTGGCAAAGTGGCAATGAAGGTCCATCAACAAAAGCTCCTGGGCAAGCTAATAGACTTTTTGGCCTGGGTGGAGACCTAACATTTCCAGTCAGGTAGGTCAATCAACTGGCCAAAAGACCACATCTTTTATTTATTTATTTATTTATTTATTTATTTATTTATTTATTTATTTATTGCTTTTTTTTTTCAAGACAGGGTTTCTCTGTGTAGCCCTGGCTGTCCTGGAACTCACTCTGTAGGCCAGGCTGGCCTCGAACTCAGAAATCCGCCTGCCTCTGCCTCCCAAGTGCTGGGATTAAAGGCGTGCGCCACCACCGCCCGGCACATCTTTTTTTTAAATCATGCTGAAAAGACAAGAGGAATAATTGCCCTTTAATGAGACACTGTTCTTGTCCTTCCCAGAATTCCTGCTTCTCTGTGCAGTCCCCTCAAGCCACAGTGAGGTGCAACTGGGTCTGCCCACATTACTGAAGCCTGAGTCAGGAAGGTATTTTTCCTTTTTCTGACTCTTTCTGGTGCTGACAATTGGTGCTTCTTATTCTGCCTCTAAAGCCTCCTTCCTACCATGTGACTGTTTTGTCTGCCATGTGTCTGGCATGTTTTTCTCCCTTTTCTCCATTAATTTCCTCCAGGCAGTTGCTGAGCTTGATTACTTGCCTGCAATGGGTTCTTTTTTTTTTCTTTTAATCTTGAATAAAATTGACTTTGAGCCTTTATGTGAGTTCATTACTAAATTCATTTATTTACTTTTTGTTTGGGTTTTTTGGTGTAGTTCTTGTAGTTTTTGTTTTGTTGTTGTTGTTGTTGTTTGTTTGTTTTGAGACAGGGTTTCCTTCTGTAGCGCTGGCTGTTCTGGAACTCATTATGTAGAGTAGGCTGGCCTCGAACTCATAAAATTCCACTTGCCCCTGCCTCCGAAGTACTGGAATTACAGGTGTACATCACCACACCTGGCCTTAAATTCTTTCATTAATGAGACTAAGAACCCCGAGGAAGGAACTCAACTTTTCTGGTATCATCTGATGGCCATACAGGGACTCCCTGAAATTCTTGTAACAATATGTATTGTCTCAGTATGTAGCTCTCGGTCACTGCTCTCATGTCATGCCTGCCTGCCTAATGCTATGATGCTCATAAACTCACCGTCTGAAAATAAGTCCCAATAAACTCTTTCTTCTACAAATTGCCTTGGTCATGGTGTCTTATCATAGTAATATAAAATTAATCAAGACATCCATCCTCAGTTTGTCACGTTAGAGAACCTCAGAGTCAGAATTTCCCAAACCCTGGCTGAGTCAGAAAGCATCACAGGTTATAGAATACGCTACCTGAACCATAGTCCCTTTTGATGCATGACCCACTGACCCCTTGTTTTTGCAACTGATTAACCTTTCCACAGCATAACCTTATTATCTGGCTTGATAAGAGGTAATTTATCTTATCTCTGATGTACTTTGCCAAATAAGCAAGTAATCACCAGGGATTCTAGGCTTTTTGTCCTTATTTTATCTTGATTCCTTTATGAAAGAGCATGGTTTACTAGGTCTTCTAAGGTTACTATCTAACTTTTTGGGTGTTTTTTTGGCTTTTTTGTTTGTTTGTTTTATTTTCTATATTCTTTATTTACATTCCAAATGATTTCCCCTTTCCCGGTTCCCCCCTCCCTGAAGGTCCCATAAGCCCTCTTCCCTCCCCTTGTTCCCCATTCAACCCCATCCTCCTTCTCTGTCCTGGTATTCCCCTACACTGCTGCAATGAGTCTTTCCAGGACCAGGGGCCTCTCCTTCCTTCTTCTTGGGAGTCAATTGATATGAGAATTGTGTTTTGGGTATTCCAAGATTCTGGGTTAATATCCCCTTATCAGTGACTGCATGCCATGTGTGTTCTTTTGTGATTGGGTTACCTCACTTAAGATGATATCTTCCAGTTCCAACCATTTGCCTAAGAGTTTCATGAATTCATTGTTTTTAATAGCTGAATAGTATTCCATTGTGTAAATATACCACATTTTCTGTAGTAACTTCACTTGATTGATAATTGACGTAGAAGAGCACAGCTTACAATAGGTGGTGCTATCCCTAGGCTGGTGGCCAGGGGTGTTAAAAGAAAGCAGGCTGAGCAAGCTGTCAGGAGAAAGCCAATAAGTAGCATTCCTCCATGGCTGCTGTTTCATTTCCTGCCTCAAGGTTCCTACCTTGAATTTCTGCCCAGTGACTGAGTATGACCTGAATGCTATAAACTGAAATAAACCTTTTCCACACATTCTTCTTGTTATGATATTTTAGTCACAGAATAGAAACTCTAATTAAGACAAAGGGAGTGAGGAGTTCATGATGAAGGAAAGTGAATGAAAATAGAAAGTGTCGTAGTAAAGAAGTAAGTTTGACACAGAGAAGCAGTACATGTTTTCTGACATATGTAGATGCAAAATAAAGGAAAAGCAGAGAAACTATAAGGGAAACAAGAAGAGACTGTGCGATGGGGAGGGAGCAGAATGGGGGAAGGTCATGGAGAAGGTGAAGATGATTGAAGGACAGTGTATATGACTATGGCTATGTCAACAATAAAATCCTTTTATTTGTACAATAAAGACATGCATTAATAATTATAATGGAATGTAAATAGAAAAAATATGGAAAATAAAAAAAATAATAATTATAATGAAAAAATTTTAATGATGGTTTACTATATGTGGTCAGGTTAGCCATGCCTCATCACTTGCTGCTTGCAGTTTTGTAGACAGAATCCATGAGTAAATGTTACAGATGATCAATTGAGGCTTTGCTCCAGAGTGTGGCAAGGATTAATTGCCATGGTTAATGAGAGAGGAAGTTTGCCTGAAAACAACACTGTGAAACTGAGGGTTGAATACCCTCGGGGGACCATCTACTTTGGAACTCTCCTGTGCTTCCTGGAAACAGAGGCAGTCATGGCCAAGGATGCCAGGCTATACCAGCTGTACAAGGGGTGCTGGAGAAGTCCTCCCCAGGAAGATGAAGTGTTCAAAGAGGCATTGTTGAGAACAACTTAAGGGAAACATAAGGGTTACTGGAACCAGATACTATTATCTTAGAGAACAATGGAACCAACTTATAGTGTCTCTCTAGCATCCCCTACTGGCAAATCTGGGTACTATGACACTTTGACAAGAAGTAAAAGGCTTAATTCTTTTTCCATATACATGATGACTGAAAGGAGTCTTTATGTGAACAACTAACATATATGCCTCAATAGATAAATGCAAACTAGAAAAAGGGAGATAGCTTCTTCAGAACATCTATTTTCTTTCTGTCATCACCGGGGCATGTATGTATATGTTGTGGCATGTATGTGGAGGACAAAGGAAGTAGTTTGTTCTCTGCTTCCACCATATAGGTCTCAGGGATTGAACTCAAATTCTCAGTCTTGACAGCAAGAGCCTTTACCCTCTGAGTCATCCCACTGGTCTCAGATAAAGAGAATTTGCTGGACCTCATACCACTTTGCACATAATTTGATAAGAATCCTTTATGTTGCCTATTTTTCTATTTAATTAGTATTTTTTTTTTTTCGAGACAGGGTTTCTCTGTGTAGCCCTGGCTGTCCTGGAACTCACTTTGTAGACCAGGCTGGCCTCGAACTCAGAAATCCTCCTGCCTCTGCCTCCCAAGTGCTGGGATTAAAGGCGTGTGCCACCACCGCCCAGCTTAATTAGTAATTTCAAGGAGGGTATATCAATGCCATTGCATATGTGTGAAGGTCAGAGGACAACTTTGTGGCAATTTGTTTTCTCCTTCCACCATGTGGGTTCAGGGGATTGGTTTCAGGTCCTTAGTCTTGGCAGCTAGCATCTTTACCAACTGAGGTATCTCACTTCTTAATTTTTAGTGTAACATAGTCTGTGCTCATTAGTCACAGTATTTATGCTCCATGAGATTCCTCCAACCCTGAAGGAGTGAATCTTAAACCACTACCTCCCTTAAGTTTGTGTCATTTTTTTTCTAATTTAGTTTTTTTTGTGTGTGTGTGTGTGTGTACAAGTGTTTTGCCTAAATGTATGTATGTACACTATGTGAGTGCCTGGAATTTAGGATTATTGGGTTCACAAAAGCCTTTTTGCCCACAGATAACTAGGGAAACTAGGAATGTTAATCATGAAGGGATGTTTCCTTGAAGAAGGAAACACCTGTTTTCTGCCCAAAAGGTTGGGAGTGGATGTCATTAAGTGATCTGGTGACATTTTTACTATCTATGGAGGCAAGCCTCAGCCATAATGTCTATTCAAGACTCTTTCCTCCATAGATATTATCTTTAGCTCCCAGTTAATAGAATCCATCCTTACAGGGGATGACACATGTACTTCTGACCTCTATAATATCTAAGTTGGACACCACATTAGATTCAAAACATTTTAGCTACTGAGCCCACCCTTACGGTTACAAATACTTGTAAAGGAGTTTCTAAGTAGTCACACTTTAAGCCTTATTTTCACCTGAAATTAGAATAATTGTTACCCAGAACCCCCTTTTCTAAATCCGACTGTGTTTACATATGCCTACAATAAACCGCCCAGCTTCAGACTCTTTAGAAGATTTGATCCGGGCTAACAAAGTCAGTTTGAATCAGGTTTTTATTCTCACCTCTTTTGAGTTCATTTCCCTAACTGACAGCCACAGAGACCCTCTTGACAGGGGATATCAGATCCCCTGGAATTAGAATTACAGATGGTTGTGACCTGTGATGTGAGTGTTGGGTCCTGAACCCAATCATCCAAAAGAACAGCCACTTTCACCACTTAACCGTCTCTCCAGCCCCCCTACTTTAGTTTTGCATGTGCTTCTATTTACTCTTTTTTTTGAGTTTCAGAGTTTAAAAAAAATGTTTTTCTGAGATTATAATATAATTACATCATTTCCCCCTTCTTTTTCCTTAATCCATCCCTTCTCATGCATCCCCTCCTTTCTCTCATTCAACTTCATGTCCCCTTTATTTAATTATTATTACATATCTGTGTAAATATTTTTCTAAATATATAAATACAACTTGATCAGTGCATATGATGTTACCTATATGTATATGTTTTCAAGGCTGACCATTTGGTATCTAATAACCAGTTAGCATGCTTTTCCCTAGGGAAGCTTATTTCTCCTGCTCCCAGCATTCCTTAGTACCCTATAGTTCCTTGTGTAGGGTTGAAGCCTCATGAGATTTCTTCCTTCCACATTAGCATAACTATTAGTTTCATTCTTGTTCAGCTTCTGTTTCTTAATTTACTCTGTCTTAGCTATATTGTCGTGGAGAAACCTCATGACCATTGCAAATATTTTAAAGGAAAGCACTTAATTGGGGCTGACTTACAGTTTCAAAGGTTTAGTCCATTATTATCATGGAGTGGGGCATGGCAGCGTGCAGGTAGACATGGTGCTGGAGAAGGAGCTGAGAGTTTTACATTTTTATCTGAAGGCAGCAGAAGGAGACTGTGTGCCACACTGTGTATGTGTGTAGGTAGGTAGGTAAGAGGACATATATTGGGATTTACTTCTCTCTTCCCCCCACCTGTTTCAAAGGTGACTTGCTCTTGCAACTGTTGTCACTGAGCTGAATGAGGTTCTATAGGTTCAAAGTGGAGTTTCTAGTGGGCTGGGTGTATGGTAAGAAACTTAAAGGAAACAAGAATAATAGAAGTTGACATTTAGACAACCATTTCAAAAGGAAGTGAACTGTTATGACAATTATATCCCATTGAAAGTTCATCTACTGAAGAAAACTCCAGGATGTTAGTGATGTCAGAACCTGGGATGTCTGCAAAGAAGTGTTGCAGACAGGAGTGAAGCCAAACCAAGAAAGAACTTATATGTACTGTAGGCAACAGAGATGGAGGCTCTTTCGCTTCTTTTGCTATCATGAAATATCCTAACAAAAAGTAACAAGGTAAAATTTGGTTTATTTCAACTAGAATTCTAGGTTATAGTTTTTCATTATGTAAAGTCAAGAACTAAAACAGCTAGACACATCACATCCATAATCAAGAGCAGAGAGAAATAAATGCATGCATGCTTGTTTGTTTACTTGTGTTCTGCTCATTTAAAGAATCTCTACCTAGGGAATGATGCTGCCCACAGTAGGCTTAGTCTTTCCAGATCAACTAACTCAGGATAATCTCCCACAGACATCCCCACAGGTCAACCCAATGTAGGCAATATCTCACTGAGACTTTCTTCATATGTAATTCTAGATTATTTCAAGTTGGTAACTAAAGCTAACTATCATACTTTTCCCCTTGATAAAGTGACATACAAATAATTACTTTTAACCCCTAGCTTCTACTTATTGTTCTCAATGTTTTCCCTTACAATATAAAATATGGTCCAGGTTTAAAGATCCAAATTATCTTTAACATTCCAAAATCTCTTAACTGTGAGCTCCTATAAAATTAAAAACATTTATTTGTACATTAAATATTCTTCCGTCATACAATAACATGCAATATTTTTACTTCAAAATGGAAGAACAGGTTATAGCAATGAAGTGATCATACCAAAGGAAAACCAAAAATCCAGCTGAAATAATAGGAAATTTTGCAACTCCAGTGTCCAGTATTTGGGACTCATAATGTAATCTTGATTACAAAGGGCTCAGTAGCTCCACTTCTCCATCTCTCCCACCTATACCACATTCAGTTTCTTCCTTAGACTTTCTACTCCACAACTGAAGCTATCCTTGGTAGACATCGCATAGTCTTGGCATTTCCAATATCATGAGGCCACCATTGTAATTGAGGCTTCATCTTTGCAGCTTAATTCAGTGGCCTCTCCAAAGGGACTCTGACCCTGCCTGCCACATTGTACTAAGCCTCATCGACTTTCCATGACACCCTCCAATGTTGCATCTTTCATGCCTTCAAATCCAGTACCCTAGGGATGACATTTAGGACAGCTTAAGATGTATCCCAGTCCCCTAGGATCACAGTATCATGTTTTGGGCTCTGTGTGTAAACCCCAAGGAAACACTTTTCTGGAAATTTGCTTTCAAAGACAGGGAACCCATTCCTTTGAATGAATTAGAATCTCTACAACATGGTACCTTCAATGGGTGAAGTGTTGCTCACAGGTATCTTTTATATTGTCCCAATGCAGCACTTTTCATATTCCACCTGGTCTCAGATACTCACAAGAGAGTCTTGACTTGAGAGCATGCCTCCTGGCAGATGAGAGTCTACTCTCCATTAAAGATTTGAGTCCAGGCAAGGCTTGGTGCTCCTCAGAGTTTACTCTTTCCTTCCATTCCTTCCTTCTTCCCTATTTCCTGACTCTCTTTCTTACAAATGCATATTAAATTTTCTCATGATCCATTGTCTTAGTCAGGGTTTTTATTCCTGCACAAACATCATGACCAAGAAGCAAGATGGGGAGGAAAGGGTTTATTCAGCTTACATTTCCACATTGCTCTTCATCAGTAAAGAAAGTCAGGACTGGAACTCAAGCAGGCCAGGAAGCAGGAGCTATTGCAGAGGCCATGGAGGGATGTTTCTTACTGGCTTGCTTCCCCTGACTTGCTCAGCTTGCTTTCTTATAGAACCCAAGACTACCAGCCCAGAGATAGTACCACCCACAAGGGGTCCTTCCCCCTTGATCACTAATAGAGAAAATGCCTTACAGCTGTATCTCATGGAGGCATTTCCTCACTAGAAGCTCCTTTCTCTGGGATAACTCCAGCTTGTGTCAAATTGACACAAAACCAGCCAGTATATCCATCCTAAGGGTAGATGGGTTTACAGAGTTCCTTTGCAAAGATTTTCAAAACAGAAAGGGAAATTTTTATCAGGTAGTAACCAGTGATTTTTGACTTCATCCATCAGGAGTGTGGCCCCTATAATGCTTTATCATAACAGATGTAGATTCATACATCAGTGACCATGTGACAGGTTGGTGGTCTCAATTTGGCCCAGAGATATAGAATAATGTCTCTAGGAAATCCCATGATATTCATTCTCTAAGGATAGTGGTAGAGTTCTGCTAGATGCATCGCTGAACATTGCCATTGAAGAAAGAAAACAAACATGGTGACAACCCATGCACCCGGTAGGTCCTCAACTCTGTCTTATGTCTGACCTGTATGACCTTATGACATGAGATATTCAGCAAAGTCCTTTGCTGATGTCAGAGGCTATCCTTGACTTATCTTACTTATTAAATTACTACCACATACATTTTTCTTTCTTTTCCTTTATGGGTTTTGTTTTTCTTCTTTGTTTTTCCATTCTGCTTGTTTTCAGTCTGCTTGTTTACTTGTTTTTTAAGGGTTGTTCATTTGCAGTGCTAAAGCATTTAATTGTGCAGATTGAGCAATTAATTTAACGACTAGCTTCACGGTTGAGATCTCATATACCCTTTATGAAACTGACTGTAGAACTCATAGCCTTTTGTGAACAAGGAAAAGATAAAACATTCTTATCAAATAAAACTATGCATCCATGAAACCCATCTTCCAAATGGCACCAGGTCACAGGAACCCCCTGGTCCTCCAATCGCTTCTTGTAGAGTAAAGTGTCATCACGGAGCACATCATACTCACTGCTCACCAGCAAGGTTTCAGGAAGCTGTGCAATGATCTTGTCATCTGCCAGAAGAGGTGAAATTTCTAAACTGAAAACATGGTTGGTTTCCAAATAGGCAGAATCATTAAAAGACCCAGGAAACTCAGGTTGTGGGCCTTGACTCTTGAATCTTTGAGGGATGTTGTCAGAGCTGAGCCATTTCTCATACTTTTTCCAGTTGTCTGGGGGTATAAAAGTACCTTTCAACATGGCATCCATCCAGGACAGGTCAATGGCCAGATACTTACATGCACAAGTCATCAAAAATTTCCTAGATAGAAATGGGGCATCTGAATACTGCTGGTACGATGGTAACTGAAAATTGATCCCCTGAACGACCGGATTAATCAGGACTTGAGCCCGAAACTGGGGAAGATCTTTTCTGTCCAATAACACCTGAGCAATAACAGCTGCAGCCCCAGCTCCAATGCTTTCTCCACTAACCACCACCCGTGCAGGGTCTACCCCATAGGTGTTAAGTTCTTTCAAGAAGTGCATTGTGGCATTCAGGCAATCCTGGTAAGCAGTAGGGTGATGATGTTCAGGAAGTTTGCGGTACCTACAGAGAAAACCAACAACAAGAAAACATAGCATACTAGCACAGATAGGGTGTTTAGTGAAAGCTATTCAAATAGCAATCTCTATGCTAAGAGAAGACAGAGCCTGATTAAATCATAAGAATGACTCAACAAATCAAGATGAAATCCTGGTTAGCTTTCACTGTCAGTCCAATAAAGCCTGTAGTTATCTGAGAGGAGAGCCTCAAATGAAGAATTTCCTAGATCAAATAAGCCTGCGGGCATGTCGTGTATAGGGTGATTACCTTGATTATTAATTGGTGCAGGAGGGTCACTACCACCATGAAAGCACCATTCCTTAGGTAGGTGGCCCAGAGCTATTAAGCATGAGCTTACAAGCCAGCAAACAAGGAGCATCTTCCATGGTTCCTGTCATACTTGACTGTGAAGTGAGTTCCTTGGATAGAGATAATGTTTTGTGTATTAGTAAGCAGGCCTGCCTTCAAATTCCTTGACGTTCCTTTATAGTGGACTGTGACTCAGAGTTGTAAACTAAAATGGACATTTCCACTAATGCTTTTGGTTTGGGGATTTTATCACACGAAAGAAAAAAAAAACATAGGAGAAGAGTTACTCCCATTGTTTTGTACTTGACTTTGAAGAACCTACGCAGAGTCAGAGTGGCAGAGATTCTCCATTCAAATCCATATGGAATAAAAAACCCTACACAGGATTATGCAAGTTGAAAGCTAATTGTGTTGATATCAGGAAAACAGGCAATGACAGGGACAAGGCAATGACTTTTCTTACTGCCTGTCAGTCAAGAAGGGGAGACAAAGATTAAAGTCAAGATGAAGTTGGTTCAGCTGGACATAATAGGGAAGAAGTGAGAAGACAAGAGGGCAATACAGGGCAGCAGGAGGGAAGAGAGAAGTGAGTGAGGGTCTCCTTGTGTTTCAGCCTCTTTTAGGCATTCATTCCAGTCTCTACTCGCTGCAGTTCTTTGGCATTTCAGAGTCCCTGCCTTGGCTGAACAAAATCAGCCACTGCCTCACAATACTCAACCAGATCTTTGTAATTCCCCACAAAATATCACTATGGGTAGTCAGGAAGCTTGTTGCATACATCTAAATTGCAAGGAGGAAGTGTAGCACAAATGGTGTACAGAGACCAGTGGAGGTATGTCTATTTCTGTGCTCTTCATGCAAGAGATCTTTAGAGTCTGCAAGGCCTTCTGAGATCTGGGTTCCAAAAATCAAAGTTCAGATACCATAGCAGCTAAGTAAGAGGAGGTCTCTGGAGATTCTAAAGACAATGCCTTTCTCATGCCATCAGAGAGAACCATACATGCTTAATGTGATGGCTAATTATGATGATAAACTTGATCATGTCTGAACTCAACAAAAATCCAAGCAACATGTGTGAGAGGATTTCTTGATTGGATCAGCTGAGTTTGGAAAACCCACCTTAAATCTGGGCCACATCTTCTGGTGGCAGGTATTCCACATAAAAGGTTACAGAAAAAAGGAACTTTTGCATTTTGCCTGATTTCCCTCAGTCTTGCTGGCAAGCTTATCTATCCTGTTCCTGAGGCATTCCTTAGCTTGTATTAGAACCTATATTATAATTCTAACATATACTCAAAGGCCAGGAGTTTAATAGCAATCCTTTGAGACTTGTGCACCAGATCGGGACTATTGAGATATCCAGTCTTGCAGACAAAACAACTATTGTATTCTTGGTCTCCATTAGGACACAGCTGGATCAATGCACTGTAAGACATTCTAATAAATCTCCATTTTCAATATAAATTATATAAGTTCTGTTGTTCTAGAAAATCCTGACTTAGTAGCTTTCACCAGTTACAATATCTACACTATCTATCCAGCATGAGGTGTGCCAAGGTGTGAGGGAACCACTGTGGAGGCAGTCTAACAGGGAAGGTTTGACGTTCTCATTACTTTCTTTTAAAACTTTACTATGTTCCATTTCTTCATGTTCTCTTAGAACAAGAGACAGAATTGTAGTAAGGAGCCCCTTCTGACCCCCCAAAACCCCTTTTGTTTCCAGAAGACTAGAGTTGGGTCTTAAGTCACTCTCCACATTGCTCCCTGTGTGTCTGACATTTGGGTCTGTGAGTTTTTAACAGCACACTCTCACTCAAACAATAACCTTGACCTTAATCTGAGCCATCTTTCACTACTCCATTGCCCATGCCAATGCCGACCTGCTGAGAGGAAGATTACTCCATGTGGTGGTTTGAATGAGAACTATCTCTCATAGGCTCAGATATTTGAATATTTGATTTCTAGTTGGTAGCACTGTTTAGCAAGGTTTAGCAAGCCTTTGGGGGGGGGCAGAGCTTTCCTGGAAGAAGGATATCATTGTGAGTGGGACTTGGGTATTTATAGCCCTGTCTTATTTCCTATTCACTCTCTGCTTTGTGCTTATGGTTGAGGATGTGTGCTCTCTGTTTGTTACTTCTACTGCCCCTCCTGATGCTAGCTGCTATGCCTCCTAGTCATGAGGGACTCTCGTCTTCCTTAAACCATGGACTGAGGTAAATTCTATTTTTCTTGAGTTTCCTTTGGTTGTGGTGTTTTATGACACCAACAGGAAAGTAAGATACTCTCATTCCTGAATCCACCACTTATTTTCTTCTAATATCAATTAATTTGGTCTCTAGGTATCCACAGATTATATCCTGCTGATTTTAATTATTTTAAACTATGATATAAAGGTATTGAGTTTGGTGTAAGTTGTTGAAAGTTTTATTTATTTTTTTTCCTGCCTAGATTCCATTACATCAATATGCCTTTCTGTTTCACTTAATGAATGGGCATGGAGTGGTTCAGAGCATAGTGGGGTCTTCTAATATTGTATTCACTCTACCCAAGCTCAATCAGAAACTGGATGAAGCTAATGTCTATTATAAGCTACTTACCCTACTGCCAGTACCACCGAATCTGTCTCCCGGGCCAGGTAACTGCATGTGTTGTGGTAAGAATCTGTAAGGCAAGAGCAGGTCTTATGAATCTCAAGAAGAAGATCTAAAACTTCTACCACAATACTAGGACAGAAGCATCTGCTATGAGTAAGAAGGTGACATCCTCCCTGTGTTCTGACTCTACCTCTGAAGTGACTCTGGCCATATCTTCTGGGTAGAGGCAATCATAACTCTAAATGTCAATGTCAGGGTTCAAGGGGACTTTTTGGCTTATCTTTTGCATAATTGTACTTTATAGTAAGGAAACTGAGGACTAGAAAGCTTGGGGGGTCTGAAATGTACAAAGCCAAGACTGTGGAGTTTGGAATGATTTTTCAAGGAATAATAATAATTTTATATATTTCATATTTAAAAAATACACAAAGGCTGGATGGGTCATTTCAGGTAGGGGGATAGTACATCTGAAGTTCCAGAAGGTAGAACCTCTACAATGATTAGGTTGCATATTCAGGTACAATGCCAGGAAGAGAACCAGAGAGATACATCTTCAACTCAGCTGTGTCCAGCTATTGTCTCTGGCTGTTGTCATACAGAGGCACTGGATAGTCTGTGCACATGTTCTGCCCAGGATGCCCAAACCCACTGGATCAACAACTCTGAAGTGGGAACTCGGGAACCAGGATTTTGTAAATGTCACCAAATAATATAGTAATAGCAGGCAATTGCTAGGTGGAAACAAGGACCTTCAATGATATGGTAAGAAGTGAAAACAGATGCTGAGATCAACGCACTGAGGAGTCTTAACTGAGGCAGGATGCTAGCACCTCTATGCAAGTTTCGTAACAATCATGCTGCAGCTTTGCTGCACATTAGCATCATTCATGCTTTCTTAAGTACAAATGTCTGGGACTCTCTTAAACAAGGAATGAATTGGGACTTAGGAGTGGGTATGACACTAATGGACAGCCAACATGGAGTCCCTTTTAACCACAACTTTCGTCCTTCCACCTGTTCTGCTTCCATCCACTGTGTCCCACTCACAACCTTCCTTACCTTAAGAGCCTCAAGTTGCTCCAGTTTCAGAGTTTTGTACCTGCCACTTGCCCTACTTGGAGTGAATAGAACAGGGTTGCGAGAGGTGATGTATCTCTGTGGATAAGGAACCTAAAAGGCACCAGGACTTCAGCAACTCACGTAAGTATCATTTCTATGGGTGTTTTACACCACTGAGGAACTTGGCAATCTAGGCTTCCAAAGGTTTCTGGGATTGAAAAATGCTCCTGGACAGGGGTAGGAACCATACCTTGGTTCTGATCATAATTTGTGAGCATCATAGCCACACCTTCAGATGTAAAATAGCCATGGACATTTCTACCACCAGGTGGCAGCAAGGAACCTCTATCTCATCCTGTTCTAGCTAAGGAGAACATCCATCTATCCTTGTCTACATCTGTGTTTCCTGCTCATTCAACCATTAATCTTTTGTAAGTTTATCGTTTCACTCAACCATCAACGGATAATTATATCCATGTGTTTATATAGTCAGTCAAATAATACAAATAATAAGGCTGAGCACTAGGGATCCAGCAACACAGCACACAGGTCTTCTCACCCTCTTAGTATTCCTGTTCTTACTAGGGGCAGAAAGACAGCAAACATGGAACCACAGGGATTGGTGAACCATAGCAAGCTCAGATGGTGACAAATGCCATAAATATATTCAACAAGAAAGATGTCATGAGTGGAGTCAGACTGTAGGATTTTAACCTCAGAATGACAGAAAAAATTCTGTAGGTAGATGTTGGGGGAGGCCACACTAGAAAGGCCATTTGTGAAAAGGTCCAAGATAAAGTGGGTATTCACCTATTCCAAGCCGGTCATGGGGAGAGGGATGTTTTGAGAACAAAGTAGCATGCACAGATGACCAAGAGTGATGGGCTCAGCAGGTCTACTATGCATAATGACAGAGTCTATGCTGTGGCATAGCAAGGGCTGAACATGACAAAAGTGATTGTATGGTGAATAATATCAAAGGGTCAAAGAAGAGGCTAGATGCCTGTTCTGAGGTATGTTTAAGACCCCCAGCTGTTCAGAAAGAGAAACCGCTTACAAATTAAAAAATTGAGAAGAGGGTTGCCATCAAGACGCTCAGCTGAAGGGATTGGGTGGTTACAGATTTTACACTACAGTAGTCGAGCAGAGTTGAGGGATATGTGTGATTTTGGGATCTTGGATAAGCCAGTGGTTTTGAGAACAAACGGAAGGGAAGAATCACACCAAGCATTTGACTGTTTGTGACACTGTGTCCCCTCCTGGACTAAGACTTATAGAAAACATTTCCATAGACATGTCAACCTTATTGATTGACACAACCTGCAGCCTCAATTTGGGCCTCCCAGAAGGATTTCTGACAGCTGTTTTCTTTGGCTCCCTGCTGTACAATTCCCAATGGGAATGTAGATGTAAATGAGAATCCCCTCCTTTCCTATGCTTCAGAAATGCTTCTTACCTAGACTACCAAACACACAACCTCCTCCATGGTAGTAGATGATGCCTTTCCGGGGGCTAGAGGAGGTTGTCTTGGGCTGAAACAACCTCACAGGGATTGTACCAAAACGCAGGTTCTTCACCAAAACACCGAAGTCATTCTTTGGCACCAAGAGGTCTTGTATAAAGCGGAAAAAGTGGGGCATGGAGCAAATTTTCATCTTCTCCAGTACACTCCCCTGGGGAAAGAAAGAACAAAAGACCAATTGGCTACCTTCCAAATCCACTTTACAGCTATTGCCCAATAGTCTGTGTGGCTCAAGTAAGGGCTTAACCAAAGCTCCTAATTTGGTGGAAGTGTTTCCTGTAAGCTAGTGCATGCCTGGTTGTGAAGCTCTAAAAAGTGAAGTACATGAACTAGGAGAGAAAGGCTATTTCTCCTTGACATTGGGATTTCATAGTGCCCTTTGCAAAAAACACCAGTGGCCCCACGGGTTTTTTTTCTATGCTAACTCTCATCTCCTTTCTTCCATCTGATACTTCATTTCCTAGGTACATATGTGCCTTTTCACATTGCTTTACCAATTCCTTAAAAATACATCATGAAACCTGATGGTCATGGCACACACTTTTAATCCAAGCACTTGGGAGACTGAGGCAGGCATGTCTTTGTGAGTCTGAGACCATTTTGGCCCACATAGTGAGTTTCAGTACAACTGGAGCTACCCAGTAAAACCCTATCTTAGAGAAATTGGAGTATTTTGTTCCTTTTCTCAGAGGAACCAAAGCACCCCCATTTCAATCCTCCTTCTTCTTGAGCTTCTTGTGGTCTGTGAATTGTAACTTGTTTATTTTGAGCTGTTGGGCTAACATTCACTTATCAGTGAGAGCATACCATGTGTGTTCTTTTGTGATTGGGTTATTTGGGTTACTTCGCTCAGGATGACACTTTTTTTTTTGGTTTTGGTTTTTCGAGACAGGGTTTCTCTGTATAGCCCTGGCTGTCCTGGAACTCACTCTGTAAACCAGGCTGGCCTCAAACTCAGAAATCCTCCTGCCTCTGCCTCCCAAGTGCTGGGATTAAAGGTGTGCACCACCACTGCCCGGCAGGATGACACTTTCTAGTTCCATCCATTTGCCTAAGAATTTCATGAATTCATTGTTTTTAATAGCTGAATAATACTCCATTGTGTATATATACCACAATTTCTGTATCCATTCCTCTGTTGAAGGACATCTGGGTTCTTCCAGCTTCTGGCTATTATAAATAAGGCTGCTATGAACATAGAGGAGCATGTGTCCTTATTACATGTTGGAGCATCTTCTGGGTATATGCCCAAGAGTGATATATCTGGGTCCTCAGGTAGTAGTATGTCTAATTTTCTGAGGAACTACCAAAAAAGGAACAAAATACTCACAGGAGCAATAAAGGAGACAAAGTGTGGAGCAGAGACTGAAGGAAAGGCTACCCAGAGACGGCCTTACCTGGGGATTCATCCTATAAACAGTCACCAAACCCTGATACTATTATGGACAACAAGAAGTGCATACCAAAAGGAGCATGTCATGATTGTCTCCGGAGCGGCCCTGTCAGAGCCTTACACATACAGAGGCAGATGGTAGCAGCCAACCATTGGACTGGGCATGGGGTCCCCAATGGAGAGTTGGAGGGTGGACTGGAGGAGCTGAAGGGGTTTACAGCCCCATGGGAAGAACAACGATGTTGGCCACCCAGATGCCCTGGTGAAGCCTCAATAGATGCCCCAACAAAGGGAAATCGAGGGGGCGGGAGGTTGGAGTGGTTCGGGTGGAGGGGCATATACTTGGAGGCAGGGGGTGGGAGGAGGGATTGAGGGTTTTGGGGGAGGGGGAAACCAGAAAAAGTTTTAGCATTTGAAATGTAAATGAAGATTATATTCAATAAAAGAAAAGAAAAAAGAAAAAAAAGAAATAAGAACAAAAGCAAACACAAACATATAAGCAAAAATGGGAGGAAAGCCACTGTTTCTAATCCCATGCTCACAAAATGACTCGCACCATACCCTCTGTCATACACAGTCCAAAGTAAAGATGAGTGCCGGCCCAAAGTCTATCACAGACTTGGAGTTCCTCTGTACAGTCTCCTCAGCTATATGCCACATGCCTAGTTCAACTTCTGCCCTAAACTATGAACCCTAAACTAGATGACTCAGTGACTTTTTCTCATAATTCCCTTATCCATAAAACAGGACTAATTTCCATGCACTTTAGAGCTTTCTGGGTGCCATAAAGTGGATGGGTTACAAAAATTACCAAACAATAAAGTTTGTCAATGGTGACCCTCTTTTCCATGACACCTTGATTATCAAACATATACTTGTTAGAAAGTATGTGGTGTTCTTTCCCAAGTGTGAGTGACATGGATGCAATCTACTGGTAAGTCTAAAGTCAATGACACTTTAGAATTTTGAGGTATCAAATGGTGGAACTCCAACCTGGTAGCCTCAAGTGTCTCATAACAGGTCAGCTTTGGACTATATCTACTGTATTATCTGAAGTGGTGACTGGATTGGTGAGTTCTGCTTTTTACTCTTAACAAGTTGATAGACACCAGGATGTGCTATAATAGTAGACTCCACCTAGAAGAGGTGTAGGCTTGATTGTCATGTGGCTTCTCATAGGGGAAAGCACCAATGACCTGAGAACACCTTTAGAAGTTTACACAGTCCACAACTACATCCCCTCATGCCATTCTCTTCCCTTCCCCTCCTCTCTTCTTCTACTATGCTGAACTCTGTGATGGTCCTCCAAAGTCCAAACCCTTGCATCTCTCAGGCAACAAGATATGCATGTGCATGCTCCCTCATCTTCTGTTAGTTGCTAGCTCAGGTGGCACCTCTCAGCAAGACAGGTGTCCTCTGCCTCTCCCTAGCAGAAATTATGGTCTCCTTCTGCCTTTTCTTAGTCCTAGTCAGGGATATTCATGAGTGTGTATCACTTGCTACTACAGGGAAGCTGTGATTGATGTTTGTCCTTTTGCATTCACCTCCTTGTTCTTAGAGCCTTGTTGGCACATGTCCAGATGATGTAGTCAAAGCCCATTGTGCTAAAGTGTATAGTCCCTATGGACACACCGAGAGACTGAGGGTGTCATAGGGGATAAACAGCACAGCACTAGCTCCATGCATGAGCCTTTTTGTGTTTGCTAGGAAAGAAGAAAGGAGAAGTTTTCTCTCTTCTGGAATGCACTGAGGATGGAAAGTTCTAAGAGAGACTTTTCCTAGAGTGAGCTGACAAGGATTGGGTCTGTCTCCTCATGCTCATCTCCAGGTCCTCCCCCAACTTTGTAACTATACTTTCCTCCAATCTTGGCACTGCACAGAGGTCCTACCCAAGCTTATGCAATAAAATACCAGTAGAGTGACTAAACACTGAGGTAGTTCACCTAGGCTTCCAAAAGGAAACAGTCATAAACCCAAAGAGGATCTTCAAGCAACCAAGAAAATCAACTGTATACAACTTTTTCCTGCTGAAGATAGCCAGTGACAATGACATTCTACAGGGGCCACAGTATTTAAGAAGTCCTTATCATAATGTCTGTCATCATCACTGACTGGTAGCTATTATCAGGTGCTCTTAACTTATACGGATCTTTGCCAACTTTTTCCCAGGGTTGGGATTCTCTCTACCCCTGACAGGACTGAGTCATAAAAACAAAAACAAAAAACAACAAAAAAAACTTACCAATGTTATTATCAGATGGAAGAAGTAGTGGAGAATGTGAAATCTTGCTCGTTGGGGAATGGAAGGAGGAACATGTACAGTGAAGATCTCTTTTATGAGAACCCATACACTGACACCCAGGACCAGGAAGCTTGCAGTGGTGAAGAGAATTATCACCAAGATCATGGTGGTCTTGTTCCTTCAGAATAAGTTGAAGAAGACCTATCTCCTGGAAAGATCTTATAGAACTCTCTTCTCCATAAATTCAGGAGCCTTATAACACATAGAGTGACTTCAGAGCCTGCCTCTTCCTACTACAGGCAGCTATGGTATTCTGAAAACATCTTTTTTGTGATGCTCAAGAGATTGCATCAGATCCCCACCTGGAGATCCCTGGCACCTTGTCCCCAGGGCAGGTTGGGCTTTATCACAAGACCTGTAACATCAACAGCTGGTTGGAAGGGTGACACAGTGTGAGGAAGCACTTGCTGGGGACTAATGCCAGAGAATGGTGACATTTGTGGGAGATTTGGGAAAATTGTAGAAGTCATGTCAAGTGCCCTCTCTGTCTTCCTTCTCTCTCTAGAGCAAAATCAGAGATTTGAGAGATGGCCTTGTGTGTCAAATAACATTTGAGGAAAACCAGAGGAGTACATGGAAAAATTACACATATACTGTTCTCTCTTCTTACTAGACTGATATGCCTGGTATCAGAAATTAGCTTCCCAGTTGCTCCTTGTCTTAGCCCCATTTTATTTTCTTTTTTTGTCTCATACATCAACATCTATGGTATAGCTGATATCCCTGGGGATTAGCTAATTTAGAGGGGAAAAAACCCTCACCTATGAGCATACATTCCTATATAAACCAGGACATGTAGGATAAACACCATCTCCATTATTATTTTCTCAATGACAAGCAAGTATAGTGATTTTTACCAAATAGCTGAGAGATTAGAGAGTGTACTTCTGTCTCTAAAAGTAACATATATGAGGCAGAACCATAAGCAGGATGTGGGATCTATTGCTGTGAGCAGTAAGGTATGCAACTGAGACTGGACTCTCTACCCAGAAAGAATTTATTATGCCATGAAAGACAATTGCAACAAGAAAAAGACATGTGGACATTCTCCTCAGTTCAACATTGGAAAAATCAATAATTCAGTATGAAGGCAAGGACCTTATAACAGCTAAATACAGAGAAGTGTGATCATCAGGAATACTCAGTGTCTAAACTGTTTGAATTAAAGTGTCAGATGTGGGATGAAAAGAGCCTCTCACAGGCTGCCTTGTGAGTATATGGAACATGCTGGCTTGTGGGATCTTTGTGCCATGGAAGCAGAAACACTGGGCAATATAACAATTCATTTCTTCTTGAGACCAAGGTCACAAGATCTGAGACAATACACAGGGATCAGCCTCTGATAGATGGCATCAAAGGAATCATTAGGGACACTTGATTGTTGCTGGTTGAGTCCCCTCATGAATGTCAAGGACTTGGGGACAATAGAGGAAGGATAGATTTTATTGAAGAAGAGGTGGTATTTCATACCCAGTCCACCAGACAAGATGGGATAGTTTTCAGGAGAGAGTAAGAAAGAATTGGTTAGGGAGGTATCCTGGAGCTAATAATGGCCACCTTCTGTTTTTAAAAAAGTGAATGTGGGTGGCCATCAAGACAGTTCAATGGATAAGGATAATTAATGCCAATTCTTATTATCTGAGTTTGATTCCTAAAACACATATGATGGAAGGAGAGAACCAAGTCGCAAAAGTTGTCCTCTAGTCTATTCACATGTGCTGTAGCATGTGCATGCTTGCATGAATACCCATAACAGACACACAAACACAGACACACACACACACACACACAATTTATTCTCACTCTCTCTTGCTGTGTGTGTGTTTGTGTGTAAATTTAGTGTTCTTCCTGATTAACAAATTACAGAGAGATGATTTATTGAAGATTGTGAATTTACGTGGTTAGGGAAAAATCATTCCTGGGAACCAAGAGGTTGTTGGGAGAAATTTTTAATGCTGGGAATGAGATATCACCCAAAATTTGTTGATCTGAAAGACTACTAATTCTACACACACACACACACACACACACACACACACAAACACCAGTAGCAACAATAATAATAATGGTTATTGCTAGTACTGCTGGCTGCATAGCAGACCTAGGCAGTAAGATTATATTGATAAAGATATTGCACTTTGATTACAGGCTACAGAGCTAGCAGACTGGTGGTAAGCTATATGTTCTCTACCTACTGGCTGCCTTTTGCAGTACCAGACAAAGTGCAGATAATTGCTACTGGATAGCTCTGTTCCGATATAGAACTTGCATGCTACCCACACTACCCATGTCCCAGGCAGGATATGCCTGCTGGTCCAACAGTAGCACAATACTTATGGGCACACACATACACACACACACACAGATCTATGGAGGTCATAATCACCTGTGGTAGATTAACTACTATTCTTTCATAAAATGAGTGTGATGTGCTACTTAAATTGCTTTCGAAAAATTTGTGTTTATATCTATAATAGAATATTGCTAATGCCAGTTTCAGTCATGGAAGGAAACTTTGTTTATTTGTTTGTTTGTCTCACAATGAGGGAGTGTCACTGTAAAGGCTTAAGACTTATAGGTGGTTCCTAAGAAAAATTAACTATTGGTGTGTACTAGTAGATCAATACTCAGCCATACATGGAAATCAGATGTAATTAGATATTCATGTTACTCACTCTATTGCTTAAGTAACATCATAGAAAGAGGAAACGAAGGAAAGGTGGACTGCTGTGTGATGGTTTCCTCTTAATTGGAACATTCCTGAGAGGAGAAAGGAAAGATGCTCATACAACATCCCAGACTCGGAAAGTTAACACATTTGCAAGATTCTTCTCTGAGGAGTAGCAACAGGTAGAAGGGCAGGTGCAGCAGTGTACCACGATTTCTGGGCCACTACTTTCATGAGTCATCCATCACTCATGCAGGGGTGAGATTCTCAGCCTTTGCATCTCCCACACTTCAGTTAGTAACTCCAATAACCTGGTTCATTAAACTAACAGGTGAAATTGCTTCTCTGGCCTATCATTGTGCTTCTCTGGGAATGAATGGTTCTATTTCCCAAGAAAATCAACACAATGCGGTTGCTATTATTGTAGGCTAAGGGAGAAAAATACATGGAAGAAACAGTGTGAAGGTGGAAATTGTCTTATTTTATCTACTTGGGAAGTTGCTGTAATAAAACACTGACCAAGGCACAACATACCCTAATTTATGGGACACAATGAAAGCAGTGCTAAGAGGAAAATTTATAGCCCTGAGTGCCGCCAAAAAGAAACGGGAGACAGCATACACTAACAGCTTAATGGCACACCTGAAAGCCCTGGAACAAAAAGAAGCAAATACACCAAAGAGGAGTAGAAGGCAGGAAATCATCAAACTCAGGGCTGAAATCAATCAAGTAGAAACAAATAAAACCATACGAAGAATCAACAAAACGAGGAGTTGGTTCTTTGAGAAAATTAACAAGATAGATAAGCCCTTAGCCAGACTAACCAGAGAGCACAGAGATAGTATCCAAATTAATAAAATCAGAAACGAAAAAGGAGAGATAACAACAGAAACTGAGGAAATTCAAAAAATCATCAGATCCTACTACAAAAACCTGTATTCAACACAACTAGAAAATCTTGAGGAAATGGACAATTTCCTTGACAGATACCAAGTACCAAAATTAAATCAGGATCAAATAGACCATCTAAACCGTCCTATAAGCCCTGAAGAAATAGAAGTTGTCATTGGAAGTCTTCCAACCAAAAAAAGCACAGGTCCAGATGGTTTTAGTGCAGAATTCTATCAGACCTTCAAAGAAGACCTAACACCAATACTCTTCAAACTGTTCCACAAAATAGAAACAGAAAGAACACTACCCAACTCGTTCTATGAAGCCACAAGTACACTAATACCAAAAGCACACAAAGATCCGACAAAGAAAGAGAATCTCAGGCCAATCTCTCTTATGAATATCGATGCAAAAATACTCAATAAAATTCTTGCCAACCGAATCCAAGAATACATCAAAACGATCATTCACCACGATCAAGTAGGCTTCATCCCAGGGATGCAGGAATGGTTCAATATAAGGAAATCCATCAATGTAATCCACTACATAAACAATCTCAAAGAAAAAAACCACATGGTCATCTCATTAGATGCTGAGAAAGCATTTGACAAAATTCAGCATCCTTTCATGCTAAAGGTCTTGGAAAGATCAGGAATTCAAGGCCCATATCTAAACATAGTAAAAGCAATTTACAGCAAACCGGTAGCCAGCATCAATCTAAATGGAGAGAAACTTGAAGCAATCCCGCTAAAATCAGGGACTAGACAAGGCTGCCCTCTCTCTCTCCATATCTTTTCAATATAGTACTTGAAGTTCTAGCTAGAGCAATTAGACAACAAAAAGAGGTCAAAGGGATACAAATTGGAAAGGAAGAAGTCAAACTATCACTATTTGCAGACGATATGATAGTATACATAAGCGACCCAAAGAACTCCACCAGAGAACTCCTACAGCTGATAAACGACTTCAGCAAAGTGGCCGGATATAAAATCAACTCAAGCAAGTCAGAAGCCTTCCTATACTCAAAGGATAAGCAGGCTGAAAAAGAAGTAAGAGAAATAATACCCTTCACGATAGCCACAAACCATATTAAGTATCTTGGCGTGACTCTAACCAAACAAGTGAAAGATCTGTATGACAAGAACCTCAAGTCTCTGAAGAAAGAAATTGAAGAAGACCTCAGAAGATGGAAAAATCTACCATGCTCATGGATTGGCAGGATTAATATAGTAAAAATGAGCATCTTACCAAAAGTAATACACAGATTCAATGTAATCCCCATCAAAATCCCAACTCAATTCTTCATAGAGTTAGAAAGAGCAATTCAAAAATTCATCTGGAATAACAGAAAACCCAGAATAGCTAAAACTATTCTCAAGAGTAAAAGAACCTCTGGGGGAATCAGTATCCCGGACCTCAAGCTGTACTACAGAGCAATAGTGTTAAAAACTGCATGGTATTGGTACAGTAACAGACATGTAGATCAATGGAACAGAATTGAAGACCCAGAAATGAATCCACACTCCTATGGTCACTTGATCTTTGACAAAGGAGCTAAAACCATCCAGTGGAGAAAAGAGAGCCTTTTCAACAAATGGTGCTGGCTCAGCTGGAGGTCAACATGCAGAAGAATGCAAATTGACCCATCCTTATCTCCTTGCACTAAGCTCAATTCTAAGTGGATCAAAGATCTCCACATAAAACCAGACACACTGAAACTAATAGAAGGGAAACTAGGGAAGAACCTTGAACATATGGGCACAGGGGAGAATTTCCTGAACAGAACTCCAATAGCTTATGCTCTAAGATCAAGAATAGACAAATGGGACCTCATTAAATTACAAAGTTTTTGCAAGGCAAAAGACACTGTCAAAAAGACAAAGCAGCAACCAACTAACTGGGAAATGATCTTTACCAACCTTACATCCGACAGAGGGCTAATATCCAATATATACAAAGAACTCAAGAAGTTAAACTCCAGAGAGGCAAGTAACCCTATTAAAAATGGGGTACAGAGCTAAACAAAGAGTTCTCACCTGAAGAATATCTAATGGCTGAGAAGCACCTAAAGAGATGTTCATCATCCTTAGTCATTAGGGAAATGCAAATCAAAACAACCCTGAGATTCCATCTCACACCAGTCAGGATGGCTAAGATCAAAAACACAGGAGACAGCAGTTGTTGGCGAGGATGTGGAGAAAGAGGAACACTCCTCCACTGCTGGTGGAATTGCAGGCTGGTACAACCACTCTGGAAAGCAGTCTGGCGGTTCCTCAGAAAACTGGGCATGACACTCCCGGAGGATCCGGCTATACCACTCCTGGGCATATACCCAGAGACTTTACCTGCATGCAATAAGGACACATGCTCCACTATATTCATAGCAGCCTTATTTATAATAGCCAGAAGCTGGAAAGAACCCAGATGTCCCTCAATGGAGGAATGGATTCAGAAGATGTGGTATATTTACACAATGGAATACTACTGTGCAATTAAAAACAATGAATTCACGAAATTCCTAGGCAAATGGTCAGAACTTGAAAATATCATCCTTAGTGAGGTAACCCAATCACAAAAGAACACACATGGTATGCAGTCACTGATAAGGGGATATTGACCCAGAATCTCGGAATACCCTAGACACAATCCGCATATCAATAGATTTCTAAAAAGATGGAAGGAGAGACCCCTGGTCCTGGAAAGACTGGATGTAGGGGAACGCCAGGACAGAGTAACGAGAGGGGGTTGAATGGAGAAAAGAGGGAGGGAAGGGGGTTTATGGGACTTTCTGGGAGGGAGGAAACGGGAAAGGGGAAGTGATTTGGAATATAAATTAAAAAAATAAAATAAAATAAAATAAAAAGCTAAGTGACTCACACATCTTCATAACTCAGAATCAAAAATATAGAATCTTAGGTCTTGCTATCCATGTTAAATTTTGTCTTAATAAACAACTCTATTCATTTTCAAATAAAAAAAAACCACTGACCAAGTTCATGTGTGGAGGAAATGGTTTACTGGGTGTACACATCTTCACCACAGTGCATCATTAAGGGAAGCCAGAGCAGGAACTTGGAGACAGGGACTGAAGTAATGACCATGAAGGAATGATACTTCTTTTATTATACAACCTAGGGCCACTTGCTTAGAAGTGGTACTCTCTATAGTGGGCTGAACCCTCTCACATCAATCCATCAACAAAATACTTCACAGACATACATGCACAGGTCAGTTTAATGGGGTCAATTCCTCAATTGAAACTCCTTTTCTGGGTGACTGCAGTTTGTGTCAAGTTGGCCAAAACTAACCAACGCAGAAATAGGAGAAGTAACAAGACAAATCACCCACTACTGTGAAAACTCAGATGAGGACAAATGCATAATTCTACTCTACAGCCTTCACAGACTGGCCTCACTGACATCTTCACTTCAGATTTCTGGCCTAGACCAGTGAAAGAAAATAATTCTGTCATTTGAGCCATCTAGTTTATAATAGTTTGTCACGCCTCCCTAGTAAGTGGGCTTATAAGTGTTGGGATGATTTCTTTGTATATCAGTTTAATGCATTCTAATGAGTACAGACTTTTTTAACCAACAGCTAGGAAAGCCCTAGTGCTACCAAAAACCACATGAGTGACCTGGAATACTAATCTTCCCTTAGTTGAGCTTCAATTAAACAGTTGTCCTGGCTTACATTTGATCTCACTGTATGAGGTCCTGAGTTCACAGGCACCTGTTTCACTTGGGTCCAGGTTCAGGCACATAGAATCTACAAGATGCCCCAAAATGAGGACCATCATAATAGAAGCATAAAGATGTGATTAGTAGACTTATAATTGCACTCAATAGTAGCCTAAATTTACATATGTTGACATGCTAGAATTTCCTCAGCCTTGTGCAAAGAATAGAATCTCAAGGCTACATCCTAGAGATGCAGGAATGGTTCAATATATAAACATTCATCAATGTAATTCACTCTATAAACATACTGAAGAAATCACATGATCATCTCATTTGATGCTAAAAAATAATCCTTTGACAAAATTCAACACCCCTTCATGTTAAAAGTCTTGGAGAGAGCAGGAATATGACAAAGCAGGAGAGAGTACATAACTATCCATAATAAAACCAATATAGAATAAGGTAATAGTCAATAGCAAATTAAATTGAGAGAAATTTAAAGCAATCTCAATAAAATTATGGACAAGGCAAAGCTTCCCATGTACTTCCTATCTATCCAATACAGTAATTGAAGTTCTAGCTAGAGCAATAAGACAACAAAAGGAGATCAAGGGGTTATAAATTGAGAAGGAGGAAGGCAAAGTAACACTATTCATGGATAATATGGTAGTATACATAAGAAAACACAAAAATTTTATCAGAGAACTCCTGCAGATAAGAAACAACTTCATCAAAGTGGCTAGATACAAAATTAACTCAAAGAAATTAGTAGCTCTCCTTTACCCAAGAGATAAATGGACCAAGAAAGGAGTTAGAGAAACAACACCCTTCACAATAGCCACAAATAATATGAAATATCTTGGTATAACTCAAACCATGCAAATGAAAGACCTATATGACAAGAATTTCAATTCCCCAAAGAAAGAAATTGAAGAACATATCAGAAGATGGAAAGATCTCCCATGCTCATGAGTCAGTAGGGTTAACATAGTGAAAATCCCCATCTTACTAAAAGTAATCTACAGATTCAATGCAATTCTCATCAAAATTCCAACACAATTCTTAGCAGATATCCAAAGAGCAATTCCCAACTTCATATGGAAAAATAAAAAAAAAAAAACAGGATAGCAAAAACAAATCTGATCAATAAAAGAACTTCTGGATGGATCACTATTCCTGTTCTCTTGCTGTACTACAGGGCAATAGTGATTAAAAACCATGGATGGTATTAGTATAGAAACAGACAGGTTGATTAATGGAATTGTATCAAAGACACAGAAAAAAAAACCCACACGTGTATGGATGCTTGATTTTTGACAAAAAAAATAAACAAAAACAAAAACCATATAATGGAAAAGGAAGAGTATTTTTGACTAATGGTACTGGTAAAACTGGATGTGTGCATGTAGAAAAATGTAAACAAATCCATATTTATCACTCTGCAAAAAGCTCAAGCCCAAGTGAATCAAGGACCTCAACATCAAACCAAATCTAATAGAAGAGAAAGTGGAGACAATTTCCTGAATAGACCACCAATGGCTCAAGGCTCTAAGATCAACAATTGACAAATGGGACTTCATAAAATTGCAAAGCATCTGCAAGGCAAAGAACACTGTCAATAGGACAAAACAGTAGCATACATAATGGGAAGAGAACTTCACTAACCCTACATCTGACAAAGAGCTAATATCCAAAATATACAAAGAACTCAAGAAGTTAGACTCCAACAAGTCAAATAACCCAGTTTAAAAAATGGGGTACAGAGATGAACAGAGAATTCTCAACTGAGGAAACTCAAGTGGCTGAGAAGCACTTAAAGAAATGCTCAATACCCTTAGTCATCAGGAAAATTCAAATCAAAATGACCTGAGATTCCACCTTATACCAATGAGAATGACCAAGATCAAATACTCAAGTGACAGCACATGATAGTGAGGATGTGAAGAAAGAGAAAACTCCTCCATTGTTGGTTGGATTGCAAATTTATATAACCACTCTGGAAATCAATTTGACAGTTTTTTTTTTTTAGAAAATTGAAAATATTTCTACCTATACTGATCCTGAGCATATATCCAAAGATGCTCCACCATACCACAAGCATATATGCTCCACCATGTTCATAGCAGCTTTATTCATAATAACCAGAAACTGGAAACAACCCAGATGTCCCTCAACTGAAGAAACGACACAGAAAATATGGTTCATTCATATAATAGAACTATTCTGCTATTAAAAATAAGGACATCATGAATTTTGCAGGTAAATGATGGAACTAGAAAAAATCATCCTGAGTGAGGTAACCTAGACCCAAAAGGACATGCATGGTATTTACTCACTGATAAGTGAATATTAGTCATAAAGTATAGAATACCCATGATATATCTCATAGACCCAAAGAAGCTAAACAAGAAGGCTCAGCAAGGATGCTAAAATTTCACTTAGAAGGAGCAGTAATATAGTCATAAGAGGTAGAGGGAGGGAGGAAACTAGGTGGAAGAAGGGAGAGGGGAGATGGGAGAGAATGGGTGGGTCAGATCAGAGTGGGAAGAGACAGGAGAGAGGGTCAGAAGGCCAGGAGAATGAATGGAAATCTGCAGCTGCTGGGGGTGGGGTGGGTGGGGAATCTCTAGGAAGTTCCAGAGACCTGGGATGGGGAAGCTCCCAGGAGTCCATGAGGGTGACCTCAGCCGAGATGCCTAAAAGTGGATATGGAATGTGATTGTCAAATACATTCCCTAACTGGGCTACCTTGTCTGGCCTCAGTGAGAGAGGATGAGCCAAACTCTGCAAAGACTTGATGCTCCAGGATAGGGCAAGGCGCGGGGGGGGGGGGGGAATTCTCTCAGAGGAAATGGGAGTGGGGCTAGGAGAGGGACTCTGTAAGGGGGTTTTGGAAGGGAAGGCAGTGTTTGAGATAGAAAGAGAGAGAGAGAGAGAGAGAGAGAGAGAGAGAGAGAGAGAGAGAGAGAGAGAGAGAGAGAGAGAGAGAGAGAGAGAAAGAAAAGAAAAGAAAAGAAAAGAATCTCAAGGCTCATACATGGAGCAAATACAACCTGCAGGACCACCTATATGACAACACTAAGGCATCACAAGACATACAGTTCATGATTGAGGTTGTGGGCAATCCCTAAATATTTAATGAACCTCTGCTTTGGGTGTTATTCTTTATAAGGCAGGAGAGACCATGGAGAATCTGAGAGTGACTCTAGGATTTTGCTTAGACAATGTAATCTTGAAGCTATAGAGGACATATGACTGCACTTACTGATTCAAATCAAGATGATTGCTTGGTTACATTGAATGTACAGAGAAAAAGGATGTGCCAATGATCATCCTGCTTAGCCCATAGATTTCTGTCAGTGATGAATGATCATGATCGAATAGGAATATATTTGGTTTCTAAGCCTATTACATGATTCTTTTTTTAAAGATTTATTTATTATATGTAAGTACACTGTAGCTGTCTTCAGACACTCCAGAAGAGGGTGTCAGATCTCATTATAGATGGTTGTGAGCCACCATGTGGTTGCTAGGACTCGAACTCAGGACCTTCGGAAGAGCAGTCAGTGCTCTTAACTGCTGAGCCATCTCTCCAGCCCCACATGATTCTTTTATATACTAATATATAGGAGAAAAATGTTCTAGACCCTGATCTATAAACCATTCAGAGGCTACCCAATGGAGTTATGATCCCTCACCCCATTCTCTAAACTGTTACTCACCAAGCTAGACCTCTTGACTAAATCATTATATATGTACGTACGTATGTACGTATGTATGTATGTGTATATATATATATATGTGTGTGTTTTCATAAACATACATATATATATACACATACACTTTGATGCCCAGGCCTTATATTAAAAATCTTCCTGGCTTATCCTCATGACCAGTTGGATTATAGCTGTATCACCACACCCAGGTACAAGGATGTATTTTAGATCTTTTCCTGATCTCCCTGTAGGCTATTTAAAGCAGTTATCTACACTGACTCTGGGCAGGAGAAAAAGCAATACTCAAAGGTATCAGTTTTAAATGACTATTAATTTTTAGGACTAGTATTGATGGCTTGGCCTGGGAAGTAAACATAGGCCCTTTCTGACATTACATGATAGAAGAAAACTTGTCTCAGTCCTATTCCTTGGCCTGCATGCAGATCCTCTTGTTTGCTATGGCTCACGTGCTGGAATATAACACAGAAGGTATAAGAGGAACTGAGCAGACCCATGATGGACTTCTGAGCCTTGAGTCAGGGTCACTTTGGTGGAAAGATCTATGCAAAGAGCCTACACATTCCTTCCATTATAGGACTGTAAAACAGAAGCAGTTCTATATCCCAAGTGCCACTATAAAGACTAAAGCTCCCATAGACAAATTAAGGAAATACCTATTACACAGATTACATTCATCTGACTAGAATATGCAGAAGTATGTTGGAGAATGACTGTGGATGATTCTGAAATTTCTCAGGCAGTTTCTCTGGATGAAGCTGCCTTACAGCTGTAGCATCTTATTGCAGCAAGTAAACACAGCACTTGGCAAGTGCGTGCCATTGGGGAGATGTGCAAGGGGAACAGCAAAACAGCATGAGAACCCATGGAATGCAGGCCATCAGTTAACACAGTCATGATGACTGTGCCTCAGAGAGACAGAGCGCCAAGGATTATGTGTCCTGAGAACTTCATGGTGGTGTGAGGATTCGTTCTGCTTGTTGTACTTGTAGTCATCACGTCCCTCGTAAACTATGAGTTGGATGAAAACTCTAAGGGACTTTCAAGCCCCTCGCTGGGCAGTATCATTGGCACTTAAAATAACCGCGATCTTTTTCAAGCATTGTCACCTGTAACAAAATTTTTCTCGATAGAGGGGACAGGAAGACAATTGAGAAAGGAGTTCTCTTGCTGACTCTGGTGTTTTCTTTCTCCCAGACATCATAAGTTCATAATTCCCTGGCACTGGATCAACATAAAGTCCCACTCCCTTAGGTAGTACCCTGTCCAGTTTTCTGGGGAACCACCAAACTGATTTCCAGAGTGGTTGTACCAGCTTGCAATCCCACCAACAATGGAGGAGTGTTTTTCTTTATCCACATCCTTGCCAGCAACTGCTGTCACCTTAGTTTTTTATCTTAGCCATTCTGACTGGTGTGAGGTGGATCTCAGGGTTGTTTTGATTTATATTTCCCTGATGACTAAGGATGTTGAAATTTTCTTTAGGTGCTTCTCAGCCATCCGGTATTCCTCAGTTGAGAATTCTCTGTTTAGCTCTGTTCCTCATTTTTTAAGAGGGTTATTTGGTTCTCTGGAGTCTAACTTATTGAGTTCTTAGTATATATTGGAAATTAGCCCTCTATCGGATGTAGTGTGGTAAAGATCTTTTCCCAATCTGTTGGTTGCTGTTTTGTCCTATTGACAGTGTCCTTTTCCTTACAGAAGCTTTGCAATTTTATGAGGTCCCATTTGTCAGTTCTTGATCTTAGAGCATAAGCTATCGGTGTTCTGTTCAGGAAATCTCCCTCTATGCCCATGTGTTCAAGGCTCTTCCCCACTTTCTTTTCTATTAGTTTCAGTATTCATAGCAGCCTTATTATTAATAGAAGCTAGAAAGAACCCAGATGTCCCTCAACAGAGGAATGGATACAGAAAATATGGTACATTTACACAATGGAGTACTACTCAGCTATTAAAAACAATGAATTCATGAAATTCTTAGGCAACTGGATGGAACTAGAAAATATCATCCTGAGTGAAGTAACCCAATCACAAAAGAACACACATGGTATGCACTCACTAATAACTGGATATTAGCCCAGAAGCTTGAAATACCCAAGGTACAATTCACAGGCCACATGAAGCTCAAGAAGAAGGAAGACCAAAGTGTGGATACTTTGGCCCTTCTTAGAAGGGGGATCGAAATACCCATGGAAGGATATACAGAGACAAAGTTGGAGGAGATACTGAAGGAAAAGTCATTTAGAGACTGCCCCACCTGGGGATCATTCCCATACACAGTTACCAAACCCAGACACTATTGTGGATGTCAACAAGTGCTTGCTGACAGGAGCCTGATATAGCTGTCTCCTGAGAGGCTCTGCCAGTGCCTGACAAATACAGAAGTGGACGCTCACAGCCAACCATTGGACTGAGCACAGGGTCCCCAATGGAGGAGCTAGAGAAAGGACCCAAGGAGCTAAAGTGGTTTGCAGCCCCTAGGAGGAACAATATGAACCAACCAGCATTCCTAGAGCTCCCAGGGACTTAACCACCAACCAAAGTGTACACATGGAGAGATCCATGGTTCCAGCTACATATGTTGCAGAGGATGGCCTTGTTGGAGGTGAGGCCCTTAGTCCTGTGAAGGCTCGATGCCCCACTCTAGGGGATTGCCAGGACAGGGAAGTGGGTGGGTTGGTGAGCAGGGGGAGGAAGGAGGAGGGAAGGGGTTTTTGGAGGGGAAACCAGGAAAGGGGATAACATGTGAAATGTAAATAAAGAAAATATCTAATTAAAAAAGAATAATATCCCAAAAATAAATAAATAAATATAAATTCCCACTACCAAAGGTTCCTACAGTGTTTTCCGTCTACAGTACCCAAGAGACACCATCCTCGGATGTTATTAGCTTCTCTTGAACAGTACCACTCATTCAGTTTGAAGCAAAACAACAGCAAAATACTTCCCACTGTATATCTAGTTTTCGATGGCATGCTTTCAAGTTTGTTGTAGTCACGGAATCCCCCATAATGTTTGGATACAGAAATAATGTGGCTACTTCTCACATCTATGAATGCTTCTTTCTCACCATCTACTTTTTAGTCCCTTACTACTGCAATATCATAGTATAGTCTTTTGGCTATATGATTCAATCATCCCAGTGTCATCAATAGAACCAGAGTGAGGTTCAGAGGATTGTTATGACTGCAGTGTCAGCCTGATATTGTAAAATACAAAGAACAGACATATCTCTGATATAAGACTGCAATAGTGTGCCACTGGCCCTCCCACACAGAAGCTGATGATCCTATCTGTACTAATTGAACTGGACAAAAAGTCAGGTGAGTGTCTGCTTACCAGTGGCCCAACAATGTGTTTACTTGTTCCATTAAAGACACCCACCACTTCTAGAGAGCAGTTGCAGTCATTGAATGAGTAATTTCAGGATAATCTATAGTCATTCCCCAAGGTCCACCTGGCTTCTGAACATTTAAATGTGGGGAATGAAATCAGGGTATGAAATTCTTATGAGTCTTATACTGAGTTCATGGGCTCTGTAGCAGTCTGCGTGGTACAGTATTCTTCTTTACTCTGTTGACAGGAAGGAAGGTTCACAGACTTGCAAATGGCCTCTACTACAACAGTAACACCTGCTTAGTGGTCAGAGAGCAAGTGAGTCTTTTCTAGCTGTTCCCCAGTGTACCTGTGCTTTATATTATTCTGGCCCAGAAATATAAGAGTCATTCATTTGTGGTCAAGTGGGTCCATTTGAGAAAAGATATCAACTGTCAATGAAACTGTAAGTTCACAAGACTAGTGCTAATTCAGAATGCGCTATAACAACTTGGTGTGGGGTGTGAATATGTTCTTTTCTTCTGAAAATAATTGATCTGGAAAATCATTGCCAGTACCTTCTGTCAATGGTTCTAAGGAAGTCTGGAAAGACCATTCAGTAGGTAAAGGCTCTTGCTGTCAAGTCTGATGACTTGAGTTTCATTGTCAGAACTCATATGGTAGAAGGAAAGAACCAATTCCTGAAGTTTGTTCTCTGACTGTCACACATAAGGTATGACACATGAGCTTCCCCTTACACAAGTAAAGGTGCATATATGATATAGATTATTATAATTATATTCTTTAAAATATTCAAGATACTTCCCAGGAGACATAACTTCTACTTTAATCTAGAGGCTCCAGAGCTATGAGTCGAATTAGGCTTTGGAATTGGGTGAGAAGGCATGACTCTTGGCATCAATGGCTTAAATTACACATCTGGGTAAGACACATTTCCTGTTATATGGATGAAGCAATTCTACAGTAAGCCACTCATCCATTCTAATCCTGTCACACCATGGTAGATAAACAATGGCCAAGCTTTTCATACCTGAACTATTCTCATTGAGAGAGTAAGTCATATACTTGTGGTTAAACGTGCACCTTTGGCTCTGCTACACTGGAGTTTTATCAGCTTGACAGAATTTAGAATACCTACATAAATATAGTTAACCCTTACTTTCATAATTGTCCTTCCAGAAGAGTGTGTATTGACTGTGGCACAGTCTTTGCTCATATAATTCTCAATACTATAGTGAGCTAAATATCTACTGATCATTCCAGTGAAAGGAGATGCTTAATGTGTTGGATGTGCAAATTGTATCATTTAAATGTAACCTAGCAAACCTATTTCTTCAAGCCTTTAATACCAGCACTTGGGAAGCAGATACTGGTGGATCTTTATAAAGTCAAGGTCATCCTGCTCTACAATATGAGTTCCAGGGCTGCCAAGGCTACACAGAGAAATCCTGTCTTGAAAAGCCAAAAAAAGCACATCTCAGCTTCATAAAACATGGACATCAATGAAGCCATGTTTTCACTTAAAATCATCATATCAATTGGGACTACTTTTAACATGAACAAACCAATACAATGTATTTGGGATCTTGAGAAGGGGCACCCATACAGATAAACTGTACTTTATTCATCATTGTGTTTAAGCCTTTTGGTAAACATATTTAAGACCCATTCTTGCATATACTTTTTAACCACTGAACTCTCCACTTTCAGTGTTTAAGATGTCAAGGAAAATAATCTATTTTATGCATATGCCTCATGTTTTCGTTGATGTACATTAGCCATTTCTTGTAGTTCTTTAGATGCATGAAGGAGTTTTTCCTGAGCATGAGAGCAACTTTCATAATGGATGTGTGTCAGAAGCCACCTAGGAAAGGCTATAGCAAGCAAGTTTTCTGGTGATGGCCCACTATTTTGCATGGCTGTGATGGGTAAGCTCTGAGATGCAGGGTGCTCAGAGCCTTCATCACTGGATTGCTTCTTCCTACTGATGTGTCTTTCCTGCCACCATTACATAGCCTAATGATGATTTCTGGGTATTAGTCCACCCTATTGGGCAGATTTCCTGCAAAACCTTTATGAAGATGTACTCTCATATAGTAAGAGTGTATAGATGAATTGATGATTTAATAATTTCTGATAATGATTTTATAGAACTTCTAAATTGATACAAGCAATTTCAATCCCTCTATAGAATAAAAGCTGAAAAAAGAGCTCTGCAAACCTTTATGGGTCACAGGTTAATTGCACTAGGAAAAGAAAGCAGTTAGGAATGAATTTATGATGAAGGAAAAATGTTCCTTCTAGGTTAGGAAAGAGGCCACTATCAGATAACTAAATGTTATAAACTTAGAATGAACAATTTGAATTTGTTGTAGGTGCAAGGACAGAAGATAATTGATGGAATAATTCAACTATACCAGGCTTCAAAATAATGAGACAAGCCAGATGATTTGTCTTTTGACAAAACTTTGCTAATTTATGACTTTTTTCCTTTTTTATTCGGTATTTTCTTTATTTACATTTCAAATGTTAGCCCCTTTCCACATTTCCCCTCTAAAAACCCCCTATTCCCTCCCCCTCCCCCTGCTCACTAACCCACTCACTTCTGCTTCCCTGACCTGGTATTCCACTACATTGGGGCAATGAGCCTTCACAGGTCCAAGGGCCTTTCCTCTCATTGATGTCTGATCAGGCCGTCCTCTGCTACCCATATGGTCGGGTTCTTCCATGTGTACTCTTTGGTTGGTGGTTAAGTCCCTGGGAGCTTTAGGGGTACTGGTTGTTTCCTCCTATGGGGCTGTAAATCCCTTCAGTTCCTTGGGTCCTTTCTTTAGCTCCACCATTGGGGACCCTGTGCTCAGTTCAATGGTTGGCTGAGAGCATCCCCCCTCTGTATTTGTCAGGCACTGGCAGAGACTCTCAGGAGACAACTATATCAGGCTCCTTTCAGATAGCACTTGTTGGCATCCACAATGGTGTCTGGGTTTGATAACTGTATATTGGATGGATTCCCAGATGGGGCAGTCTCTGGATGGCCTTTCCTTCAATCTCTGCTCCACACTTTGTCTCTGTATTTCCTCCCATGGGTATTTTGTACCCCTTCTAAGAAGGACCAAAGTATCCACACTTTGGTCTACCTTCTTAGTGACCCCAAAAATTCTACCAGAAAATTCCTAAACCTGATAAACAACTTCAGCAACGTGGCTGGATATAAAATTAACTCAAACAAATTAGTGACCTTCAAAGGATAAAAAATGCTGAGAAAGAAATTAGAGAAACAACTCCCTTCACAATAGTCACAAGTAATATAAAATATCTTGGTATGACTCTAGCTAATTTATGATTTAAAATAATTGCTTAAAACTTATAATGAACTTATGTAACTAGTAACAAATAATGAATGTTTACTTAGGTACTAGTCTTAATGGAAAGGCACGTAAACAATTTTGCTGTAATTCCATGTGATCAATTATCCTGAAAAAGTATAAATACTAAGAATGGCAATAAAGACGTGATTTTAGCCTTTCTCTGTTTAATCCATTATGTGTGTCTCTGTGTGTGCCTGAATTTTCTCTTTTCTTTCTTTCATCTTCTTTTTTTTTTTTTTTTTTTTTTTTTTTGGTTTTTCGAGACAGGGTTTCTCTGTGTAGCCTTGGCTGTCCTGGAACTCACTCTGTAGACCAGGCTGGCCTCGAACTCAGAAATCTACCTGCCTCTGCCTCCCAAGTGCTGGGATTAAAGGCGTGCGCCACCACCGCCCTCATCTTCTTTTCATTTCTTTTTTTTTTTTTTCTTGTATCTCTGGTACATGAAAAGTTAACAAACTCCAAGTCTATATCCTGGCCAGTGAAGGACCCTTGAGCCAGAGAAACAAAGAGCCCTAGTAACTAAGACTTCTTCTTTTAATCCCCTGCTGCTATCAGCAGTAGTCATTGTCAGTAGCCAGTGGATTTTGTCTATAGAATAGTGAAGAGTTAAAGAAAGAGGAAATTTACCAGTAGTAAACTACTTTTGCCCTGCAATCACAACTTTTACCCTGGTAATCTCCAATGCCACCTATTGCTGCCTGCATCAGTCTACATCGGATGCTGAGATGTTCAGGGCAGATTAAGCCTATAGGTTTCCTTGTCACAGCAGACAAATCTGATTGAATCATGAGAATAGGAATGGACTTTCGGTGTACACATCTAAAATGGAGTATCAGAGTCACGTGTAAATGGAAAGATTCATATCTAAGATGCAGGGTGATAAGCTACTTCTAATCAAAAGGAATTTCCAGTTGGCTGTGATATGTGCTTTTGAGTTTCATCTAAACCCAAACATACATCCCTAACTTTATACTTAAGGATGCAAACTCATTAACTCTGTAGACAAACTCGCCATGATAATGCATCAAGATACACCATTAAACTCTGCATTTAAGTTCCTCCAATGTCCTTTGTATGGCTACAAAAATTGAAAAAAAGTTTTATGACTGTTTTCAGACTTTTAATTTTTTAGTTAAGCAAGGAGGCAAACACCTCCATTTTTTTCTTGTGTTTGCTTGAATCCAGAAATCAGACCCACACCATATATCTTATTATCTTTATGCTAAGTACACCCATCAGCTGGAGTAACTACTTGGCATCTCAAGGTATATTGTTTTATTTAGAACTTTAGCTTAACCATGGTAATCATTGCATCAACATTGAAGTCACCATCTATTATGTGTTATTATTACATAACCTGGCAAAGAACTCAGCCCTGTACTTAAAACCCTAGACCATGATATATAGTCTATCCCCTAAATATCATTATTTCAGGTAACTCCATCATAAAACACTCACATATAGCCTTAAAGTCAAATAAATAGTCTTTACTCTCACTGGCTGGCAGCTGCATGGAGATATCACACAAATCATGCAGTTCTAACCCTTGTCATTCTTGGCTTTGTATGCATAAAAACCACATACTGGATTGACACATTTTAATCATCAAGAACAATTAGCAGTAAGTAGAGGTACGCGAGCCAAGAAAACAAGGTTAGTACATTCAAAGACTTTCCTCAAACTCTGGACTATAATGAAATATGTATTTGTTCTTGTTTTGATAGGTGCTTGGTGTCCATGAGCTGGATTCTTAGGTCATAATGCTGCCTCTAACATGGCATCAGTTGTCCTAAGTTCCAGGGACCTGTTACACCGTTGCTTGTATTGATACAATATCAGTTATGTTCAAAGAAGAGGAAGAAATAACACTGTAATTTGGGCAGACACAGCTTAATAAGAACTCGTAAACCAACAGATCCTTGGCTAAAAATGCATGGGCAGTCCAAGGAACAGAGGAAGCACAGATAAAAGAATGGCTGCTTTTCTTGTACCCGTGAAGGGCATGCTTTGAGGCTCAATGTATGTCAGGAGCATGGAGGTGCTGTATTGATACAAGACTCTGGAGTGTAAGTGTGGTTCTCCATAAAAATCTGCTGCAAGGGTACATATGGTGTGACTGGGAAGTGGTTGGCAGGGATATGAACTGTCCAAAAGGACATTGATAAGATAGGCCTAGGGAAAACCTTTGTATGCAGGAACCAAACACTGAAAAAAACCACATATTCCAGGATCCAGCCAGAGAACACTGGCACTAGGAGATAGACCTGTATCCTCTAATGGCTCTCCAATAGGCTCAGCTGATAATTCAAAGACTCATGTTAATTTCATAGAGTGTGCAATGAAGATTGACAGTGGGAATTGATACATATGTAATCACTGAAGACATATCAGTAGATAAGCACATACTAAGAAGTAGGAGGCAAATTTCACAGAACATTCAATTGACCTCTGTGGTGATGTTCAAGGACTCAGTGGTCTATGGAAGTTTCCAGTATCATATTCTTCAAGCTAGAAGAGCAGTTTCTGGATCTTATGCCACTGAGTATAACATTTGATAGGCCTCTTTATACTTTCTTTTGGCTCATAGTTCTAATTTAACATATATATTGACTTGTGGAATTTGAGGTAGTTCTCTTATAAAAAGTCTCAATGACAACTATGGCTTCTCAGGGAAACAAAGAGATAAACAAAGCTTTGATCACAGTGCATCCATCACATGGCCAAAGGAAAAAAATCTAGATTTGTGATTTTTCTATTTAAAGAGTTTTTTTTCTTTTTTCTTTTAAAATGTATTTATTTATTTATCATATGTAAGTACACTGTAGCTGTCTTCAGACACTCCAGAAGAGGGAGTCAGATCTTGTTATGGATGGTTGTGAGCCACCATGTGGTTGCTGGGACTTGAACTCAGGACCTTCGGAAGAGCAGTCGGTGCTCTTAACCTCTGAGCCATCTCTCCAGCCCCAAGAGTTTTTATCTAAGGTACAACATGATTTTTTCAATAACTCAGTGCTGTAACACATGCATGCAGGAAGCTCACCCAAAACAGGTATCTTCTCTGGAAATTATATTATAAACTGTATTTACTTACTATTGGCACATAAAAATTCAGTGTTATATTGAGGATATCATTCTAAACAGCAAATTGATGAACAAAAAATAATGCATAAAAATTCTAAAGCCATGGAACCAAATAAATCATAGAAAGTCATCTCTTTACAATACAAGGGCTAGAGAGAAAGGGCAATGCAGCAGCATCTCATTCACCCTTGGCCAGTAACGCTTATGTTCACTGACTCCAAGATTTTTTTATTAAATTATTTATTTATTTGCATTCCAAATGTTGTTCCACTTCCTGGTCCTTCTTCCTAAGTTCTTAACCCCATTCCCTCTTTGCTTCTGAGAGGTTGCTCCCCCACCCACCCAACCCCAACTCGCTCCCACTTCCCTGGGGCATCAAGTTTCTTTAGGATTTAGTGCATCCTCTCCCATTAAGTTCATACAAGGGAATCTTCTGCTATATATGTGCCAGGGCTGGGGTGGCATCGACCAGTCCATGTATGCTCGTTGGTTGGTGGCTTAGTCTCTGGAAGCTCTGAGGGGTATGGATTAGTTGAAACTGTTGTTCTTCCTCTGGTTGCAATCCCCTTCAGCTCACCCTTCCATAGGGGTCCTCGACCTCAGTTCAATGGTTGGATGTAAGTATCTTCATCTGTCTCAGTCAGCTGCTGGTAGAGCCTCTCAGAGGACAGCCATGCTAGGGTCCTGTCTGCAAGCAGAACATGGCATCAGTAATAGTGTCAAGGGTTTAGTACCTGTGCATGATATTGATCCCAAGTTGGGCCAGTCACTGGATGGTCTTTCCTTCAGTCTCTGATCCATTTTTGTCTCTGCATCTGACTCCAAGATTTTTTTTTATTTATTTTATTTTATTTTTTTAATTTACATTCCAAATCACTTCTGCTCTGCTTTTCATGTCTGGACCCAATGGTAAAAGTCTCATAAGCATTAATTTTGAGATTATTTTAGGAGGTAGGGGATTCTTAAATGCTAATGTCAACCATCTTAAAGCTATCTGTTGAGTCAAGTGGAAATCTTTGAATGTAAATGTTTTGCAGACCAAGAAAAGAAAGAGAAGACTCTGAAAATAGCCAATGCTGTAGTGAGAGCTCTTGGTCCACTTGCATTTGTAATTTAGCAGCTCCACTGATATATACAGAGAATCACAATGCAGCTTCTAGGATTTGAGAATGAAGAACACCCGCTTTTCAAATAAATGTTCTCCTTTTGAAAATCAATTTTTAGTTTGCTGCTGATCCATGGTGGAGTGAAAATTCCTGTTCAATGGATGACCAGGTGGCTACAATGCCTATCTTAGAAGATGTACTGCCATCATAAAATACAACACACGGTGTTCTGTATAAAATAAATGTACTACCCATCATTTGGTGGCATTGATTCCAGCATCAAGGCTCAGGCATCTAGTGAGGGCCATCATGATTCATTATCCATGGGGAAAGGGAAAAGTTCACAGTTAACAGCTTCAAGACTTCCCGTCATTGACCAGCATATTCATGAAAGTGGATCCCTCAAGATCTCACTACCTCACATGGTGGTGCTGGGAGATGAATTCGCTAGCATTTTCCAGTGACACACCCAGAGTGTATCAGAGGCTGAGCTCCTCACATAAAATGTTACCCAGCTGCCTGGGCTGCCTTACTCTACCATTGGGCACATTCATTAATGTATTGGATAGTTTTACATCATTGTGACAAACTATCTAATAAAAACTTGTGGGTGATGTTGGCTCTGAATTTCAAAGGATTTAGATTCATTAAACTATAGAATGTATAACAGAAGGGCTCAGTTTGTGGCAGGAGATGTATGATAGATGCTGTTGACATTATGGTGAAACAGGAAGCACACAGAAAGTGAATCAGTAAGCCATGTCAGAATAATAAAACCCCAAAATGCACAACAGAAAAAGTATATTTTCTAGTTAGATCCTAATGCCCAAGAGTTCCAAAAACCACATCAGACTGGGAAACAAGTATTGAAAACTTGAACCAATAGGGCCATTGCAGATTTAAGCAATAATATTCCATCCCTTGTTCCTAAGGACATCTCATCTGATATACTCTTCCTTGTTCTCTTTCAAATTTATGGCCTTTTATTATTATTTGTTATTATATGCATATATATTTCTAAATCCAATATTATATGTCTGAATAATGTTGCTTGCATGTATCAGACAACTAAGAAATGCTGAAAATGGGAGAGTGTTTCTTAGAAAATAACGTTCCAATTGGTTATCCAACACTAAATTGTCAGTCCTGAAAAGATACATACAAGTATCATACAGGGCCTACACACTTAAAGAAAATTGACTCTTCCTCTCCCAGCAGCTATTAATTATTAACAGTTCTTCAGCTGGGGTGGGGATTCATGCCCACTTCTCCTCTCCATGTTGTCATTTTTGTCTGGCTTGAGCTTGTACAGGATTTGTATATGCTGTCACAACCATTGTGAGTTCATATGTGCTGCTGCCCTGTTGTATCTGAAAGCATTGTTTTCTTGGAGATGTCTACCACTTCTTGCTTTCTTTATTTTAAAGAGTTATTTTATTTAGATGAGTACATTGTGGCTGTCTTCAGACACACCAGAAGAAGGCATTAGATTCCATTACTGATGGCTGTGAGTCACCATGTGGTTGCTGGGATTTGAACTCAGGACCCCTGGAAGAGCAGTCAGTGCTTTTAACTGCTGAGCCATCTCTCCAGCCCACTTCTTGTTTTCTTACATGACAGTCCCTAAGCTTTAGAAGGAAGGAATGTGATACAGATCTCCCATTTAGAACTGAGCATTCTACAGTCTCTCATTCTCTGCTACTTGACTAGTTGTGGATCTCTATATTAATCACCATCTCCTGCAAGAAGAAGCTTCTTTGAGAAAGGCTAAGAGATGCACAGGGCTGGAGAGATGGCTCAGTGATCTAGAGCATCCTCTGCTCTTCCAGAGGTCCTGCGTTCAATTCCCTGAAACCACATGGTGGCTCACAACCATCTGTAATGAGATCTGATGCCCTCTTCTGGTGTGTCTGAAGATAGCAACAGTGTACTCACATACATAAAATAAATACAACTTTTTTTTTTTAAAAAGAGATGTACAAGTCTGCAGGTATAATGATAATCCATTAGAAGTTTATGTAATACTATATCCATTTAACAAAATAATAATGGGAGTTTTTTCTCTATGGCCTATGACCTCTATAGCCACCGGTTGTAATAATGACGCCAGGTATTGTTTTCATCTGGTAGAGCATACCTTAACACTACACACCTTTCCAAAAGAACCATAAAGAAACCTGCTACTGCAGTAACTTCATATATATGAATATTTAAATATATATTTGAATGGAGTTATATTCTCACAGGGTTATAATGCTCTTCCCTACTAGACATCACAGATTAAATAATAAAATGTCCAGTGACAGGAATGGGTTACCATTACCTCAGTTTGAATTGTTGGCCAGGGAGGCCCCAGAGACCAAATACCACAGGAAAATGCCAAAACTCTTCATTTCTTTTCAGAAGTTGATTATAAGACCCTATTATCAAAGACACTACATACTTGTATCACAGAATAGGGAGAAATCAAGCTGATACTGAACTTGAAGATTCTTCCTTTACTGGCTAGCTTTCATAGTGCAAGAAGGTACTATGCCTACTACCAACAGAGGAAAGTAATTATCAATCTTACCCAGCTGTTCAAGTTACAGTAATGACTAACCTGGCAAGATATGCCTACTTGTACAATAGTGGCATGAATATCATGGGACAATTTTTGGATTGGATTTAAGTATTTAATTCTTGTGTCTGCTCATTAACAGCTGTGGTGACAGCACAAACTCAAGTGTTATGGTCATACTTGTTCCCACCTATAACTTTCTGAGAACAACTTACAACTGGTGTTTTTAATCATGTTCTGGTCTTCTGAGCTTCCACTCAATCACCTATTAAATCATGATTCCAGCAGTCTAGTGCTTCTCCAGTCTTCATCTCCAAAATCTTAAAAATTTCACCTTCAAAGTCAGGTCCAATGATCTCAGAGTCACATGGTGAGATCTAGTCTCAACCATGACCCACTGCTTCTCATGCCAATTTCCTGTTATTTTATTGCTGTGACCAAAAATGTCTGATGGGAAAACAATGTAAAGGAAGAATGATTTATTTTGGCTCAGGCAGGCATGACAGAGGAGCAGGAGTGTATGTCAGAGGTTATTTACATCATGGCAGGCCAGGAAGCAGAAAGTCTGACACAGGAAACTTTCGAAATTAATATAACCCCAATAACTTGTGCCCAGTGACCTACTACTGAGACACAGTTGACATCCTATAATTTCCCTAACCATCCAAAATAGCACCAATTTCTAGTAAACTGGAATTTAAATCATGGGTAGGGAGATTTCAGAATCAAAACATAGCAGAAATATATCAGTAGCCAAAAGAGATCCAAGTCCAGTAAAAGCATGTATTGATCTCAGAGCATGTATTGAGATGCTAGAGTAGGCAACTAGGATTTCTATAATACAAACCCTAATTTCCTCAGCTACTCTTCTTGCTCAGCTAATGGCCAGGTTCTCCTAGGGACATCCTTAAAAGAAGATGACAAAGAAAAAGCCCTTTAAGTTGAGGCACAGTGTGAAAAGTTAGGCTCTAAGTTTTGCGCAAGGCCTCATAGGTCAGTGGGTCAGGTTCTAAGCAGTCAGACTTTGATTGTTGAACAGCGGAGTTTTGTTGGTTTGTCTGTTTGTTGTTTGTTTGTTTGTTTTGGACCTTCGGTCTCTACAGATCAGAAAGCTCAGCTTATGAATAAGGAATGATAGTCTTTTGCTGCCAGAGCTGAGAAAAGAAGCTGGATGGCTCTGGTTGAGACATTTGCACCCAACCAATGGACAGAAGCTGCTGACCCCTGTGTTTGAATTAGGGAAAGGCGATAAGGAGCTGAGGGGGAGGGTGACCCTGTAGGAGGACCAGCAGTCTCAATTAATCTGGACCCCCCTGAGATCTATCAAACACTGGACCATCGAACAGGCAGTATACACCAGATGATATGAGGCCCCCAACACATATACAGCAGAGGACTTCCAGGTCTGTGTTCAATCAGAGATGATACACCTAACCCTCAAGAGACTGGAGGCCCCAGGAAGTTTAGAGGTCAGGTGTGGTAGGGGGTGGGAACATCCTTGTGGTAACAGGGGGATGGGGAGGAGGTATGGGATGTGGAACAGTCGGGGGGTGGATTGGAGGTAGATAAAATCTGGAGTGTGAAACAAAATTTTTTTTAAGTTCAAGGATTCTGGAGGGGTCAGGAAGTGATATTATGATGGGCTGAAGGACAGACTGGCATAGCTTGGAGGTCAAGTGAATCTCAGTGGTAGGAGGTACTTATTAATGTTTATAACAATGATTGACCTCTATGAGACAATACCACTGGGAGTCTAATGACCTTTACTCCAGAGGATACCAGAAGGTTATGTAAGCATGAACCAAAGATACAGAGCAGAATTAAAAACAAAAATAGGTCTATAAAAGATAAGAAAATCCAAAGCCATTCAGAAAGGCTACTTTGGGCTTGTCCCAACCAAGAGATTTTTTTTTTTTTTTTTTTTTTTTGGTTTTTGAGGCAGGGTTTCTCTGTGTAGCCTGGCTGTTCTGGAACTCACCCTGTAGACCAGGCTAGCCTCGAACTCAGAAATCTGCCTGCCTCTGCCTCCCAAGTGCTGGGATTAAAGGCGTGCGCCACCACTGCCCGCCAGCCAAGAGATCTATAGTAAAATTTATTCAGACACTAGAATAGTCTAGTACTTTCTTTGACTTTTGGGTGATTTTTCTAAAATATTGATCCAGAAACAATAGGCTTCACTAAAGAAGATGCATTTGCAGCCGGGCGGTGGTGGTGCACGCCTTTAATCCCAGCACTTGGGAGGCAGAGGCAGGAGGATTTCTGAGTTCGAGGCCAGCCTGGTCTAAAAAGTGAGTTCCAGGACAGCCAGGGCTACACAGAGAAACCCTGTCTCGAAAAACCAAAAAAAAAAAAAGATGCATTTGCCTCCCATGTCTACAGAACAATATCCAGGACCCTCCAGTTACCTAGGATTTCTATTAAGAAATCCTCTCTAACATTTCCTTTCAGATGGATTATATAGGTTTAGCAAGAGATTTCTGAAGAGAGATCACAAATCTCTCCAAATCAGTACAAAAGTTGCCCATTCTGGGACCATATTGTTTGTGGCTAGTATTCCAAAACTAGAAATGCCTGACATTCCTAGGATTTTGTTTTTGTTATATTTGAAGCAAAAGCACAAAGTGGGTCATTTCTTCTTTAGGAAACAAAAGCCTAGAAGGTAAAGAGCATCAGAAAATAGGAACTTTGACACATTAGCAGCCTGAGCACAGGGAAAGGAAAACACCAGCAGCCTGTTACTTAGGAGGAATAGACATGTTAGTCTCATATAGATTATAGTAGCTTGTCCCTTTAAGGCTTACTTCAGTTTTTGGCCCCTGATTCCTACTTTGATAGTCTGTCAATAGATTGATATAGTAGACTAGACTAGAGGGACCCTGGAGTCTCTGGGGCATTGAATCCATTTAGTCTAAGACTAGGGAGGTAGTCCTTTCCACACAGAGGTTGCTGAATATTAGCAAGGTTGTGAAGAATGTGGCCGGTCAGATTTTGAAATATCAAAGTTAAATGGGAAAAGCCCCACCTGGTTGCAGATCAAACTACAGCTAGTTATATTTCTTGGAATGCTGATGACCTCTTCCATTACTACATAGTTTAAAGTATTTAAAGGAAAACTGGAGGTATGTGGCTACGTTAGTGGTACTTTGGATCCCCTGAAATGGGAGTTATAGATAGTCGTAAGCTTCCGTGTGAGTCCTGGTAACAGAAACCAGGCTTTCTGCCAGAGTAACTGGAACCCCTGAACCATCTCTCCAGACCCTAGATTATCTCTTTCAAGCTTCCTAGGAGTTATAGGTGGCCAGTATGGCTAGAGATGGTGTTTCATTGTAAGAACTTCACTCCATTGGAAATGAAAAAAAAGGCTGTCATTGGATTGTAAGGACTCAGGGAGCTACATACAAGGAATAAGGTGCTCTGTGAAGATAATGGTTATATCTAAGGCCCTTTTTGTTTAGCAAAGAATGCCCTTATCCACACAGTGAAGGTGTGCTGGTTAGCTTAAGCTCGTGTCAACAAGCTCATGTCATTTGGGAAGAGGGAACCTCAATTGAGAAAAATGTCTCCTCCAGACTAGCTGGTTGAAAGGTTGGTGGTGCATTTTCTTAATTGATGTCTCATGTGGGAGAACACAGCTCTATCTCAGCAGTGCTATCTGTGGGATATGGATGTTATAAGAAACATGCTGAGCAAGCCACAGAATAGGAAGCCAGTAAGAAGCACTCCCCTGCATCAGCCCCTGGCTCCAGGTTCGTGCTCTGAGTTCCTTTCCTGACTGTGACGCAGAATGGTAAACTGAAATACACCTCTGCCTTCCCATGTTCGTCATGGTGTTTAATATAGCAATAGAAACCCTAATAAATCTAAGGATCAACTTGAATTAGTGTATATTGAAGTCCTTCGATAGGGTCATGGTAGTGAAATTTAACAATAATTTCTTTTTTTTATCATCAAAATAACCTATTCAGCTTTATTAGAAAACAAGCTAGGTGAGAAAGGGTTCCTTCCAAACAACCATGGAGGTTTGATCATTTACAAAGAAATTGTAACACTGCAAACAAAGCATGCTTAAGGCAAGACTGTCCATGGTGTGGGGTCTGTCCTCTGGGTGCACCTCCAAACCCAATGTTACTTCATGTACTTGTCCTGCTGGTCAGCCAGAATCTTGTCAGAGGACTTGGCGTCCTAGAGGAGCTCGCTGATCTCTTCCACATGCTCCTTCTCAATGCTGCTCTTCCCGTTGATCTTTACCAGCAGGTTGGCTTGGGTCAGCACCTGCACCGAATACCTTAGAGTGGTCTTGGTGCCAATCTCCCCGAGTCATTTCAGTGCCTCCTCGCTGATGTTAATGCCTTCCGTCTGGGCTCAGATCTTAATGATCTGCTTTATCTTCTGTGGTGTATACAGCATGGTCCTGATGATCATTACTCGGTCCAGTGGGTCCAATGGGATGCCATGTGGAGGAGTGATGTCCTCAGTGTCCCTGATGACACAGTTGCCTCGGCTGGATGCAAAGATGACAGTTGGGGCGATGGAGGATTCCAGGGCTCAGTGTAGGTAGGTGAACCACTCTAGCATATGGACCAGCATGTGGACCTCATCCACAAAGAGCACTCCAGGGACCAGCTCAGCAACGCCCTGGTCAGTGTACTTGTTCACCACCTTATTGATCTCCCCCTCGCAGTTTATCTGTGATCTCTGTCTTTTTTGGCTTTATCAACTGGCCCATCATAGACAGAATATCTTGCCTACCCTGAGGCCGTGCATTGGCCATATCCAGGTCATGCAAGGTCACATCCCGTATGATTTCTTTCTTCTTGTGCACATCTCCTTTGGCAAAGGGATAGACTCTTCAGCTTCAAGGTCAAATTCTGTGGCATAGGTGTCACACCTGCCTTGCCTCTTCACACCTCCACTATTTGCTTCAATGTAAATCACTTCTCCAGCCTCTACTCATTCTTTCTGCAAACTTTCAAAAATACTGGGGTCCAGCTTCAGTTGTTTCGTTCCTTTGGCAGTCTTGAGCCCTGTGATTACATGACTGATAGTTTTGCCATACCCACCCATGGAGTTCTTTTTGTCACAGGGAATGAGCTCTGTCACCTCCCCTTTATAAACCTCCTTAGTCTCCTTTATCCACAGCCCAATGGCCCTGCGGAAGTTCTCCATCAGCACCTCTGTCTTCTTGATCTCAGTTGAGTATACTTCGCTACCCACAATTGGCCAGAAAGGGACTTTTCTGCCCAGCTCCTGAGCAATAGCAAGAGCTGAGGCCAGTTCCAGGAGGCCCCGCCAACAAGACAGCTCTTCCAGCCATTTTCTTGCTTTTGATTAATTTTCTATGACCGCCACATGCCTCTCTGGCATTCTCCTGGCCCACAAGCCTGGAAGCCCAGGCCGCTCTCGTCCAGCCGCAGACATGGCTATGTGAGGTGATGCGCTGCGTCTTGGTGGTGTTCTTTACCTCCTCAATCTTCGTTTTACCAAGTGTCTGGAACCATAAACTGCATGGAGAAGTAGGAACTACGACACTTAACAATAATTTCAAAGTATAGATCCCCTACACGGAACAGGTTGTAGAAATGGAGGGAGTCTGAGAACAGGTGGGACAAACTTTGGAGACTGTGTACTGTAGCAAGATTTTTCCTGTCTAATTAGTTTAAATATTAATACAAGAAGCCTGTTATTGGACAGGGAAAAGGAAGGCAGAGCTAAGAGTTGCGGAGACAGGAAGCGACAGATGAGAAGGAGAAGGAGGAAACTGGAGGAAGAACAGGATGATTCAGATTCTGCATGGCTTTAAATAGCCACAGGTAGCTATAATATCATATAGGCATAGAATAATTGGGATAACTTGTCTAATCGAAGTAGGTAGCTTGTATCATTATCAATTGGCTATGAAATTATTGTGTGGGCATCTCGTGAATTAAGAATTTATTGATGCATAAATCTGACTTGCTAATTATAAGCTTCTAGAGTTTTGATTTGCTGCTTTAAGGGGATTTGTGACCGCTGACCTCAGGGAGTGGATGGCTGGGAATGTGAGCCGAATCACCAGTGAGAGAACCGCAATCTGTCGATGCTGGGGCTAGACTAGAGGCAGAGAGTAGCAGGGCATAGCATGGGAACTTGCTGTTCATTTTTTATATTTCCTACAACAGTGTACAAGTTTTGAGAGATCCTAATTCCTATATAAAGAGGTTCAGTTTGAATTCAGAGGACTCTGGCATCTATATGCATGATTTAATAAAAATTACTATGGGTCTTCTATTGGAAGGACACATGGAGTGACAGCTTGCTTTCTGGACTCTAAAATCATCTATCTGAGGTGACTATGAAACCCTTAATTAAAGCCTGTTGAGTCCCCTGAGAGGTACATAAAGAATGAGAGTGAAAATTAAGTGGGTAAAAATTAAGTGGGTGAAAATTAAGGCAGCCTAGAATAGAAGCCAAGCCTCCTGCTTAATCTGTTGAGTTATCAGAAGTTACCCTGAAAAATACCCATGTGGCCGTTTTGCTGGGTCTTGAAATACGTAAAGACCACTTGAGTTGAAATCCTGGTGGCTTCTAATAGATCTAAAATCTCAAGAAAATTTTTCGTTTGTTTTTCTTTTTGCTTTAATTTTAAATTTTTAAAGCTTTTGAACATTTCACACATTAGTACAGTATTTACATATTTATATCATTTTTACTTCTTTCCTCCTTCTAATTCCTCCAATTGCCCTTTGAATCCCTTTCAAATTCATCACTTCTTTGTATCACTATTTTAAAAGGCATATACATTATACATGTATGTGTATAAGAATACAACCTATTGAGTGCATTTAGTGTTGCTGGTACATATGTTTGGGACCGACTACCTGGGATTTGATAATCTGTCAGGGAGCTCATCCCTGGAGAAAACTTCTCCCTCTTTCCGCAGCCATTGGTTGACTATATTCCTAGAGGTGAGACCTTGTGAAAATTTTACCTCTATATTGGCATTTCAAATGGTATTGCCATTATGTATGCATTATTTAGGCAACCATACTGTTGAGATTTCATGGACACAATTTCCATGTCGTGTCTAGAACATGCTATCTATTAATGATCATCCTGGTACTCTTGCTCTAACAATCTTTCCACACAGGGGCATGTGTAAATCAGAATAATGTGCAATGAAGAGGAACTTTCTCTTCCCAGGTCTCTATGTCTGAATCACAAGGAATGCATGAATTTGCATGAAAGTTAAGCCTGATGCCTGTCCCCAGCTACAGGACCCTAGTGAGGGTGAACAGTTCAGCTTTGAGGTCTGATATGGAATTACCAAGAAGAGTCCTACATCCTATAAACTCTGTGATGTTCCCTGCTATATACCTGGAAATCCTGTATCCTGCCACCATGTTGATACTTCCATCTGTGAAGTGGGAAGCCTCAGGTTGTGAAAGTAGGGCATCCTGTAGATCTGGTCTAGCATTGTAGGTAAAGTCTATTGCCTGCACACTAATGCCATAGAGGGGCATCAAGGTTTGGATCTTACAGTAAAAGTGGCAGCATTTAAAATGTGGCATGGTTTTACAGGGTGCTCTAAAATTTATAAAAGAAATATCTGGTTCCTATTGAGACTCATGCAAACACTCTTGAGTTGAGAGATTTAAGGTATGGATGTAAACTATCATATCTACCACAGGGTTCATTTTGATTCCTCCTCAATTGAGACAGCCACAGCTGCCCAATTCCCAGAGTGAAGCCAGGCAACCTTGTACCTCTATGTCTAACGAGTTGAAAATATAAACAACTGGGTGATGGAAGGATCCCAAAGTCTGGTTGAAACTCCCATGGGTACCTTTTGCCTACATACATAGAGAAACAAGGGTCTAGTAAGATCAGTGCCTGCTTTAGAGACCGTCAAGGCCTGTAAGGGAGAGACAACAAATGGCCTTACAACTCATGGAATGTGGCCCACTAGTGAGCACAGTCATGATGGGTGTGCATCAGAGAGGCAAAGTCCTGAGGACTATGTGTCCTGAGGATTTCATGCTGTTATGGAGCATTGCACTTTTTGTTGTCCTTGAGGTCTCTATGTACTTCCTAATCTATGTGTTCTGTGAAAACTGTAACGGGAATTCCAGCCCCTCAATGGGCAGTATCATTGGCACTCACATTAACAGTGATTATTTGTTTTTCCAAGCATTGCTGCTGGAGCAGATTAATGCTTCTTTTAAGATTTTTACAAAATTATATTTTATAATAAATAATAAGAGTTGTTCCTTTCTTTGTAACTACAAATTGCAGTCAGACAATAAAGAGAGTAAAGAGAATCTGGCTGAGAAAATTAACCTTGCTTTCTTATACTTTGTTAATCTATAACAAGTTGCTTAGATATGAATATATGTAGGTCTTTGGGAATAATTTGTTATTTTTCTTCACCTGTAATATGTAATTTTTTCATGTAAAAGTATTGGGGAACATACTTGTTTTTATAATCATTCACCAAAAGAAAAATAGAATGTAATCACATTGCAATTTTTATGTTGCTTGAAAGATTTTGTTGGGAAATATAAGCTGTGGGAGAAAAGAATAAAGTTGTTCAAGGTTGTTGAAGCTTGTTTCTCCACTGGAGCTAGTGGGTCAAGTTTTGTTCAAGAGAAAAGTCTTTTGAGTGATCAATCCCTTACTCTATGCCCCACCTTAGTTTACCCTTACCTGTTAAAGCTGGTATTTAATAAGAGAGTGTTCCATCTCATGGTTCCAATCTAATATCTCTTTCTCTGGTCCACTTAAGGCCTCATAGAGAGGCCCACCTATAATTGCAGAACCTTACCATGAACAGGAAGGGCTGTCATTATTTTGAGATGTGACTTCCCACACTTAAAATAGTACCCTTGCAGACATTGGAGGGACTCCTTGAACCTTTAGGTATAGACATCTCAGAAACTAGGTCTTTTGGAGAGAGGATTTGAGTCTTTGAAGGAAAAAATCTTTATATACATATGAAGCTATGATCTGAAGTGAGAGTAGTATTTCGTTTCAAAGTTAGTTTGTCTAGGCTGCAAATTAATGCATTATTTATGTACTGAATGAGGCTTCTTGAAGAGTGAAATTGAAGGGATGGTGGATTTTAGTTAGAAGGTATCTGTTATAAGAAGGTTTAAGGGTTAGAATTTATGGGATGGTTAGGAACCACAACTACACATGACCCTCAGGTACTGTACCATTCCATAGTATCCATCTGACTTTTTATGGCTATGGATAACATTATTGCATAGAAAGTTCCAGGGCTGTTTCAGTCATTTATCAGTGAAAGTCTGCAAGGCCTTACAGGCTTTAAAGCAGTAGTTTTCATCCTTTCTAATGCCATGATCTTTTAATGCAGTTCCTTGTGCTATGATGACACCCAATCATAAAATTATTTCATTGCTACTTCATAACTATAATTTAGCCAGTATTATGAATCACAATGTAAATATCTGATATGCAACCCCAAATGTGTCAGGATCCAAGGCTGAGAACCACTGTTTTAAAGTATATTGATATTTCATGGAAAATTGCTGGATACTTAAGAGAAATTGTCATGGAAAAAACTATAGTGAGCATCTGGGACTGGATCCACAATAGACTTCAGAAGGAACTGCTTAAGTAATTTAAGGGTCTATAATAGACACTATGTGGAAAGAATTTGAGGTTTCAAAAACTTCTGAATTATAGGACAGAGGAGTAAATATCAGGAACATTACATGGTCTCTAAACTTTCAAGAACCTTAAATGTGTCTTAAGTTTAAACACAATGTTTAAAGGAAGACAATAAGACACCTAGCTAGCACCAGAAAGGAATGAATAAAGATATTTTTTATAACATACAGGGTGTCCAACTGATAGTTGGGGTTTGTCTTCAAATTTGGTGAAAAGGATGGAGACTAAAATCTAACCAAAGAAGGTACTCAATCCCATATCCAAAAGAGATATACATGTAGGGTTAGCTGAGACTCATCCATGAGATGGAGAATATGTAGAGCTTCAGTCCAAAAGAGTAAGAGAGGCCTTTTCATTATTTGGTGCTCCATAGTCATAGTCTAAAAACAGCATCGGGAGAATTGATTCTTTCCCAGGTTTCACCTAAGTCTGAGGTTCCCTGGATGGAGGTTGACTTTCCCCAACAAAGGTAAGAGAGACATTCTCTCTTCCAGTGACCTCTCCCTTTGCAGCTGGAACATTGCCCTTGGGTAGACCAACAGTCCAGTGGCTTTAGACACTTTCAGCTGCAATGTTCTAGGTACAGTTTTACATAGCAGAAAAGAGGTCTTTGACTAGAGGCTGAATCAAGTGGCCACAACAATAAGATATAAGATGTTCTGAGATGGAAAGGGAATAAATGGTTGCTTAGGATCATTAATTAGGCTTTTCTCTCATCTATTTCTTCCTCCATTTTGGCATTCATGGGCTCTCCTCCTGAAGACATGAAAGTAATGTCTAATAAAGTAGAAATGACACAGGGACCACTGGTCCAAGGTTTCATCAAATAGCTGGCTTACAAACTGTACAGTCAGGATGGCTTAGCCCTCTAGATTCTTGGGATCCATATTAATGTGTTTGTGCATTGTTACAGATGGCCTAGGCCAAAAGTGGGGTTTTGGAAGCTCCTCTGTTATTTCTTATAACTTATGGTTAGTGAGTTTGGTAATGGCCTTTTCCATGTCCTCTAAAGACAGGTAGTCAGTTTCAGCAGGTCCTTTCCCCACCATACTCCCTATATCAATTGCCCAATATGATCAGTGGGGTTCTGTGTGGGACATAGCAATGAAATTGTGCCAAGTTATATTGAATCATGAGTATGAATACCACCAGCCCAGGACCACAGGACATTTCCTCAACCACACTGCAAGTGGTTTAAGTGGCATAGACATTTTGAAAGGCTTTAAAAGTTTCAGGAAGTCCCTAAAACTGACCAGATATACCAGATATACCCTATCTACTGCTGAGAGACATTCTTAGACTAGCTGAGCTGCCTGAAATTAGTAGAGACAAGCCTAGCTGCTTGAAAGAAGCCCAGACCAACTGATCAGTTTAGAAAAGATACCCTCCAACCTATTTAGCTGACTGTAACTCCTGCAGTGAGCTACAGGGTTCTAGTTTTTTTGTGAGCTGTCACCCATGTTGGGGTAAACTTTTGTTGATACAACTATATTTGAGTCATTCCCACTCCCATAAGTAGCCTGAATAAAATTCATTAGTGCACCAAGTTGGACAGTGATAGTATCCTTACTTTGGTATGTTTTAGATTCTGTCAAGTATTAAGATATGTTTTTTCACTTCCAGTGTTAAATAACAACTGCTCATATCGAGTGTCACGTGACTCCTGACATCAACTTGCAAGACAGTGCATTCATATATGTTTAAGTCACTAATTTTGTGACAATATGTTGTAGCAGCCACAGGAAAGGAAAGATGATGATGCGGGTTCTCTATTAAAATGGAGTTGGCTTCTACTACTGAATCAATGGTGACCTATCTCCAGCAGAGACCTACACACATAGCTCTATGGCAGAACATTACCTGCAGAGATCCATACACAGCCACAAGGTGGCGCTCACCACACTCATAACCCATCAGGCTTAAGTATGAGCGAGCCACTTAACCAACATGGGAACTGAATTGTGAATGAACACATAACTTTTCAAAGACATGAAGTAGGAGAATAGGGTAGAGAATGAAATCCAGAAGGCCTTAACAGAAAGTCTTATGAAATCAGAATCTGTTAAAAAACAAGTTGGCAAAAATGAAAGCCACCTCTCCCCTGACCTAGCCAAGGCTTACTGAATCTAACTCACTGGGAGCAATCACAAAGGCACTTCAGCAGGTAACCTACAGCTTATTACAAGGCTGGAGTGAAACCCCAGGAAGATTTCAGTTGGCAAAGAATCTTGCTATGCATGAAGTTGCATATAGAGCTATGTGCAGTTTAGCAATTGCACTTATTAGTAGAAAATTAGTAGAAAAAAAAAACTACTATGCAAATGAGCCAAACACCCTTTGTTATACAAATGAGCCCCAAATCCTGTGCTGTGTGACAAGAAAATTCCAATACTTAACACAGAAGGTCTATGAGCTACTAAACCTTCTCTCTTTGTTCTAGTCTGCACTCTCCCTCAGAAGTGTGTTTTTTTTCTAATAAACTCTCTGAGCCTCCTCTATGATTGTCTCTGGGCCAATTCTTGGTTCTAGGACTTAAGAACCTGGAAATTCCCCTGGAGGTATATACCAAAATGTAATATATGCCGACATTAGTCAGCAAGCCAAGCAAAGGGGTGAAATTTATTTAAATTCCTACTTATTCCAGGGGAACCTGAGAGGAACCATTCCAAGTGCAGGCACATTCCAGGCAACTAAGCATCATAAGGCACCCTTCACTTGCAGATGCCTGTGACAGGAATTATCTAGTCATGAGCCTAGGTTCAAAGTTTTCCCTACTGTAGGGAAGAAAAAATTCATAAATTGAAAACATTGTAAAATCTTACATCACCCATGTCCCATAGTAGCTCTCTGATAATGGAGAAAAGAGGGAGGGAAGGGGGCTTATGGGACTTTCGGGGAGGGAGGAAACGGGAAAGGGGAAATGATTTGGAATGTAAATAAAAAAAAACTTAGAAAATAAAAAAAACAAAAAAACAAACAAACAAAAAAAAGTTACATATTAACCACAATAAACCAGGATCTAGTTCTCTGAGAAAATCAGCAAGATAGATAAGCCCTTGGCCAGACTAATCAGAGGGCACAGAGACAATATCCAAATTAACAAAATCAGAAATGAAAAGGGAAACATAAACAACAGAGACTGAGGAAATCCAAAATATCAGGATGATATAAACCATCTAAACAGTCCCATAACCCCTAAAAAATAGAAGCAGTCATTAAAAGTCTCGCAACCAAAAAAAGCCCAGGACCAGATGGGTTTAGTGCCGAATTCTATTGGACTTTCATAAAAGACTCTTCAAACTATTCCACAAAATAGAAACAGAAGGAACACTACCCAATTCATTCTATGAAACCACAGTTATGCAGATACTGAAAAGGTTAGCTCAGGAACTTTGGAAAGGTCATGGAACACTTGCCCCTCCCAGAAGGGAGAGGCTAAATTGCATTCCTCAGACCACAGGGAGGTCCCTGCAACTGAGGGAGGCCCAGAGTTATTTCAAGACCATTGGCCACCTATCTCATTCCCTAACAACCAATTAGTTTAAAGTTACACTGTTCTGCCAATCACATTGTACCTAATGGCAGCTGCCCTGAGAACTGTATAAAGGGCAATACAGCCCATTGTTCTCTCCCCATGTGCAGGGCGATCCCAGCATGCTGGATTAAATAAAATTCCTCTTGTTTTTTGCATCGATTCCCATCTCAACATTGTCCACTCAGGGGCTCTCCAGTCAGTTGAAGCTACCTGAGTCTTACAATACTAAAACCACATAAAGACCCAACAATTAAAGAGAACTTCAGACCAATTCACTTATGAATATCAATGCAAAAATACTAAATAAAATTCTCACAAACTGAATCCAAGAACACATCAAAATGATCATTCACCACGATCAAGTAGGCTTCATCCCAGGGATGCAGGGTGGGTTTAATATATGGAAATCTATCAATGTAACACACTACATAAACAAACTCAAAGAAAAAAACCACATGATCATTTCATTAGATGCTGAAAAAGCATTTGACAAAATTTAACATCCCTTCATGTTAAATGTCTTGGAAAGATCAGGAATTCAAGCCCCATACTGAAACAGAGTAAAAGCAATATACAGCAAAGTGACCCCAAAATCCCACTAGAGGACTCCTAAACCTGATAAATAACTTCAGCAAAGTGACTGGATATAAAATTAACTCAAATCAGTAGAGTCCCTTTATACAAATAATAAACAGGTTGAGAAAGAAATTAGGGAAAGGACACCCTTCACTATAGTTACAAATAATATTACATATCTTGGCATGACTCTAACAAAGCAAGTGAAAGATTGGAACTACAATAACTTCAAGTCTCGGGGCTGGAGAGACAGCTCAGTGGTTGAGAACATTGACTGCTCTTCTGAAGGTCATGAGTTCAAATCCCAGCAACCATATGGTGGCTCACAACCATCAATAACAAGATCTGATGCCCTCTTCTGGAGTGTCTGAAGATGGCTACAGTGTATTTATGTAAAATAAATAAATAAATCTTTTTTTCTTAAGTTTTTTTATTTACATTCCAAATCGTTTCCCCTTTCCTGTTTCCTCCCTCCTCGAAAGTCCCATAAGCCCCCTTCCCTCCCTCTTTTCCCCATTCAACACCCTCTCGCTTTTCTGTCCTGGCATTCTCCTACATCCAGTCTTTCCAGGACTGGGGTCTCTCCTTCCATCTTCTCTGAAAACAGAAATCATAGAAGACCTCAGAAGATGGAAAGATCTTTCATGCTCATAGATTGGCAGGATTAATATAGTAAAAATGTCCATCTTGCCAAAAGCAATCTACAGATTCAATGTAATTCCTATCAAAATTCCAACTCAATTCTTCAAAAACTTAGAAAGAACAATTCTCAAATTCATTTGGAATAACAAAAAACCCAGAATAGCGAAAACTGCTCTCAATAAAAGAACTTCTGTGGGAATTACCATCCCTGACCTCAAGCTGTACTACAGAACCACAATGATAAAAATTGCATGGTATTTGTACAGAGATAGACAGGTAGATCAGTGGAATAGAATTGAAGACCCAGAAATGAACCCACACACCTATGGTCACTTGATTTTTGAAAAGAAGCAAACACCATCCAATGGAAAAAAGACAGCATTTTCAAGAAATGGTGCTGGTTCAACTGGCGGTCACTATGTAGAAGAATGCAAGTTGATCCATTCTTATCTTCCTGTACAAAGCTCACGTGCAAATGGATCAAGGACCTCCACATAAAACCAGATACACTGAATCGAATAGAAGAGAAAGTGGAGAAAAGCCTTGAGCAAAATGGCACAGGGGAAAAATTCCTGAACATAACCCCAATGACTTATGCTCTAAGATCAAGAATCAACAAATGGGACCTCTTAAAATTACAAAGCTTCTGTATGACAAATGACACTGTCAATAAGACAAAATAGCAACCAACAAATTGGGAAAAGATCTTTACCAACCCTGCATTCAATAGAGGGCTAATATCCAATATATACAAAGAACTCAAGAAGTTAGCCTCCAGAGAACAAAATAACTCTATTAAAAATGGGGAACAGAGCAAACTGAAGAAAATAGAATGGCTGAGAAGTACCTAAAGAAATGTTCAAAATCCTTAGTCATCAGGAAAATGCAAATCAAAATGATCCTGAGATTCCACCTCACACCAGTCAGAATGGCTAAGTTCAAAAACTCAGGTTACAGCAGATGCTGGCTAGAATGTGGAGAAAGAAGCTGGCTAGAATGTGGAGAAAGAAGAACACTCCTCCATTGCTGGTGGGATTGCAAGCTGGTACAAGTACTCTGAAAATCAGTCTGGCATTTCCTCAGAAAATTGGACATAGTACTACCTGAGGACTCAGCTATACCACTCCTGGGCATATACCCAGAAGATGCTCCCACATGTAATAAGGACATATGCTCCACTATGTTCATAGCAGCCATATTTATACTAGCCAGAAGCTGGAAAGAACCCAGATGTCCCTCTCAACAGAGGAATGGATACAGAAAATGTGGAACATTTACACAGTGGAGTACTAATCAGCTATTTAAAACAATGACTTCACAAAATTCACAGGCAAGTAGACTGATCTAGATAATATCATCCTGAGTAGGTAAGTCAGTTACAAAAGAACACACATGGTATGTGCTCACTGATAAGTGGATATTAGGCAAAGAGAGTGAAATACCCACCACATGAAGCTTAAGTGGAAGGAAGACCAAAGCATACATGCTTCAGTCCTACTTAGAAGAGGGAACAATATAATCAAGGGAAGTAGAGGGTGGGAGAGCCTTGGAAGTAAGAGATAAGGGGGAGGGGGAAAAGAGGGGCATAATCAGGTATGGAAGGAGATGGAGGAGACGTACAGAGGGTCAGGAAATTGAACAGAGTTGTGTAGCAATGAGGGATGTGGAACTGGAGGTAGCAACCAGAAAGTCCAAGATGCCAAGAAAGCAAGAGCCTCCCAGGACCCCACAGGGATGACATTAGCTGAAATACCCCACAAAGGGGAGGTAGAACCTGAGGAGACCATATACAGAGGCCCCCCAGTTGAGGGATGGGGCCACCCACCCATCTCCAAAATTTTAATCCAGAATTGCTCCTGTCTAAAGGAAATACAGGGACAAAGAATAGAACAGAGACTAAAGGAAAGGTCATCCAGAGACTGCCCCACCTGGGATCCATCCCACATACAGACATGAAACCCAGCCACTATTGCTGATACCAAGAAGTGCTTGCTGACAAGAGTCTGATGCAGTTGTCTCCTGAGAGGCTCTGCTAGATCCTGACCTATACACATGAAGATGCTCACAGCCAACCATCGTACTGAGCACAGGAACCCCAGTGGAGGAGTTAGGAGAAGGACTTAAGGAGCTTAAGGGGCTTTCCTATTTTCAATAACAAACATGCCTCAGAAGACATAAGGGAAGCAATCTCATTTAAAAAATTTCTCATAGGCTTTTTTGTTGAGGGATGGTAGCTACATGTATCTGTGAGTATAAGGATAAGCATAAGAATGTAATAATCATGCTGGTCTAGCAAAGTGGCAGTGGTAAAATCTTTCCTAACGTCCGTGACCTCACTGACGTTAACCCCCAAGACCTGGCTAGATTTCCAGAACCTAGCCAGTACATGTTTTCCCTCCTCCTGAATGTGCCTTAGATTCAATTAGACAGCTGTTGTTTGTCACTGACATGAGTGCCACCTACTGCACCTTTATGAATATATTGCCACACTGGTAATTGCTATGAGTTCACAAGTGTTGCAGCCAGGTATGACTGCTTAATTGCATCTCTCCTATGGGAGCTTGCATATTATTTTATGGTCATTTCAAGCTCAAATCTTCAGAATCCTGTATTCTAAGTATGTGGTGTCCTCAGCAATATTGACCCACCTTTGATCCCGAGAGGCAATCAAGGACTACATTGATAATCTATATTGTTCTGAGAGTTACTTGGACTATCCTAATCAACCATTCAAAAGAACATTTCTGCCTTGGGGACCAGCAGAATAAGTGAAAATGTGCAATCTCAGGAGGTAGGAGGTGGTTGTGACCCTCTAGAATGTGCCAGAGACCTGGAAGGAGAGACTCCCAGAACTCAAAGGGAGTAAACTCAAAGGGTAGGTGAAATGCTCAACAGTAGGGAGAGGGAAATTGTAAAGTCCACCTCCAATAGAAAGACAGGGCATCTATTGGAGGAATGGTGATGTCATCCCATAGTCAAAACTCTGACCCAGAATTGTTCCTGTCTAAGAGAACTGAAGGGACAAAAATGGAGAAGAGACTGAGGAGAAGGCAGTCCAGTGACTGTCCCAAATTGGAATCCATCTCAAGGGGAGGCTCAAAGGCCTGACACTATTACTGATGCTATGGTGTACTTACAGAAAGGAGCCTTGAATGGCTGCCCTCAGAGAGGCCCACCAAACAGCTGAGACAGATGCTAATACTTACACCCAACCAATGGACAAATTCCAGGGACCTCTGTGGTTGAATTAGGGAAAGGCCAGAAGAAGTTGAGAAGGGTGATCCCATAGGAAGACCAACAGTCTCAACTAGCCTGAACGCCTGATATCTCTCAGATACTGAGACACCAACCAGGAAGGATACGCTAGCTGGTACAAGCCCCCTGACACAAATACAGCAGAGGACTGCCTTTTGGAGACAGGAGAGGAGGAATGGGATGAGGAATAGTCATATGGCAAACCAGGAGAGGGGTAACTACTGGACTGTAAAAAAAAAAGATTAAAGATAATACTAAAAAGAAGAGAGAGAGAGAGAGAGAGAGAGAGAGAGAGAGAGAGAGAGAGAGAGAGAGAGAGAGAGAGAGAGAAATCAAGGATGTTTCTAAAAAGAAGTCCTTCATTTTTTTTACATGTTCAAACTATGTTTAGTAATCTCTGCAATGTTTGTAGATAGTTTGAGACTGTGAACACAGTTCTTCATTCTTTGCTGTACATTAACTCAGACATTCCACATAACGCAATATGTGCATGCCCATGAGTAACTCTTTGTCCTAATGTCTAGAATTGTGTCATGTTTATGTTTTTATTTCAAGAGAGTATTTGTTTCTTCCCTTGACAACTTGTGTTTTTTGATAAGAACTCAAGGATATTGAAAAAAAGAACATGTCTTGTGATTGGTACTGATATTTTTGTAAATGTATGGCCCCTAAGTGGCTTAAGATAGATAGATAGATAGATAGATAGATAGATAGATAGATAGATAGATAGATAGATAGATAGATAGATAGATGATAGATTTGAGCATGGATATGTGTGTGTGTGTGCGTGTTGCTTGTGCGTGTGTGTGTGTGTGTATGTGTGTGTGTGACTAAGGGGAAGTAGAAGTTCAGAAATTAAACAGGAGATTAGGAGATAAGAAAATATTTTCAACAGAAGACAAGCATATAATTTAATTAAAATAAATTAAATTTCAGTAACAAGCATCTATACTATAGATATAGATATCATAGATAGACATAGATGATATAGATATAAATATTAAGTATAGTTACAAAGTGTATGCCATTATATATAGTTTGTACCATATATCTTATATAGTGTATAATTTTAGGTGAATGCAAAATAATATGATTTTCCTTGAGGCTTTATCAAACAGCCTTGGTATCATTTGTCCCTCTTTTCTTCTCCTTCTGAATTGGCCTCCCTAGTTGGGGTCCCTTTCCTATTATTCTTTTTACAACTTCATATCACCAGAATCTTCCTATTCCCTTCCCACCCCAACTACCATGATCTCTTTATTCTTTTTTTGGTTTCTGTAGTTATTCTCTATTGTTTACTCACATTTGATAATTTGGAGCTAGGAATTGTGAATGAAAGAGAACTCATGACTTTTATCTTTCTGGATCTGGGACATCTCAGTCAATGTAATCTATTCTAGACCTATCCATTTACCTGGAAACTACATGCAGAAATCAACAGATCATAGGAACCACAGCCTCAGTGGATAATCTGCATCACAGCTCCTGCATCTATAGCTCAGAAAACTTATATGGAAGTTACTGGATAATGGTGGTGGTTTAAATAGGTAAGAACCCCATAGATTCATAAGATTTAATGTTTGGCCATAGAGAGTGGCATTATTATGATGTGCGGCCTTATTAGAGCAGGTTTTATCCCTTGTTAGAGGAGTTTGTCACTGTAGAGGTGGGGCTTTGTGGTCATATATGCTCAAAGTATGCCAGGGTGACACAGTCCCCATCTGCTATCTGTGGGTCAAAATGTAGAACCATGTCTTTCTGGATGCTGCCATGCTTCCCATCATAATGATAATGGATTAAACCTCTGAATCTGTAAGCCAGCCCCAATTACATATTTTCCTTTATAAGAATTTCCTTGATCATGGTGTCTCTTCACAGTATTGAAACCCTAAGATAATGACTTTGGAACTTAGACCTGAGAAAAATCATTGAGTGCTCAGAGCTTAATCCCAAGAATAGGTGAAGAAAGAGGAATTTATTCACTGATACAAAGAGTATAAACTGGTGCAGGTTTTATGGAAGTCAAAGTATAGGTTTGTTAATAAGCTGAAAACCGAACTTCCAAATGATCCAGCTATATCATTGCTGGGCATCTACCCAAAAGACTCCACATTCCTCTACAGAGATACCCACACATTCAAGGCAATAGCTACTCTATTCATAGTAGCACAGATATGGCATCAGGTTAGATACACATCAATAGATGCATAGATAATGAAAGTGTGGTACACATACATAATACAATTTTATTTAGCCATAAAGATAAATGGAATAACATAACTTTCAGGAAAATGAATAGACCTGGAAGTGTTATATTGAGAGGAGTAACTTATATTCCAATATAAAACTAAAATACTACATATTCTCTCTCATATGTGATTCTCATCTTCTAATGAAAGTGTAAGGCCAGGAAGTAAACAGGAGCTAAGGAGAGAGGAAAGTATTTTCAGCATAAGATAATCATATAATTAAATCTCAATAACTGGCATCTGTTCAGTATCTAAAATCCAAAAAATCAGGAAATCTTAAATTCTTTGTAAAGAATTTAATTCTATTAAACCCTGTTAGGGTTTTCTCTACATTTATAATAATATGTAGTTATTCTTCTGATGTTACTAAAAATGTGGTATTATGTTTCTGCACAATTTTATGCATTTCACCATTTCTTTTGAGTTTTGTTTTTATTTTGATCTTGCTGTCTTTCTCCCTTAATTAAATCTCCTTATGTAAATTTAAACCCTCTAGTAAAAAAGTACATCAGAATTACAGCCATTTTTTTCTTATTTTGATATTAATTTTACCTAACTAATAGTAGCATATGATACTGTTAGATGTACTATGGAACATTTGCCATTGGAGGGCAACAATATGCTTTATATCCTTCAATGCAAAACCAGCAGTTCTGTTCTTCTACCTCATTCTCCTCCCTTAGACCACATGCTGTTTAAGTATTTCCTTCTACAATGAAAGAAAACTCATCAAAAAGGGCCAAGTACAAGCCATTCTTCCTTTATTTCATTCAAACATCACAGTCACCATCATACACCCTTAATGTAACTGATGACAGCATTTAAAACATTCATGGAGCAAGGGAAAGAGAAAAGTGCCTTATCAAACAAAATGATGCATCCATGAAAGCCATCCTCTGCATGGTACCAGGTCACAGGAACCCCCTGGTCTTCCAAGCGCTTCTTGTAGAGCAAGACATCATCCCGGAGAGGATCATACTCACAGCTCACCAGAAATGTGTCTGGAAGTTGAGCAATGATCTTGTCATCTGCTAGGAGAGGTGAAATGTTTGCATCCAAAATATGCTTGGTTTCCAGATAGGCAGCCTCATTGAAAGATCCAAGAAACTCAGGATGGAAGTTTTTGCTCTTAAACCTTTGGGGAATGTTTTCAGAGCTGATCCACTTGCTATACATCTTCCAGGTGTCCAGGGGCACACAAGCTCCTGTCAACATGGCATTTTTCCAAGAGAGGTCAATGCTTAGGTATCTACAAACAAGTGTAATCAGAAAGTCTCTGGTGATCAATGGGACATTTTGATTCTGCTGGTGTGATGGTAACTGGAAATTAGTACCCTGCAAAATTGGAGTAATCAGGATTTGAGCCCTGATCTGGGGAAGTTTGTCTTGACTGACCAAAGCCTGAGTGACAGTGGCCACAATACAAGCTCCAATACTCTCTCCAGAGATCACCACGCGGGAGGGGTCTACCCCATAGGTTTCAAGATTCTTCAGGAAGTGGATCAAAGCATTCAGGCAATCCAGGTAAATAGCAGGATAATGGTAGTCAGGAAGATTTCGGTACCTAGGGAGAAAAGAGTGAATAGGGCATACTTATATACACACAGGTCCCTGGAGTCCATTGCAAACAGGATTATCTACTATCACATGAGACAAAAAAAATGTTGTGGCAAATGACCCTAATAAAAAAATGTCTATCTTCATTTCCCTGAGGAAACCTATCTTGAGTAAAGATGGTCAGGAATTTCCATTCCATCCCACATCTTGATTCATGGATGAGCACACAGGAATAGGGAAATTCAAAGCTGTTGCCTTAGGATGCATAAAAGCCAGTAAAGATCCAGATAAGGCAATTGGAACTTTGCTGGCCATATCTCTCTCTGGACTAACCTCTCCCTGATGTATTGAGCATGAATGTGTTGAGCACTAATAAAAATCACTGCCACCAGTTGTTGGCGAGGATGTGGAGAAAGAGGAACACTCCTCCACTGCTGGTGGAATTGCAGGCTGGTACAACCACTCTGGAAAGCAGTCTGGCGGCTCCTCAGAAAACTGGGCATGACACTTCCGGAGGATCCGGCTATACCACTCCTGGGCATATACCCAGAGACTTTACCTGCATGCAATAAGGACACATGCTCCACTATATTCATAGCAGCCTTATTTATAATAGCCAGAAGCTGGAAAGAACCCAGATGTCCCTCAACGGAGGAATGGATTCAGAAGATGTGGTATATTTACACAATGGAATACTACTCTGCAATTAAAAACAATGAATTCACGAAATTCCTAGGCAAATGGTCAGAACTTGAAAATATCATCCTTAGTGAGGTAACCCAATCACAAAAGATCACACATGGTATGAAGTCACTGATAAGGGGATATTGACCCAGAATCTCAGAATACCCTAGGCACAATCAGCATATCAATAGATTTCTAAAAAGATGGAAGGAGAGACCCCTGGTCCTGGAAAGACTGGATGTAGGGGAACGCCAGGACAGAGTAATGAGAGGGGGTTGAACGGAGAAAAGAGGGAGGGAAGGAGGCTTATGGGACTTTCGGGGAGGGAGGAAACGGGAAAGGGGAAGTGATTTGGAATGTAAATTAAAAAAATAAAATTAAATTAAATTAAAAGAAAAAAAAAGAAAAAAAAAATCACTGCCAACCACTCTCGGGGTATTTTCTTTCCTATTTTCATGAGGAAGCCCTTTCAGTTGAGCTGGTTACAGCAAGGTAGAAATCCTGGCAACATTGACATCAAACCAATGGCAGCAGAACAATAGCAGAGGAAGAAGATCCCTGCAAGCAGTGGAGTTAGAGCCATGAAACCCAAAAATGGCTGACGGGCAAAGGAACAACCAAAGGCCTCTATAGGAACAGTGGCAGGCTTGTAGAAACTGCCAGAAGCACTGACAGAAAGTTGTGGAGATGAGAGCATGGCAGCAGAAGAAAACTGAATGCCTCCCAAAGTCACACCACAGAAACCTCCATCCTCAACTCAACCTTCAGCCTGCTCTGCCCACCCCACAACATTACACAAACTTCACTCCACTCCTCCACTCAGAGCAAGGCCAGACCAAGGTGTGTATCTCTCATCTCTGTTCTTCCTTAGGTGTTCCATAGGTTTATATGTATTTCTAGAATGTAGCCATTCCATTTTCATTAACTTCACACACACAAAAAAAAATTCACCCTGAGTATAAGGTTTTGGCTAAGGCTTACCCATGACTTTATATTATCTAGCTTCCTTCATGATTTTGTGTGTTTTTCGGGTTTATTTACTCTATGGCTAAGTAACTCTACATAGTCACACAGTGCTCTCTAAATTCACATTCTCTCTACTACACTGTTTCATGTACTACACAACAATGGAGATCTACGCAGGCTTCTGCTATTTTGCAGGGTGTGGGTGCAAGAGCAACTTTCTCTGCTCTCCAGTCCAAAAAAAAAAAAATCCCCCAGCACACATTCTCTTCTGTTAATAAGTTACCAACTACATCAAGACACTCACCCCACCAACAGGACCACTGAGTCTGTCTCATGGGCGAGGACATTGCCCAGGCCATGGTAAACACCTGTAAGAGAAGATGCACTGTTAATAGTTGTGACAAGAACCGAGCACATTCCACCACAAAGACAGGGACAGCAGCCACTTTGGTAGACCCAGAGATGACACCTTCTCTCTGAACTTTAGAGAAGTTCAGTGGCTACTGCATATTAAGAGCCCAAAGAGACACAGGTGACAATTTTAGGAATGACATCCAGAGGTATAGGAAAGTCTAGTGACAAGCTCTTAAATGTGTTTTTAAGGATCCTTCTGGTGGGAAGATAACACTAAAACAAAAAATGAGAAGAGGAGCCAGTGCACTATATTTTGGGTTTAACAAAGAAGGAGATAAAGTGAATGTGTTTTTAAGAGCTAAACAGGGAATTCTCAACTGAGGAAACTCGAACGGCCCTGATGCACTTAAAGAAATGTTCAGCATCCTTAGTTATCAGGGAAATGCAAATCAAAACAACACTGAGATTCCACCTCACACCAGTCAGAATGGCTAAGATAAAAAACTCAAGGGACAGCAGATGCTGGAGAGGATGTGGGGAAAGAGGAACACTTCTCCATTGTTGGTGGGATTGCAAGCTGGTAAAACCACTCTGGAAATCAGTTTGGAGGTTACTCAGAAAATTAGACATAGTACTACCTGAGGACCCAGCTATACCACTCCTGAGCATATACCCAGAAGATGCTCCAACATGTAATAAGGACACATGCTCCACTATGTTCATAGCATCCTTATTTATAATAGCCAGAAGCTGGAAAGAACCCAGATGTCCTTCAACAGAGGAATGGATACAGAAATGGTGGTATACATATACAATGGAGTACTATTTAACTATTAAAAATAATGAATTCATGAAATTCTTAGGCAAATGGATGGAACTAGAAAGTGTCATCCTGAGTGAGGTAACCCAATCACAAAAGAACACACGTGATATGCACTAACTGATAAGTGAATGTTAGCCCAGAAGCTCAAAATAAACAAGTTACAATTCACAGACCACAGGAAGCTCAAGTAGAAGGACTGAAGTGGGAGTGCTTTAGTTCCTCTGAGAAAGAGATCAAAATACTCACAGGAGCATTAATGGAGACAAAGTGTGGAGTAGAGACTGAAGGAAAGGCCACCTAAAGACTGCCCCACCTGGGGATTCATCCTATAAACAGTCACCAAACCCAACACTATTATGGATGACAAGAAGTACATACCAAAAGGAGCCTGTTATGGTTGTCTCTGGAGGGGCACTGCCAGAGCCTTACACATACAGAGGCAGATGCTAGCAACCAAACATTGGACTGGGTGTGGGGTCACCAATGGAGGAGTTGGAGGGCAGACTAGAGGAGTTGATGGGGTTTACAGTCTCATGGGAAGAACAATGAGGTCGACCACCCAGATGCCCCAGGACTTCCAGAAACTAAACCATCAATCAAGGGGTACACATGGTTCCAGCCAAAAATGTGTCAGAGGAATGCCTTGTCGGGCATCAGTGGGAGGAGAGGTTCTTGGTCTTGTGAAGGCTCAATAGATGCCCCAACAAAGGGAAATCGAGGTGGGGGGGGTGGGAGTGGGTCAGGTGGAAGGGCATGTACTTGGAGACAGGGGGTGAGAGGAGGGCTTGAGAGTTTTCAGGGAGGGGGGAAACTGGGGAAAGATTTTAGCATTTGAAATGTAAATGAAGATTATATTCAATTAAAAAAAGTGAATGTGTTTTCCCTACCATGAGCCACACAAGGTGAGAAAAGTGCATAAATTTGAGGGTATTATAAAAGGACAGAGATGTCTGCTATTACAATTGGTGAGGGAAGGAAGGAATCACATCTAATGCCAAGACAGCCGTAAGGACATACAGAAAAATACAATTGAACAGGTGAGGGAAATAAATAAATACATGCAACACCTGAAAGTGGAAATAGAAGCAATAAAGAAAACTTAAACTGATGAAATCTTGGAGATGGAAAACCTAGAGAAGAGAACAGCAACACTAGATATAAGCATCACAAACAGAAGAATCCTTCTCCAACGTTCACCATATAGTCAGTCACAAAGCAAGCCTCAAGAGATACAAGAAAGTTTCTTGCATCTTTCTAGATTTGTATCTTTCTTGTAACTTTCTAGAATTCAACAAAAATGAAGGCACAACATAGCCAAATTTATGGAACACAATGAAAGCAGTGCTTGGAGGAAAGTTCATAGCACTAAGTGCCTCCATAAAGATATTACAAAATTCTCATATCAGCAATTTAAAAGTACACCTGAAAGCTTTAGAAAAAAGGAGCAAGCACATCAAAGATGAGTATAAGTCAGGAAATAATCAAAATCAAGGCTGAACTCTGTCAAAGAAATCAATACAAAGAATCAGTGAAACCAAGAGCTGGTACTTTGAGAAAATCAACAAGATAGACAAAGCCTTAGCCAAAATAACCAAGAGACAGAGAGACGGTGTCCAAATAAACAAAAATATCAATAATAAAAAGGGACATATAACAACTGACTTTGAGGAAATTCAAAGAATCATTAGGTCTTACTTCAAAAACCTGTACTACAGAGCAATAGTGTTAAAAACTGCATGGTATTGGTACAGTAACAGACATGTAGATCAATGGAACAGAATTGAAGACCCAGAAATGAATCCACACTCCTATGGTCACTTGATCTTTGACAAAGGAGCTAAAACCATCCAGTGGAAAAAAGATAGCCTTTTCAACAAATGGTGCTGGCTCAGCTGGAGGTCAACATGCAGAAGAATGCAAATTGACCCATCCTTATCTCCTTGCACTAAGCTCAATTCTAAGTGGATCAAAGATCTCCACATAAAACCAGACACACTGAAACTAATAGAAGGGAAACTAGGGAAGAACCTTGAACATATGGGCACAGGGGAGAATTTCCTGAACAGAACTCCAATAGCTTATACTCTAAGATCAAGAATAGACAAATGGGACCTCATTAAATTACAAAGTTTTTGCAAGGCAAAAGACACCGTCAAAAAGACAAAGCGGCAACCAACTAACTGGGAAATGATCTTTACCAACCTTACATCCGACAGAGGGCTAATATCCAAGATATACAAAGAACTCAAGAAGTTAAACTCCAGAGAGGCAAGTAACCCTATTAAAAAATGGGGTACAGAGCTCCACAAAGAGTTCTCACCTGAAGAATATCTAATGGCTGAGAAGCACCTAAAGAGATGTTCATCATCCTTAGTCATTAGGGAAATGCAAATCAAAACAACCCTGAGATTCCATCTCACACCAGTCAGGATGGCTAAGATCAAAAACACAGGAGACAGCAGTTGTTGGCGAGGATGTGGAGAAAGAGGAACACTCCTCCACTGCTGGTGGAATTGCAGGCTGGTACAACCACTCTGGAAAGCAGTCTGGCGGCTCCTCAGAAAACTGGGCATGACACTTCCGGAGGATCCGGCTATACCACTCCTGGGCATATACCCAGAGACTTTACCTGCATGCAATAAGGACACATGCTCCACTATATTCATAGCAGCCTTATTTATAATAGCCAGAAGCTGGAAAGAACCCAGATGTCCCTCAACGGAGGAATGGATTCAGAAGATGTGGTATATTTACACAATGGAATACTACTCTGCAATTAAAAACAATGAATTCACGAAATTCCTAGGCAAATGGTCAGAACTTGAAAATATCATCCTTAGTGAGGTAACCCAATCACAAAAGATCACACATGGTATGAAGTCACTGATAAGGGGATATTGACCCAGAATCTCAGAATACCCTAGACACAATCAGCATATCAATAGATTTCTAAAAAGATGGAAGGAGAGACCCCTGGTCCTGGAAAGACTGGATGTAGGGGAACGCCAGGACAGAGTAATGAGAGGGGGTTGAACGGAGAAAAGAGGGAGGGAAGGGGGCTTATGGGACTTTCGGGGAGGGAGGAAACGGGAAAGGGGAAGTGATTTGGAATGTAAATTAAAAAAATAAAATAAAATTAAATTAAAAAAAAAAAAAAAAAAAAAAAAAAATGATTTGGAATGTAAATAAAAAAACTTAGAAAATAAAAAAAAAGAAACTAACTCCATTTCAACGTGAAAATAAATGCTTAAATTTAAAAAAAAAAAGCCTGTACTCCACAAAATTGTAAAATCTTAACATAATGGATTTTCTAGACAGATACCACTTTTTTAGTGCAGAATTCAACCAGATTTTCAAAGAAGAGCTGATTCCAATACTGTTCAAACTATTCCACAGGATAGAAACACTAGATACACTGCCAAACTCATTCTATGAGGCCACAGTAACCCTGATACCTAAACACAAAAATGTAATAAAGAAAGAGAACTTCAGACCAATGTCTCTTATGAACATTGATTCAAAAATACTCAATAAAATTCTCACAAACTGAATCCAGGAACACATCAAAGACATTATCCATCAAGATAAAGTAGGCTTTATCTGAGGGATGCAGGGATGGTTCAATATATGAAAATCCATCAACATAATCCACCATATAAACAAACTCAAAGAAAAGAATCCCATGATTATCTCATTAGAAATTGAGAAAGTCTTTGATGAAAATCCAACACTACTTCATGCTAATGGTATTAGAGAAACCAGGGACACAAGGAATTACCTAAACATGACCTAAGCAATATGCAGCAAGCCAGTAACCAACATCAAGTTAAATGGAGAGAAATTTAAAGTATTTCCACTAAAATCAGGGCTGGCCACTCTCTTCCTATCTATTCCATATAGTACTTAAGTTCTAGCTAGAACAAGACAACTAAAAGAGATCAAGTGGATACAAATTGGAAAGGAAGATGTCAAAGTATCACTATTTGTGGTTGATATGATAGTATACATAAGTAGCCCCAAAAATTCTACAAGAAAACTCCTACAGCTGATAAATACTTCAGCAATGTGTGTGGATACAAAATTAACTCAAAATATCAATAGCTCTCCTTTATACAAATTATAAACAGGCAAAGAAATTAGGGAACCAACGCCATTTACAATAGCCATGAATAATATAAAATATCTTGGTGAAACTCTAACCAAGCAAGTGAAAGATCTGTATAATAAGAATATCAAGTCCCTGAAGAAAAAAGTTGAAGAAGACATCAGAAGATGGAAAGATATCCCATGTTCATGGATCATCTTGCCAAAAGCAATCTACAAATTCAATGTAATTCCCATCAAAATTCCAATGCAGTTTTTATAGACCTGAAAGAGCAATTCTCTCAACTTTATATGGAAAAAACTAAAAACCCAGAACAGCCAAAACAATCCTGAACAATAAAAGAATTTCAGGAGGAATCACTATCCCTGACCTCAAGCTGTACTACAGAGCAATAGTGAGGAAAATCGAATGATATTGGTACAGAAACTGACAAGTTGATCAATGGAATTGAATTAAAGACCCAGAGATAAATCCACATAACTATGAATACTTGATTTTGATAAAGAAGTCAAAGCCATACAATAGAAAAATGAAAGCTGGTCAAACTGGATGTCTACATGTTGAAAAATGAAAATAAATCCATACTTATTATCGTGCACAAAACTTGTCCAATGAACTAAGGACCTCAACAAAAACCATGCACACTAAATCTCATAGAAGAGAAAGTAGGAAATACCCTTGAATGTGTTGGTACTGGAGACAACTTCCTGAACAGAATACCAATAGTTCAGGCTCTAAGATCAACAATTGATAAATGGGACCTCAAGAAATTTTAAAGCTTTTATAAGACAAAGAACACTGTCAATAGGAAAAATTGGCAGCCCAGAGATTAGGAAAAAACTACACCAACCCCAAAGGGTTAATATCCAAAATTTACAAAGAAATCAAGAAGTCAGACACCAACAACCCAAATGACCCAATTAAAAATGAGGTATATAACTAAACAGAGAATTCTCAACAAAGGAATCTCAAATGGTTGAAAAATGTTCAAAGTCCTTAGTGATCAGGGAAATGCAAATCGAAACAACTGTGAGGTTCTATCTTTCACCCATCAGAATGGGCTAATATCAAAAACTCAAGAGATAGCACATATTGGCAAAGATGTGGAGCAAAGGAAACACTTCTATATTAATTAGGGGAGTGTGAACTTGTGTAACCACTTTGTAAACCAATTTGCTGTTTTCTCAGAAAATTGGGAATAGTTTTACCTCAAGACCTAGCTATGCCACTCCTGGGCATATACTCCAAAGATGCTCCAACATCTCACAAAGATACTTGCTCATCTACGTTCATAGCAACTTTATTTGTAATAGCCAGAAACTGGAAACAACTTAGATGTCCCTCAACTAAAGAATGGATAAAGAAAATATGGTACATCTACACAATGGAATACTATTCAGTTATTAAAAACCAAGACATCATGAATTTTGCAGGCAAATGGATGGAACTTGAGAATATCATCCTGAGTGAAGTAACACAGTTCCAAAAGGACATGCATGGTATTTACTCACTTATATTAACCATAAAATATATATACTGTGTTACATTCCACAGAATCCTCTCCCCCCCCCAAACTGAACAATAAGGAAGGCCCAAGTGAGGAAGTTTAAATCTCACTTAGAAGGGGAAATAAAATAGTCATAAGAGAGGAAACTGGGAGGCAAGGGGGATGGGTAGGAGAATAGGGGATTCAGGATTAGGTGTGGGGAAAGACAGGAGAGATGGCTAGATGGCCATGGAAATCTGCAACTGATGGGAGTGAAGAGGTATGGGGCATTTCTTGGACAAGACAGAGACCTGAGATAAGGTAGGTGCATAAGAATCACTGGGAATAACCTTAGCCATGACTCACTATATTGGGGATATGGAACCTGAAGAAGCCTACTTCTGTAGACAGAGAAGAATACCAGTGGAGCGATAGAGACACCAACTCAGGAGACAGCTATATGAGGCTCCTGTCAGCATGCACTTGTTGGCATCCACAATAGCTTCTGGGTTTGGTGATTGTATATGGAATAGGTCACCAGGTGGGGCAGTCTGTGGATGGCCTTTCCTTCAGTCTCTGCTGTACACTTTGTCTCCATATTTCCTCCTGAGAGTATTTTGTTCCCCTTTCTAAGAACTGAAGCATCCACATTTTGGTCTTCCTTCTGCCTGAGCTACATATGGTCAGTAAGTTTCATCTGGGTATTCCTAGCTTTGGGGCTAATATTTGTTTATCATTGAGTGCATACCATGTGTGTTTTTTTCTGATTGAGTTACCTCACTCAGGATGATATTTTCAAATTCTAACCATTTGCCTGGAAATTTCATGAAGTCATTGTTTTAAATAGATGAGTAGTATACCACTGTTTTAAATATGCCACATTTTCTGTATGCATTGTCCTGTTAAGGGACATCTGGGTTGTTTCCAGCTTCTGGCTAGTATAAATATAGCTGTTATGAACATAGAGTAGCATGTGTCCTTATTATATGTTGGAGATTCTTCTGGGAATATGCCCAGGAGTGGTATAGCTGGGTACTCAGGTAGTACTATGTTTAATCTTCTGAGGAACCACCAGACAGTTTTCCAGAGTGGTTGTACCAGCTTGCAATCCCACCATCAATGGAGGACTGTTCCTTTTTCTCCACATTCTCTCCAGCATCTTCTGTCACCTGAGTTTTTGAACTTAGTCATTCTGACTGGTGTGAGGTGGAATCTCAGGGTCATTTTGATTTGCATTTCCCTAGTGACTAAGGATGTTGAACATTTCTTTAGGTGCTTCTCAGCCATTCGAGGTTCCTCAGTTGAGAATTCTGTTTAGCTCTGTTCCCCATTTTTATTAGGGTTATTTTGTTCTCTGGAGTCTAATTTCTTGAGTTCTTTGTATATATTGGATATTAGCCCTCCATCAGATGTAGGATTGGTAAAGATCTTTTCCCAATCTGTTAGTTGGCATTTTGTCCTAGTGACAGTGTGCTTTGCAATTTTATGAGGTCCCATTTGTTGATTCTTGATCTTAAAGCATAAGCCATTGCTGTTCTGTTGAGGAAATTTTCCCCTGTGCCACTGTGCTTAAGGCTTTTCCCCAGGGTCTCTTCTATTAGATTCAGTGTATTTGGTTTTATGTGGAGGTTCTTGATCCACTTGCCCTTGAGTTTTGTACAGGGAGGTGAGAATGGATCAATTTCCATTCTTCTACATGTTGACCTCCAGTTGAACCAGCACCATTTACTGAAAATGCTGTCTTTTTTCCAATTGATGGTGTTAGCTTCTTTTCAAAGGTCTTCTTCTTTTCAAAAGAAGCACCTAAAGAAATGTTCAACATCCTTAGTCATTAGGGAAATGCAAATCAAAACAACCCTGAGATTTCACCTCACACCTGTTAGAATGGCTAAGATCAAAAACTCAGGAAAAAACAGGTGCTGGCGAGGATGTGGAGAAAAAAGAACACCCCTCCACTGCTGGTGGGATTGAAAGCTGGTACAACCACTCTGGAAATCGGTCTGGCGGTTCCTCAGAAAATTTGCCATAATACTACCGGAGGACCCCATTATACCACTCCTGGGCATATACCCAGAGGATTCCCCAGCATATAATAAGGATACATGCTCCACTATGTTCATAGCAGCCCTATTTATAATAGCCAGAAGCTGGAAAGAACCCAGATGTCCCTCAACAGAGGAATGGATACAGAAAATGTGGTATATTTACACAATGGAGTACTATTTAGCTATTAAAAAATGAATTCATGAAATTCTTAGGCAAGTGGGTGGAACTGGAGAATGTCATCCTGTGTGAGGTGACCCAATCACAAAAGAACACACATAGTATGCACTCACTGATAAGTGGATAGTAGCCCAGAAGCTCAGAATACCCAAGAAACAATTCACATATCAAATGATGCCCAAGAAGAAGGAAGAAGCCCCTGGTCCTGAAAAGGCTCAATGCAGCAGTGTAGGGGAATACCAGGACAGGGAAGCAGGAAGGGGTTGATTGGGGAACAGGGGGAGGGAAGAGGGCTTATGGGACCTTGGGGGGGGCAGGAAAGGGGAAATCATTTGAAATGTAAATAAAGAATATATCTAATAAAAAAAGAAAAAGAAAAAAGACAATCTGGAGAGTACATTAGACTATGCAAGGGGACTTTTGAAGTTAGACTGCATTGTGGTATGGCTATAAGATTATGGAGGCCAGGGAGTAGAATATGGTGATTTGAACAATAATGGCTCCTATAGGGTCTTACATTTGAACGCTTAGGGAATAGAGTTAGGAGGTGTGTCCTTGTTGAAGCAGGTGTGGTGTACTAGAGGTGGTCTTTAGGGTTTTAAATGCTCAACCGAAGTGCAATCTCTCTCTCTCTCTCTCTGTCTCTCTCTCTCTGTCTCTCTCTCTCTCCCTCCCTCCCTCCTTCCCTCCCTCCCTCCACCCTCCCTCTCTCTTTCTTCCTGCTGCCTACTGATTTAGGTATAGAACTCTCAGCTACATTTACAGCACATTGTCTACATATCACCATGCTTCCTACCATGACAATAATGAACTAAATCTTTGAACTATATGCCGGCTTCAAATAAGCATTTTTCTTTTTTAGAGTTGCCATGGTCAAGCGAGGTAACCCAATCACAAAAGAACGCACATGGTGTGCACTCAGTGATAAGTGGATGTTAGCCAAAAATCTCAAAATAAACAAGTTAAAATTCATCCAGCACAGGATGCTTATGAAGAAGGAGGAATTAAGTTAGGGTGCTTTGGCTCCTCTGAGAAAGGGAACAAAATACTCCCAGGAGCAATTATGGAGACAAAGTGTGAAGCAGAGACTCAAGTAAAAGCCACCCAGAAACTGCCCTACCTGGGGATTCATCCTATAAACAGTCACCAAACCCTAACACTACTAAGGATGACAAAAGTGCATACCAAAAGGAGCATGCCATGGTTGTCTCTAGAAGGGCCCTGTCAGAGTCTTACATATACAGAGGCAGATGCTAGCAGCCAACTATTGGACTGGGTGTGGAGTCCCCAACGGAGGAGTTGGAGGGTGGTCTGGAGGAGTGGAAGGGGTTTACAGCCCCATGGGAAGAAAAACAATATTGGCCACCCAGATGCCCCAGAACTCCCAGGGACTAAACCATCAACCAAGGGGTACGCATGGTTCCAGCCAAAAATGTGGCAGAGGAATGCCTTGTAGGACATCAGTGGGAGGAGTGGTCCTTGGTACTATGAAGGCTCAATAGATGCCCCAACAAAGGGAAATCAAGGGGGGTGGGGGGAGGTGGGAGTGGCTTGGGTGGAGGGGCATATACTTGGAGGTAGGAAGAGGGGTTGGGGGTTTTGGGAGGGGGGAAAAAGGAAAAGGTTTTACCATTTGAAATGTAAATGAAGATTATATTCAATAAAAAAAATAAAAATAAAAATAAAAAATAAAAGAGTTGCCATGGTCAAAGCTGTTGCCTGTCTGTGGGATATGTTCTTCTAGCTGGTCTCCCTTGTCTGGCCTCAGTAGGAGAGGAAGTGCCAGGGATGGGGGATACCCATGGGGGCCCATACCCAATCAGAGGAGAAGGGAAGGAGAATGGAGGAAAGGATGAGTGACTGGGAGGGTGCAGGAATGGAATGTAAAATAAATAAATAAAAATAAGTAAATAAAATTAAAAGAGTTGCAATGGTAAAATATTGAATAAAATTGACTTTCAACCAAAAGTTATAAAAAAAGACACAAAAGGACACTTCCTACTCCTCAAAGAAAAATCTACCAAGATAAACTCTCAATTCTGAACATCTGTACTCCAAATGCAAGGGCATCCACATTCATAAAAGAAACTTTATTAAAGCTCAAGGAACACATTGTACCTCACACAATAATAGTGGGAGACTTCGAAACCCCACTATCATCAATGGACAGATCATGGAAATAGAAACTAAACAGAGAAACAGTTAAACTAACAAAAATAATAGACCAAATGGATTCAACAGATATCTATAGAACATTTCATTCTAAAACAAAAGAATATATGTTCTTCTCAGCACCTCATGGTACTTTCTCCAAAATTGACCATGTAACCTATCACAAAACAGGCCTTAACACATAAAAGAAGATTGAAATAATATCATGCATCCTATCAGATCACCAAGAAGTAAGACTGGGCTTCAATAACAACAAAAATAATACAAAGCCAACATATGGAAACTGAACAATGTCCTACTCAATGATAACTTGGTCAAGGAAGAAACAAAGAAAGAAATTAAAGACTTTTTAGAATTTAATGAAAATGGATGCACAACGTACCCAAACTTATGGGACACAATGAAAGCAAGGCTAGCAGGAAAACACATAGCATTGAGTGCCCCCAAAAAGAAACTGGAGAAACATGCCCTAACAGATTAACAGCACATCTGAAAGCTCTTGAACAAAAAGAAACAATTATACCCAGGAGGAGTAGATAGCAGGAAATAATCAAACTCAGGGCTGAAATTGACCAAGTAGAAACAGAAAAAACTATACAAAGAATCAACAAAACCAGGAGCTGGTTCTTTGAGAAAATCAACAAAAATAGATAAGCCCTTAGCCAGACTAACCAGAGGGCACAGAGACAGTATCCAAATTAACAAAATCAGAAATGAAAAGGGAGAAATAACAACAGAAACTGAGGAAATTGAAAAAATCATCAGATCCAACTACAAAAGCCTATATTCAACAAAACTGGAAAATCTGGATGAAATGAACAATTTTCTAGACAAATGTCAAATACCAAAGTTTAATCAGGATCAGATAAACCATCTAAAGAGTCCATAACCCCTAACAAAATAGAAGCAGTCATTCAAAGTCTCCCAACCAAAAAAGAAACAAAAAAAAAAAAAACGGGACCTAGTGGGTTGAGTGCAGAATTCTACAAGACTTTCATAAAAGACCTAATACAAATACTCTTCAAATTATTCCACACAATAGAAACAGAAGGAATACTACCCAATTTATTCTATGAAGCCACAGTTATGCTGATACCAAATCCACACAAACACCCAATGAAGAAAGAGAACGTCAGATCAATTTCCCTTATGAATATTGACGCAAAAATACTCAATAAAATTCCCGCAAACTGAATCCAAGAATACTTCAAAATGATCATTCACCACAGTCAAGTGATTAATGAAGTGACTTCATTCCAGGGATACAGGGATAGTTCAATATAAAGAAATCCATCAATGTAATCCACTATATAAACAAACTCAAAGAAAAAACCACATGACCATGTCATTAGATGAGGGAAAAGCATTTGACAAAATTCAACATCCCTTCATGTTAAAAGTCTTGAAACAATCAGGAATTCAAGGTGGCCCATACCTAAACATACTAAAAACAATATATACCAAACCAGTAGCCAACATCAAACTAAATGGAGAGAAACTTGAAACAATCCCACTAAAATCAGGGACTAGACAAGGCTGCCCACTCTCTCCTTATCTATTCAATATAGTACTTGAAGCTCTAGATAGAGCAATTAGACAAGAAGATGAGGTCAACCGGGTGGTGGTGGCACATGCCTTTAATCCCAGCACTTGGGAGGCAGGGGCAGGAGGATTTCTGAGTTCGAGGCCAGCCTGGTCTACAAAGAGAGTTCCAGGGGAGCCAGGGCTACACAGAGAACCCCTGTCTCGAAAAACAAAAACAAAAAAAAAATAGAAGATGAGGTAAAAGTGATACAAACTGGAAAAGAAGAATTCATAATATCACTATTTACAGATGATATGATAGTATACTTAAGTGTCCCCAAAAATCTACCAGAGAACTCCTATAGCTGATAAACAACTTCAGGAAAGTGGCCAGATATAAAATTAACTCAAACAAATCAGTAACCTTCCTGTACTCACAGAAAAATAAGGCTAAAAAGAAGCTATCTTTTTTCCACTGGATGGTTGTAGCTCCTTTGTCAAAGATCAAGTGACCATAGGTGTGTGGGTTCATTTCTGGGTCTTCAATTCTATTCCATTGATCTACCTGCCTGTCACTGTACCAATACCATGCAGTTTTTAATACTATTGTTCTATAGTACAGCTTGAGGTATGGGATACTGACTCCCCCAAAAGTTCTTTTACTATTGAGAATACTTTTCACTATACTGGGTTTTTTTCTTATTCCCGATGAATTTGAGAATTGCTCTTTCTAAGTCTTGGAAGAAATAAGTTGGAATTGTGATGGGGATTGCATTGACTCTGAAGATTGCTTTCAGCAAGATGGCCATTTTTACTATAAAATGACTTCCTGCCAATCCATGAGCATGGAAGATTTTTCCATCTTCTGTGGTCTTTTTCAATTTCTTTCCTCAGAGACTTGAAGTTCTTCTTGTATAGATCTTTCAATTGTTTGGTTAGAGTAACAACAAGATATGTTATATCATTTGTGAATATTGTGAATGGTGTCATTTCCCTAATTTCTTTCTCAGTCTGTTTATCCTTTGAGTATAGGAAGGCTACTGATTGATTTGAGTTAATTTTATATCCGGCCACTTTGCTGAAGTTTTTTATCAGCTGTAGGAGTTCTCTGGTCGAGTTTTTTGGGTCACTTATGTATACTATCATATCATCTGCAAATAGTGATAATTTGACTTTTTCCTTTCCAATTTGAACACTTTGACCTCCTTTTGTTGTCTAATAACTCTAGCTAGAACTTCAAGTACTATATTGAATAAATATGGAGAGACAGGGCAGCCTTGTCTAGTCCCTGATTTTAGTGGGATTGTTTCAAGTTTCTCTCCATTTAGATTGATGTTGGCTACCGGTTTGCTGTAAATTGCTTTTACTATGTTTAGATATGGGCCTTGAATTCCTGTTATTTCCAAGACCTTTAACATGAAAGGATGCTGAATTTTGTCAAATGCTTTCTCAGCATCTAATGAAATGACCATGTGTTTTTTTCTTTGAGATTGTTTATGTAGTGGATTACATTGATGGATTTCTGTATATTGAACCATTCCTGCATCCCTGCGATGAAGCCTACTTGATCATGGTCTTTTTGATGTGTTCTTGGGATCTGTTGGCAAGAATTTTATTTAGTATTTTTGCATCTATATTCATAAGGGAAATTGGTCTAAAGTTCTCTTTCTTTGTTGGGTCTTTGTGTGGTTTTGGTATCAGCGAAATTGTGGCTTCATAGAATGAGTTGGGTAGTTTTCCATCTATTTCTATTTTGTGGAATAGTTTGAAGAGTATTGGTGTTAGGTCTTCTTTGAAGGTCTGATAGAATTCTGCACTGAAACCATCTGGTCCTGAGCTTTTAAGGTTGGAAGACTGTCAATGACCACTTCTAGTTCTTTAGGGGTTATGGAACTCTTTAGATGGTCTATCTGATCCTGATTAAATTTTGGTAGTTGGTATCTGTCTAAGAAATTATCCATTTCATCCAGATTTCCAAATGTGTTGAGTATAGGCTTTTGTAGTTGGATCTGATGATTTTTTCAATTTCCTCAGTTTCTGATGTTATTTTTCCCTTTTCATTTCTGAATTTGTTAATTTGGATACTGTCTCTGTGCCCTCTGGTTAGTCTGGCTAAAGATTTATCTATCTTGTTGATTTTCTCAAAGAACCAGCTCCTGGTTTTGTTGATTCTTTGTATAGTTCTTTCTGTTTCTACTTGGTCAATTTCAGCCCTGAGTTTGATGATTTCCTGCCTTCTACTCCTCTTGGGTGTATTAGCTTCTTTAAGTTCTAAAGCTTTCAGGTGTGATGTTAAGCTGCCAGTGTATGCTCTCTCCAGCTTCTTTTTGGAGGCACTCGGAGCTATGAGTTTTCCTCTTAGCACTGCACTGCTTTCATTGTTTCCCATAAATTTGGATAGGTTGTGCCTTCATTCTCATTAAATTCTAAAAAGTCTTTGATTTCTTTCCTTATTCCTTTCTTGACCAAGGTATCATTGAGTAGAGCATTGTTCAGCTTCTATGTGTATGTGGGCTTTCTGTTGTTTTTGTTGCTGTTGAAGACCACCCTTACTCCATAGTGATCTGATAGGAGGCATGGGATTAGTTTGATCTTCTTATATCTGTTGAGGTCTGTTTTGTGACCAATTATATGGTCAGTTTTGGAGAACGTACCATGAGGTGCTGAGAAGAAGGTATATTCTTTTGATTTAGGATGGAATGTTCTATAGATATCTATTAAATCCATTTGGTCCAAAAGTTCTATTAATTTTACTGTGTTTCTGTTTAGTTTGTGTTTCCCAGATATGTCCATTGAGGAGAGTGGGGCGTTGAAGTCACCCACAATTATTGTGTGGGGTGCGATGTGTGCTTTAAGCTTTAGTAAAGTTTCTTTTACAAATGAGGGTGTCCTTGTATTTGGAGTATAGATGTTCAGAATTGAGAGTTCTTCCTAGTAAATTTTTCCTTTAATGAGTATAAAGTGTCCTTCTGTGTCTTTTTTGATGACTTTTGGTTGAAAGTCTATTTTATTGGATTTTAGAATGGCTACTCCAGCTTGTTTCCTGGGACCATTTCCTTGGAACGCTCTTTTCCAGCCTTTTACTCTGAGGTAGAGTTTGTCTTTAACACTAAGATACGTTTCCTGTATGCAGCAAAATATTGAGTCCTGTTTACCTATCCAGTCTGTTAGTCTATGTCTTTTTAGTGGAGAATTGAGTCCATTGATGTTAAGAGATATTAAGGAAAAGTGATTGATGCTTCCTGCTATTTTTGATGTGATTTTTATGTTTGTGTGGTTATCTTCTTTTGGGTTTGTTGAAAGAAAATTAATTTCTTGCTTTTTCTAGTTAGCCTCCTTTTGTTGGTCTTTTTCCATTCATTATCCTTTGAAGGGCTGTATATATGGAGAGATACTGTGCAAATTTGTTTTTGTTATGAAATACCTTGGTTTCTCCATCTCTGGTAATTGAGAGATTTGCTGGATATAGTAGTCTGGGTTGGCATTTGTGTTTCCTTAGGGTCTGTATGACATCTGCCCAGGCTCTTCTGGCTTTCATAGTCTCTGGTGAGAAGTCCAGTGTAATTCTGATAGGTCTACATTTATATGTTATTTGACCTTTCTCCCTTACTGCTTTTAATATTCTTTCTTTGTTTAGTACATTTGGTGTTTTAATTATTTTGTGATGGGAGGAGTTTCTGTTTTGGTCAAATCTATTTGGAGTTCTGTAGGCTTCTTCTATGTTCATAGGCATCTCTCTCTTTAGGTTAGGGAAGTTTTCTTCTATAATTTTGTTGAAGACATTTACTGGCCCTTTAAGTTGGAAATCTTCACTCTCTTCTCTACCTATAATCCTTAGGTTTGGTCTTCTCATTTTTTCCTGGATTTCCTGGATGTTTTGGGTCAGGAGTTTTTTGCATTTTTCATTTTCTTTGACTGTTGTATCAATGCTTTCTATGGTATCTTCTGCATCTGAGATTCCCTCTTCTGCCTCTTGTATTCTGTTGTTGATGTTTGTATCCATGACTCCTGACTTCTTTCCTAGGTTATTTATGTCCTGAGTTGTTTCCCTTTGTTATTTCTTTATTGTTTCTACCTTCATCTTTAGATCCTGGATGGCTTTGTTCAATTCCTTCACCTGTTTTGTTGTGTTTTCCCTTAGTTCTTCAATGGCTTCTCCCTGTTTACTTGTGTTCTTCTGTATTTCTTTAAGGGAGTTATTTATGTACTTCCTGACACCCTCCATCAGCCTCGTGAGTTGTGATTTTAAACCCAAATCTTGCTTTTCTTGTGTGTTGGGGTATCCAGTACCTGCTGTTGTGGAAGTATTGGGTTCAGATGGAGCCACATTGCCTTGACTTCTGTTAGTAACATTCCTACATTTGCCTTTTGCCATCTGGCTATCTCTGGTGTTAGTTGGTTCTGCTGACACTGGCTGGTCCTTGTCCCTCCTGTGTGCCTGCAGGCCTATCTCATCACCCCTGGGTGACTGGCTTTCCCCTGGCACAGATTGCTGTGTGGCTGCCCAGCTCCTGGGTATAAGTCAGGCCCTGGCAGACTGAGTCCCAAGTGATCTTACACTCAGGTATTCTATGCGTTCCTGGCTGCAGCAGCCTGCTCAGTGGCAGGAGAGAAGAGACCCTGGGTGCAGGTGGACCCCTGGCAGGGCACTTGCCAAGTGATACTCCACTCAGGTGATCCCTGTGTGCCAGTCTGCACCAGTCTACACAGTCACAGGAGCAAAGATGGTGGCCGATTTTATTCAATAATAGAATGGCTACTCAAGCTTGTTTCTCAGGACCACTTGCTTGGAAAATTGTTTTCTAGTCTTTTACTCAGAGATAGTGTCTTTCTTTGTCACTGGGGTGCATTTCCTGTATGAAGCAAAATTCTGGACCCTGTTTGCGTATCCATTCTGTTAGTCTATGCTTTTTTATTGGGCAATTGAGTCCACTGATGTTAAGAGATATAAGGAATAGTGAGTATTGCTTCCTGTTATTTTTGTTCTTAAAAGTGGGATTGTGTTTGTGTGGCTATCTTATTTAGGGTTTGTTGAAAGAAGATTACATTCTTGCTTTTTCTAGAGTGTAATTTCCCTCCTTGTGTTGGAGTTTTCCATTTATTATCCTTTGTAAGTCTGTATTTGTGGAAAGATATTGTGTAAATTTGATTTTGTCATGAAGTATCTTGGTTTCTCCATCCATGGTAATTGAGTGTTTTGCTGTGTATAGTAGCCTGGGCTGGCATTTATGTTCTTTTAGGGTCTGTATAACATCTTTCCAGCTTTCATAGTCTCTAGTGAGAAGTCTGGTTTAATTCTGAAAGGTCTGCATGTATATGTTACTTGACCTTTTCCCCTTACTGCTTTTAATATTCTTTCTTTGTTTTGTGCATTTGGTGTTTTGATTATTATGTGATGGGAGGAATTTCTTTCCTGGTCCAATCTATTTGGAGTTCTGTAGGCTTCTTGTATGTTTATGGGCATCTCTGTCTTTAAGTTAGGGAAGTTTTCTTCTACAATTTTGTTGAAGATATTTACTGGCCCTTTAAATTGGGAATCTTCATTCTCTTTTAAACCTTTAGTTTGGCGTTCTCTTTGTGTCCTGGATTTCCTGGATGTTTTGGGTTAGAATTACTTTACATTTTCTTTGACTGTTGTGTTAATGTTTTCTAAGGTATCTTCTGCACCTGAGATTCTTTCTTCTATCTCTTGCATTCTGCTGTTGATGCTTGTGTCTATGAATCCTGATCTCTTTCTTGGGTTTTCTATTTCCAGGTTTGTCTCCCTTTGTTTTTTCTTTATTGTTTCTATTTCCACTTTGAGATCCTGGATGAATTTGTTCAATTCCTTTACCTGTTTGATTGTGTTTTCCTATAACTCGTTAAGAGAGTCATTTATGTCCTTCTTAAAATCCTCTATCATCATCATGAGATGTGATTTTTAAATCACAGTCTTGCTTTTCTTGTGTGTTGGGGTATCCAGGGCTCACTGGGTGGGAGAACTACGTTCTGATGATGCCAATTAGCCTTGGTTTCTATTGCTTATGTTCTTGCCTTTGCCTCTTGCCATCTGGTTATCTCTGGTGTTAGTTGGTCTTGCTGTCTCTGACTGTTGCTTGTCCCTACTGCAATCCTTTGTGTTTAGCATTCCTGGGAAACCTGTTCTCTCTGGGCAGATTTTGGGTATGGAGCACTATGGCACAGGGCCAACTCCAGGGCGCAGATGGAAACTAGAAGGATCCTGTCCCAGGCTACTCCTCAGTTCCTGTGCCCCGAAGGCTCTGGACTGACCCCTCTTGGGGCAGAAATTTGAGCATAAATGGCTGTACTTACAGGTGTGTCAGCACTCCTGGGAGACCAGCTCTCTCCCGTTGGTATTTGAGTATGGAGAGCTGTGGCAGAGGGTCAGCACCAGGGCACAGATGGAAACCAAAAGTATCCTGTCCCAGACTGCTTCCTGGTTCCTGTGTCCTGAGGGCTCCAGCGGGTCCCTCGGAGCAGAAGTGTAAGTCTTACCTATTCTCACAGGTGTATCTGCACTCCTGGGATACCAGTTCTCTCCTGGCAGTTTTTGGGTATCTACATTCTAATTTTGATTCTAACTTTATTACATCTTTCTAGCAACTGAGACCATTTCTAAAAACATTTTTCCTAAAATTATTTGAATCAAGTCATGAATTCTATAGCATTATTCTCTACTTGTCTCTATAACACTACAAGATAGTACATCTTCATTGTTCTGTAGAGATCTGCTCAAATGTGTGGGATAATATCTGGTGATTGTTGTATTTATTTAATAATTGCAGGAAAAGCATATTAATAGCAGAAATCTTTCCTAAAATGGATTTCTCCTGGGCCTTGCCTACAGAAACATATCCATCATAGATTTTAATCTAAGGTAGACCCATCTCAGAAAGATTGCCTGATAGTATTAAGCTTCTGTTTGCTGGTTCCTGATTCTGACAAGAGAAAGGGAAGGGGGGGAAGTTTGTGTGAGAGGTACCTGGGAGGAGGGCAGTGAGCGTGATGTAAAGTGAATAAGAAAAAAAAAAGCCTATATTCAACACGACTGGAAAATCTGGATGAAATGGACAATTTCCTAGACAGATACCAAATACCAAAATTAAATCAGGATCAAATAGACCATCTAAACAGCTCCCTAACCCCTGAAGAAATAGAAGTGGTCATTGAAAGTCTTCCAACCCCCCCCCCCTAAAAAAAGAGCACAGGACCAGATAGATGGTTATAGTGCAGAATTCTATCAGATCGTCAAAGAAGACCTAACACCAGTACTCTTCAAACTATTTCACAAAATAGAAACAGAAGGAACACTACCCAACTCATTCTATGAAGCCACAATTACACTGATACCAAAATCACACAAAGATCCGACAAAGAAAGATAATTTCAGACCAATTTCTTTTATGAATATAGATGCAAAAATACTCAATAAAATTCTTGCCAACTGAATCCAAGAACACATCAAAATGATCATTACCACAATCAAGTAGGCCTCATCCCAGAGATGCAGGGATGGTTCAATATAAAGAAATCCATCAATGTAATCCACTACATAAAAAATCTCAAAGAAAAAAACCACATGGGACATTAGATGCTAAAAAAGCATTTGACAAAATTCAACATCCTTTCATGTTAAAGGTCTTGGAAAGATCAGGAATTCAAGGCCAATATCTAAACATAGTAAGAGCAATTTACAGCAAACCAGTAGCCAACATCAAACTAAATGGAGAGAAACTTCAAACAATCCCACTAAAATCAGGGACTAGACAAGGCTGCCCTCTCTCTCCGTATCTTTTCAATATAGTGCTTGAAGTTCCAGCTAGAGCAATTAGACAACAAAAGGAGGTCAAAGGGATACAAATTGGAAAGGAAGAAGTCAAACCATCACTATTTGCAGATGATATGATAGTATACTTAAGTGACCCAAAAAACTCGACCAGAGAACTCCTACAGCTGATAAAAAACTTCAGCAAAGTGGCCGTATATAAAATCAACTCAAGCAAGTCAGTAGCCTTCCTATACTCAAAGGATAAACAGACTGAGAAAGAAATTAGGGAAATGACACCATTCACAATATTCACAAATGATATAACATATCTTGGTGTTACTCTAACCAAACAATTGAAAGATCTGTACCAGAAGAACTTCAAGTCTCTGAGGAAAGAAATTGAAAAAGACCACAGAAGATGGAAAAATCTTCCATGCTCATGGATTGGCAGGAAGTCATTTTATAGTAAAAATGGCCATCTTGCTGAAAGCAATATGCAAATTCAATGCAATCCCCATCAAAAGCCCAACTCAATCCTTCATAGAGTTAGAAAGAGCAATTCAAAAATTTATCTGGAGTAACAGAAAACTCAGGATAGCTAAAACTATTCTCAACAGTAAAAGAACTTCTGGAGGAATCAATATCCCAGACCTCAAGCTGTACTACAGAGCAATAGTGTTAAAAACTGCATGGTATTGGTACAGTGACAGGCATGTAGATCAATGGAATAGAATTGAAGACCCAGAAATGAACCCACACTCCTATGGTCACTTGATCTTTGACAAAGGAGCTAAAACCATCCAGTGGAAAAATGATAGCCTTTTCAACAAATGGTACTGGTTCAACTGGAGGTCAGCATGCAGAAGAATGCAAATCTATCCATTCTTATATCCTTGTACTAAGCTCAACTCCAAGTGTATCAAGGACCTCCACGTAAAACCAGACACACTGAAACTAAAAGAAAAGAAACTATGGAAGAGCCTTGAACACATGGGCACAGGGGAAATTTTCCTGAACAGAACACCAATAGCTTATGCTCTAAGATCAAGAATTAACAAATGGGACCCCATAAAATTACAAAGTTTCTGTAAGGCAAAGGACACTCTCAAAAGGACAAAATGGCAGCCAACAAATTGGGAAAAGATCTTTACCAACCCTACATCTGACAGAGGGCTAATATCCAATATATACAAAGAACTCAAGAAGTTAGACTCCAGAGAGCCAAATAACCCTATTAAAAATGGGGTACAGAACTAAACAAAGAATTTTCACCTGAAGAATATTGAATGCCTGAGAAGCACCTAAAGAAATGTTTAACATCCTTAGTCATTAGGGAAATGCAAATCAAAACAACCCTGAGATTTCACCTCACACCAGTCAGAATGGCTAAGATCAAAAACTTAGGAGACAGCAGGGGTTGGCAAGGATGTGGAGAAAGAGGAACACTCCTCCACTGCTGGTGGGATTGCAAGCTGGTACAACCATTCTGGAAAGCAGTCTGGCGGTTCCTCACAAAACTGGGCATGACACTCCCGGAGGACCCGGTTATACCACTCCTGGGCATATACCCAGAGGACTCCCCAGCAATAAGGACACATGCTCCACTATGTTCATAGCAGCCTTATTTATAATAGCCAGAAGCTGGAAAGAACCCAGATGTCCCTCAATGGAAGAATGGATACAGAAGATGTGGGATATTTACACAATGGAATACTACTCTGCAGTTAAAAACAATGATTCATGAAATTCTTAGGTAAATGGTCAGAACAGGAAAATATCATTCTTAGTGAGGCAACCCAATCACAAAAGAACACACATGGTATGCAGTCACTGATAAGTGGATATTAATCCAGAAGCTCGGAACACCTAAGATACAATTCACATATCAATTCATTTCCAAGAAGGAAGGAGAGGCCCCTGGTCCTGCAAAGAAGGGATGTAGCAGTGTAGGGGAATACCAAGACAGAGAAGTGGAAGGTGGTTGACTGGGGAACAGGGGGAGGGAAGAGGGCTTATGGGACTTTCGGGAAGGGGGAACCGGGAAAGGTGAAATCATTGGGAATGTAAATAAAGAATATAGAAAATTTAAAAAAAGGAATAATGAGCACTAGGTTTTAACTATGATCACATTCTAAACTTTGGTTGAAAAAAAGATATTGAGAGATTCTACTAATTCTGTAAAATGAGAGCTCAAAAGTATGGACATTGTTTGCAAAATATATTTGATGTACTTAACTGATTTTTCTTGAACATTGCCATTAAAGTTCAAATTATTAGAAAAAGAATTAAATTAAAATTTAAAAAACAGAAGAAACTCCAACTTCTATTGCATTAACTTCATCCTGACCCGTCCTCATGAGAATACGGGCAAGTTCTTACCTTTGCTGAGGACCATCCTCCCCACCACACATGGAAAAACTCCTTACCCAGACTTCCAAATGTTGCACCTCCTCCATGGTAGAATATGATGCCTCGCCGGAGTTTGGAAGACACTTGTTTGGGCTTGAACAGCCTCATAGGGACTGTCCCAAAATACTTGTCAGTCACTAACACATTAGGATCTTTCTTTATGAACATTAGCTTTTGAGAATATTGTAAAATTGTAGGCGCGGAACAAATTCTCAGTTTCTCTAGTATGGTCCCCTGTAGAAAGTGGAAAAAGACAGACAGAAAGTTGAGGGATATGAGAGTGCAAGGTGTTGATACTGAAGCCACTTAGCATTGCTCAGGTGTGTTCACCATTTCTCACCTGTCTCATACATGTGTCACATCAATGACTGTGGATTCTTTTCAGATAGGAAAGAGTGTTCAAACTTTGTTCTCTAAAGGTCCTGCTTGAATAATACATTGCTGTGATTGAAGTGCTAGCCTCCATCAAATCTCACATTTAAATTCCATTGCTAGTGCCAATGTTAGGAGGTGGGAAGTGTTAGTGGAAATGATGTGGTATCTTCATGTGTTAAGTTCTTATGGGGTGACTGTGATAAATATTTTCATAATATGCTCCTACGGAGTGAAGTCAGCTGGATTTTCTGACTTATGAACATAGGCATGCTTGCTTTTTTTTTTTTTACTAACATATAACATAGATGATTCATTGCTGATATCATTGATCAAGGCCTTCCCAAATTCCAATAATGGATACAGCCATTGATCCTTGGCTCATGCTAAATCAACCATTTGAGGTAGTTCCATAAAGCCCACAGATGTGAGAAAATGGACAGAGACCCCATGGAGGTGACTCAAAATGAGAGAACCAGATAATTAAGACAAATGATTAAAAAAATTTTCATACTATTAAACCTTATCCTGCAAAATTTTTAGCATTTCAGTGTTCTCTTAGTTCCTGTATCCCAAGGTCAATTTCCATTCACATGGAACCATTAATAGGGCACACTGAGAATCACACCCTACAGGAACCTTCTTAGTCCTGCTACTTGTCATGGGATGGTGACCCAGGACCATCTTTAATTGTCCTACTCATCCTCTGGAAAAAAACAGAAAACAAAGCACCACTTCATGACATAGATGTCAGATTGATAATCTCTTAGTGTTCTACAAATTTAGAAAAGCATCTAAATGGCATGCAGATGCACCTAAAGACATGAGAATGGAGGATCGAAGATCAATTCACACAACGTACAAGGACCAGACACTACAGTAAAATACTTGGAATTCGTTATGGTCCAGTAAGAGAAGTATGATGTCTGACAAAGTAATTGAGAAAATTCTACAACACCCAGTGTCTACAAATGTAAAAGAGTTGCAGCTATTCTTGGACTCCTGGGATACTTGCAGGCTGTCATATCCCACCTTGCCATGTTTCCCACCTACTGTACAACTAACTTGATAAAGACAGGAACAATATGGAACTGGGACAGACAGGCACAAAATACTTTTAATAATGCTAAGATCATTTTTTTCGAAATCTTAAATAATCATAGGACAGGCTAAATAGTTGTGTACACCTTTACCCCAGGGTGGAGAACAGATGTGAATGAGCATATAAATAAGTCACAGCTAGCAAGTACATTGTAGAGATCCAATGGGTTTCAAGGAGTATTGAAAATATACCCATGTGGACACTACCAAAGGATTCTTGCAAGCACCTCCATCTAAGCCTATATGTATCAAAGCCTCCTTAAAGCTTCTCACACAACTCAGTTTTAAGTGTGAGCACCCACAGAGCATTGACAGTGACAAGATTGGTCATTTTACAACCTACTGTGCCAAACTGGGGTGAACACAAGCAGGTTCAATGACACAACCCCCTGCCAAACAGTCTGACTGGGCCTGTACGAATTCTTCTTCATTATTTATTTACACCTGCATGCCAGAAGTGGGCATCAGATCTCATTACAGATGGTTGTGAGTCATCATGCGGTTGCTGGAAATTGAACTCAGGACCTCTGGAAGAACTGCCAATATTCTTAACTGCTGAGCCATCTTTCCAGCCCATGAATTTTTAATAGATTATTAAAACAACAGTTCAAGAGCTTAAGTACAAGAGGCAACCTGCAGGAGTGAAAAGGGCATTACCAGAGCTTACAAATTTGCTAAATTAAAAACCCCAGGTTCCAGTGATGGGTTGCCTCCCTACAAATTGTTGGCCAGGGAGGCACGTGAGGCCCATAAAACATAAAAGTTCTAACCACTGTTGTTGGATATATGCCAGGTCTAGATAGTAAGACTATTGGAAAAAAAAAAAACCACACGGTCTGATTGTAGTATAGAGAAATAAAGCTGGGATGGTGGTGGAAGTTCTCTCCTTACTGGCTACCTTTAATAGTGTCAGAAGGTGTTATGTGTGTTACTGGGGGAGAACTGTATTCAAAAGTCCTGCTAATATGTGGTCCCTGCATGCTAAAGTACCAAATATTTCCCCACCATGTGGTGTGGGTCAAGTAAGACCTTCCTGCTGCCATGCCACATTGACAGGTTATAGACACCTAGAGGCCTGCTAGCTGTCACACTATGTAGCATGAGCAGAGTAAGTCACCCAGAGACCCACTAGCCACATGGCCCATATGAAGTAGTAGTCACCACAATGTGCAAGTATGTGTTGTACAAATAAGAGAGAAAGAGAAGCAGAACAGTTTGAGCAATATGAAGAGAGATAGAACTGGATATATGAGGGTAGAGAGGAATAACTTGTTGTGAATAGCCATCCCTGCCACCTGAAGCCATTGTGAAGTCCCAGCTCATGCTGTTGCTGATGGCTATCTCTGAGTCCATGACCATACAGAGTCAGTGTAGATGACCATGACTCATATTGCCACTGTAGACCATGGGGACACCACATAGAAATCCAAGGGCTGTGCAGAACTGGCCCTACCCCTCACTGACTGCAGCACTATGGAGAGTGGCCCGGCCTCTCACCTGTAGCAGCACTTGGAAGACTAGTCCCTGCACCTCACCCAGGCAGTAAAATGGAGCTGGCCTTCGTGGCTGGAGCACAGGTAAGCTAGCTGCAGGGCATGAGTGTGAAAGAGCTGACCCTGCCACTAGTTTGCCATGAGGTGGTGCTGATGCAGAGATGATGACTCCCCTCTCCCCACTGCTCAGGAGAGTGAGACCCAACATCTCACCTGTGCAACATAGTGGGCTGGCCCTGGTGGCAGAGGCACAGGTGAGCTGGCTCAGAGGGCTAGTGCCAGGGAAAGCTGGCCCTACCACTCATCTCTCATGAAGGGGAGTAGGCTTTTTTGGGGGGGGGTGATGTTCTCCCCTGACTCACCCCTCACCCCTTTCATAGTCAGGAGAGCTGGACCCAAGTTAACTGGCTATAGCATGCAGGGAAGCAGACCATGCACATCACCTGGACAACACAGTGGAGCTGGCCTTGGTAATGAAGGCACAGGAAAGCCAGCACCAAGAGTGGGAGAGTGGGAGAGCTAGACCTGCACCTCACAAGCTGCAGCACTTGAGAGAGTGGGCCCTGTGCCTTGACCAGGCAGCAGAGAGGGGCTGGCTCTGAAAACATGAGTGTAGGTGACCTGGTCCCAAAGACACAAAAACAGGAGAGCTGACCCTTCCTCCAACCAATGTCTGGATTGAATAGCCTAGTTGGAACAATGCCGGAGAGCTCCACCTGGTAGTGCAGATAAGAGAGAGCCAGCTACCATCCACCCACATTCAGGACTTTGAGTTGGCCCATTCCAAAATATACATCATCTGTGAACTGTTGGAGTATGTGAAAAGGCTGGCCCTGCTGACCCAAAACTGCAGGATCTCCATGACATAGAGCAACAGTGGGATAACCGAGAGGTATCCCAGTGAGGATCCAATATTTATGTGATAGAGGCCAAAGATGTCGAACCATACCAATAACTCGCTGCAATGAACATTGGCAAGTAAAGCTCTGTGGACAGATGTGTATAGTGTGGGATGCACTGTGACAAACTACAACTTCTGTGATGAAAAACAAAAGGGAGGAGGAGATCAAGGAAATTATTCTTAATGATACTAAGATACACTCATAGATAAGAACCTAGCATAATTGTCACCAGAAAGGCTTCATCCAGCAACTGATGCGAACAGATAGGGACCCACAGCCAAAGATTAGTCAGAGTTCAGGGAATCCTGGGGAACATAGGAAGAATTCCTGGGGAAGAAGGAAGAATTATAGGAGCCAGAAGAATCAAGAACACCACAAGAAAACCCACGGAATTAACTAACAAGGCTTCACAGAGGTTTTAGAGATTGATTTGACAATCAGGGAGCTTGTATGAGTCTGTATATATCAGTTGTGTAGTTTGGTGGTTTTATGGAAGTCCTAAAAATGGTAACAACAACTGTCTCTGAGTCTTTTGACTGCTTTTGGGACTTCTCCTCATACTGGGTTGCCTTGTCCAGTCTTGCTATGAAGGGATGTGCCTAGTCTTATTGCAACTTAATATGCTCTGTTTCGATGACATCCCTTGGAAGCCTACCTTTTTCTAAAGGGTACATCTTCTGGGAACACATGTAGCAAGCCAGCATCAGTAGGTGCTTAGCTTAGGGACTATTTCTATATTGAAGCAGTAAGGTTAGAAAGTTCCACATATTTCTTTATCTTGGAAGACCCAATGTCCTCATTTTTAGTGCCAAAAGCTCAAATTATCCTGTAACACTTGATTGTTCCTCTAAAGTGACCCATTGCTCATGGTAAAAAAAAAAATTTCACAGTAGAGGAATATAAGTTTTTAAGCATTTATCAAAACCTATGACGTCTTATCAAGTGGCATCTTATGATTTCTCCAACCCGGTGATTCAGATGCCATTGCTTCAAATCTGATGAGAACTCTGAAACAAAGAGAAGCTAACCAAGGGCTATTGTGTCTGTGAGAAAACATCAGTAATGCTGCCCAGACAACCTGGCTGAACACTTGTCACAATTTCCCCTGCAGTCAGCTATCTTCTAAGGTAATCACTGTGAGCTTTCTGGCTACTATCACGATTCCACTTATAACTGGGACATCAGAACTCAATCCTGTAGCCCACTTATCATATAGGACAAACTGTATTTTCCACATTTTTGTACCTCTCAGCGTGTGTTGTTCCTTGTCCCAAACCCAGATGGAGATGACCCCAATTCAGGTGGCCATCTCAGAGCACAACTGTCCAGTGCAACTACACTACAGGGCTATATAAATCCATTACATGGATGTCATCAAAGACAGCCTTATCTGCATTCGAGACAAAGCTGAATACATTAATCTCTATCCTCACAGTCTCATGTGGATGAAAGGAAAACATCTGGAGACAAAGACTTGGAAAAATGAAGAAAGAGGAGGCTGTGGCTGAAGGTGATTTTAGAACTATCAGGCATTAATGTGCAGCAACTGGGTCTGAAATTATTTTCTTAGTCTGCAGAAAATAGCTTCATAGACAAGAGTAGTGATTTTCCTTGTACTTTCAGTCATCAGGAGATGGAGTAGAGACGGCAAGTATAGGGCTAGGGCCAGGCTAGACTACATTGAGAGCTGCTACCTCAATGAAAAAGAAAAGTAGCAAGTTGAAGGGAGGAGAAAAGGGAAAAGAAGGAAGTAAAGAAGGGTAAATGCATAGAAAACAAAAGGGGGAGGACTCTTCAAATCCCCTCTCCCCACTGAGCCAAACACGAGTTGGTCTGAGCCCCTCCCCCGACACATATATAGCGAAGGACTGTCTTGTCTAACTTCAGTGGGACAAGATGCCCTTAATCCTTAAGAGACTTGAGGCTCCAGGGAGGGGGAAGGCCAGGTGGTGAAGGAGCATCCTTTTGGAGACAGGGGAGAGGAGGAATGGGATGAGGAACTATGAGAGGGGGGACTGGGAAGGGGTGCAACGACTGGATTTTAAATAAATAAATAAAACAAACAAACAAATAAATAAATAAATAAGAAGGAAAGGGGACAGGGAAGATGAGTGGTAGGGTATAAAAGACTTCCTTGACACAGTCTTAGGAGAATCTTGAGAATGAAGAGAGAGAAATGAGAGGGAAAAAGTAAGGTACCAAGAATACCCACCAATTCATGGTGAGGCCCAAGGGACAACTCACCAAAGTTACCAGATACTGGAAAATGAGATGCAAAATCCTTAGCTTGACTGGAAACTTCAGGGCAGATGGTATTTCAATAGTGAGAAGGTGCTGGATGAAAACCCACACAAAGATGCCCAAGAAGAATGTGAGCAACCCTCCTAGCAGCACCAGCCACAAAACAGCCATGATCCAGGTGCTCCAGAGGCCCTAGGAGCTGTTGTTCTGGGGACCTTACTTCAGAACTTGTGAAAAGAGCACTGGTTTTACTGACAGCTGCCTTCACACTCTCCTTTAAGAGTACATCTGACACAGTAACCTGACCAGTTTATCAGCATTCCACTTAAGTCAGTCAAGTGGCACAAAGTTCTGCTCCAGAGAGGCAGAAAGACTGAAAAATTTCTCTTAACTTTCCAAGGAAAATCAGAGAATAGGACTTCCGCAGAACACTAGGATCACAGATACACAGCATCCCAACAAACTGTGGCTCCCAGGAAGAGGTCTGACATGGGTTACACAATCCTAATATCCTGACCCTTTAATTGTATGAGATGGTATGTATCTGATTAAAAAAATAATGAGTTTGGCTAGGGTAAGCAAAGCATTTCCAACCCAACGCCTTGGTTCACTGCCTTCCCACTGTTTAGTGTTTCTGCAGATATTTACAGAGAATCTTCTGATTAAAACCATCAATTAGTGGCCAGCAAGATGTTCAGCAGGTGAAATAAAGTACTTGCCAACAAACCTGATACCCTGAGTTTGAAGTGGAAGACCCAAATACTGGAAAAGGAGAACTGAATTCCATATATTTTCCTCTGACCTGCACACATGTGCACTGGTAAAAACATAATCACTCCCACACCCACATCTCTGCCCAAAATTCCCAGATAAGCATACACATAAATAAGTGTGCTTTTAAGTAAAACGATAGCAACCAGCAGCTGTCAGGAAGGCTTACCAGGAAACAGCCCCTTACCACACTAGCCTGATAAACTGATACCCTCAGGATCCACATTAGAAAGCCAGAAGTAGCAATATGTGTATCTAATTTCAATGTTCCTACCATGAAACTGGAATATATATGTGAGAATACCCAGAAGATAAGGAGCTGCTAGCTGGAAGTGCTCAGAACTGGCAAAAAAACAAGAGATTGCCTGCCTCAAAAACACTGGCACCTTCTTTATAATAGCCAGAAGCTGGAAAGAACCCAGATGTCCCTCAACGGAGGAATGGATTCAGAAGATGTGGTATATCTACACAATGGAATACTACTCTGCAATTAAAAACAATGAATTCACGAATTTCCTAGGCAAATGGTCAGAACTGGAAAATATCATCCTTAGTGAGGTAACCCAATCACAAAAGAACACACATGGTATGAAGTCACTGATAAGGGGATATTGACCCAGAATCTCGGAATACCCTAGACACAATTCACATATCAATGGATGTCCAAGAAGATGGAAGGAGAGACCCCTGGTCCTGGAAAGACTGGATGTAGGGGAATACCAGGACAGAGAAGCGAGAGGAGGTTGAATGGGGAACAGGGGGAGGGAAGAGGACTTTCGGGGAGGGAGGAAATGGGAAAGGGGAAATCATTTGGAATGTAAATTAAAAAAATATAGAAAATAAAAAAAATTTAAAAAAATCAAAAAAAAAAAAACCACTGGCACCAACTAAGAAGGAGAGAGAAGGTAGCAGTTGGGTCCAAACACCTAGAGAGACTGCTTAGGGCTGGGGGAAAGCTTTGTCATCCTGGAGAGGGTAGGGAAAGCAACTGTGCTGTTTTATGAGGGGTACAGGATGGATCTCTGAAGGAAGCCCTTTAAAAAGGAATGTAAATGCAAAAGCAACCTCTACTTTAGGCTTACCTTTCCTATACTTCTGGTTGGCTCTTTGTATAAATAGCTCCCCCCAGCCCAAACACATTCCCATAAAAGGAGACTAAGGAAACAAAAATTAATCCAGTGCTCATGGAAGAGTTTTGCAAGGAAGGCAACTATTGTGATGTGTGAATTTTGTGAAGGATTACCTATTCAAAGACTCGAGGAAGACTGAGCAAGTCAAGATTCAATGTGGAGGCTAGGCATGGTGCTCTGCCTTTAACTGCAGCAGAGGCAGAAGGTGCTGGATTTCTGATTTTGAGGTCAACATGGTCTATACAGTTTCAGGATAACCAGGAGTAGATAGAACCTGTCTTAAAAAGTAATTGTGGTGGAGCCAGGGGAAGTCCCACATTCCTGAGTTTGTGACCAGGAAGGTATGTGCTATCAGCAGCTCCTTCTCCCCCATGACCGTGCCTACCAGACTAGACTGGCAGATCATCTCGGAACCTTGCTACAATTCCTAGGCAGTAGCTAAGGAAAGGAGGGTCTGAGAGGTTTACCTGCAGAAAAACACAAGTGGCCAATTCAAACTAGTCCAAGCACTTCTGCATAAAGCTCTCAGGAACTGCTATAGATATCTCAAATTCCCAGAAATTAAGGGCTGTAGGTATTCAGCACAGCTTAGAATGGCTGGTCCAAGTTAGAGATAGCATGCTTTGGAACGGAGCCCTGGGAAAGATCTTTTTGTCAAGTCTTGTCAAGAACAGTTTTTGGCAATGGTGGGGGACTCCTTGTTCCTCCGCACAGATCTCACCCAGAGGCTACCTGTTTCTACCTGGCTGTTTTGTTCTACTTCCTGGTTAGGCAAATACATGTTAAAAGAACCTTAATGATCAGGAACAGAACTAGCTAAATTACACTTGGCAAAGAAAAGCTGCAGATGTCAATTTCTTGTATGTTACAGTGACCCAGGTAGGGTAGTTAAGTTTTGTTCCATATCTAATGCTACAGTCCACAAGTGACACCCAATCCTCTAGCTACTTAAGACACTTAACAAGAGTCCAGTGGTTTGAGACCCAAACCCTCACACATCCACACACACACACACACAAAAAAAAAGGTTACCAGAAACTTAGGAAATGATGTGGAAAGGGTGGTCACATTGTAAGTTTGGGCCTGAGCGAGTATGACTCAGCCAGTGCTGCAGATACATAGGAGGCACTGGTCGGGGACCCAAACATCAGAAGCAAATATTGGGTTGTTGTGGCTGGCAGGTGCCAGAAGTGTGAGCAGCAGCCAAGAAGGGAGATGAGAAACATACTTTGCAGTTGCAGCTTCTAGTCTAAGGAATGCCTTTTAGGAAGAAAGTGCACCATTGCCAAATACTGTTCCTGACAGTAAGAGTGGCTGAGTAGAACAAGTTAGGGGACCTCATTCAGGTGGAGCAGGGCAAAGCATCTGGGTTCCTTCTGATGCCCCTGACTATTCAGGTTCCACACCAATCACCTCAACCTATCTGAAAGTCTGATGAGCAACTTTGCCTCTAAAAATACGGGACTTTGGTGATACTGGCTTTTGAGCTGTTGAGTCCAAGGATAGGAGAAGCTGCAGTTAAAGCTAAAGGCCAAGATTCTACAAAAATTGTGGATGGCAATAATATATAGTATCAATCCTATGGAAATCTTTAAGGGAGGATTTCCTTATTGTATCCAGTTATGCAATATGAAATGTTAGATGCTAGCCTATAACAAAATTAAGCCAGGAGAAGCCCACTTCTGGCATTGGTCGCTTGAAAACATTTCACTGTAAACTGAATGTGGGCATTTGACTCTGGTACTACAAACAGAGGGACATAGGTATGAATTATTGAGGTCAATCAGGCAAAGGCCCTCACAGAAAAAGTTAAACACTCTCTTGCCCTGCATAGGAATCCAGCTGGCCTGCCACAAACAGAGCACTGGGAACAGCTTATTTTTTCCAACTGAATTTGTAATTTTCCAAATGGACTCTGCCAAGAGCCCCTATTCCCACCCCTGCAGCCCCCTTTTGCAAGAGGATCTCACTACGAAGCCAAGTCTGGTCTCAAACCTGTGACCCTGCCTGACTTAGCTTGGATGTACAGATGTCTACTGCCACAACTTGGCTCCCATAGCACTTTTTAGAAAATATTTCTTCCTCAATTGACCCCCAACTACTGGATGCAAAGGCAGGTCCCTGCTCATTCTAAGGTTAGATAGAATCCAAGAACAGAGTAGCAAAGCCCAAGTGTACTTCCTGTGGGATGAAAGAGAGCAGAGCAGGTGATGAGGCTGTTGTGACAAGGGAAGGGAGAGCAAGCTGTGTAAGAAGAATAGTCTGTGCTTTACACGGTGAACTCACACTGTTCACAAAGCCTATTGGAGGCAGTTATCTCTGGAAAAGTTGGACAGAAAGAGCCAAAGAGCAGCATGCATTTTCCCTATAAAAACACCTTCAGTTAAGGATCTCAAGTCCACAGAGCTGAGGACCACACCAGCAGAAGGCCAACCATGCAGGAGCTTCCTCCCACTATTCACAACTCCATGCGGCTCACTGATTTCGGAATTACAGGGAGCTTATTTGGGATAAACGTTTAAAAATGCAGTAAGACCAAGAGCAGAGGAGAAGAGGAGAGAAAGCCAAAGTGTCTGTCCTGGCCATCTGGTGGGTGAGGATTGGCTTTGCTAAGAAAGGGGCTCTTCTTTGGAGCCATCTGAGGGACCCAGAGAGACTCCTTAGCCAGAGGGCTGAAGCCAGCAGCTGTAATGGAATCACACTACACTTGCGGTGTACTTGAGCAGTACCCTGGCCCCTGAGTTACACAGGGACAGTGTAGGTTCAGGGTTAAGCTCCGGCTGGGTCTTACTGATGACTAGGGGGGCAAACAGAAGAGAAATTGCTCCTGGCAAGACCTTTCCAAGTGTTTCCAATGGCTTCAACTTGGGAGATTTGACAGCAAGTGTGAACTGGCACGTGCGGCCAGGGATTCCTCTGCTGGTTGCTTGCAAAGTCTTCAGGATCCAAGATGGCCTTATTAAAAGAACAGAAGCCAAAAAGCCTTGCAGGGGCTGCCTTACCAAATAGTGGCAGTCAGTTGTGCTTCAGCTGATGGAACAACTGGCTTCACTCGACTCGGGATGCCAAGAGGGTCATGTGGCAACAACAGGCTGTCAAGTCTGCACAGCAGTTTACAGGACCACGGCTGGGGGTGACATCCAAGCCCCATTCGCAGTTCTGGTCTCTAACACCTGGGCTTAACTCCCCTTTTGCTTGATGTGGAGGTGCCTGGGGGACACAGGAGACGCTCGGGAAACTTCTGAAACCAAACCTGCAGGCTCATCCACTCCTTTTGGCATAGGGTGATATCGGGGTACTTTGGTTGTCACAAGACCCAGATGCCTAGGGTCTCATCTTGCCTGGCTTGAGAGTTCTTCACGAGGCAAAGGAAGTGACAGTGGGTGCCCCAGGCAGAGAGCAGCCAAAAATGGAGTCTGCTTGTGTTCCTCCTGGCTCCATACTGATGTATCCAGCCTTAGTCTGATCCTTGCAGCAAGCTATACAATATTCTCTGCCCTAGGGAGGGGCTCCTGTGGGGGACGGCAGTTCTGTTCCTATTTACTGTGCAATTGGACCAGCTGCAGCACCGGCATGCTGCACAGGGGACACACTTTACGGACTTCCAGACACTTAACAAGGCACTTTCCATGGAAGGCATGCTGACATGGGCAAATCTCCAGTTCATCGCGAGGCTTGTCGTCTCCTAGACACATAGCACAGAGCTCATGTAAATTAAGTTCTTTTAATTTTTTTTAATATAACCTGTTTGTAAGCATAAAATTCTTGTATGCTTGATGTCTCAGCCTAATCAACTAGCAACAGAAGAATAAACTAAGGATGAAGACAAACACAGCAGTGCGAAAAACCACAATATATATGATGAGAGGCAGATTCTGGAATCCAATATTAGGCATCCTGAAGTTATAATGTCGAAAATCTGAGCTAATCTGAGCTCATGGGTGATCTTTAGGCCCAGAACTCGGGAGGCAGAGACTAACCTGATCTACAGAGCTACTTCCAGGACAGTCAAAGCTACACTGTAAAGTCACGGGTGGTGGGCAGCGGGCATGCAGGTGGTGGTGCCCGGAGTCAGCTTTCGTGCTGCAAACTGCTAGCTAGCCGAGTTCGCAAGTCTGACTGCTGAGTGGGCAGTAGCGACTGCAGGATGATATTTTCTAGTTCCATCCATTTGCCTAGGAATTTCATGAATCCATTGTTTTTAATAGCTGAATAGTACTCCATTGTGTAAATGTACCACATTTTCTTCTTTTTTTTTTTAAAGATTTATTTATTATATGTGAGTACACTGTAGCTGTCTTCAGACACATCAGAAGAGGGCGTCAGATCTCTTTACGGGTGGGTTGTGAGCCACCATGTGGTTGCTGGGATTTGAACTCAGGACCTTCGGAAGAGCAGTCAGTGCTCTTAACCACTGAGCTCTCTCTCTCTAGCCCTTGTGCTACATTTTCTGTATCCATTCCTCTGCTGAGGGACATCTGGGTTCTTTCCAGCTTCTGGCTATTATAAATAAGACTGCTATGAATATAGCGGTCATATGAATATATGTGTCCTTGTTGTATGTTGGAGCATCTTTTGGGGGATATGACCAGGAGTGGAATGGCTGGATCCTCAGGTAATACTATGTCCAATTTTCTGAGGAACTGCCAGACTCATTTCCAGTAATTGTACCAGCTTGCAATCTCGCCAACAATGGAGGAGTGTTCCTCTTTCTCCACATTCTTGCCAGCATCTGTTGTCACCTGAGTTTTTGATCTTAGCCATTCTGACTCATTTGAGGTGGAATCTCAGGGTTGTTTTGGTTTGCATTTCCCTCATGACTGAGGATGATGAACATTTCTTAAGCACCTAAAGAAATGTTCATCATCCTCTTTAGGAGTTTTCTCTTTAGGAGTTTCCTCAGGAAAAAAAAGACAGCATTTTCAACAAATGATGCTGGTTCAACTGGAGGTCAGCATGTAAAAGAATGCAAATAGATCCATTCTTAACTCCTTGTACAAAGCTCAAATCCAAGTCAATCAAGGACCTCCACATAAAACCAGATTCACTGAATCTAATGGAAGAGAAAGTGAGAAAGAGCCTTGAACATATTAACACAGGGGAAAATTTATTGAACAGTACACCAATGGCTCAGACTCTAAGACCAACTATAGACAAATGGGAGCTGATAAAATTGCAAAGCTTCTGTAAAGGCAAAGGACACTGTCAATAGGACAAAATGGTAATCAACAAATTGGGAAAAGATCTTTACCAATCCTACATCTGATAGAGGGCTAATATCCAATATATACAAAGAACTCAAGAAGTTAGACTCCAGAGAACAAAATGACCCTATTAAAAAAATAGATTTTCTGTCTTATGAACACAGGTACACTTGCTTTTGTACTAACATGTGACATAAGATGGTCCATTTTTGCTATCATTCAAAATATCAATGACTTCCCAAAATGAAAGAATGGGTACAACCACTCTTCCTTGCCCAGGCTAAAACAATCAGCCTGAGGTGATCCCATCAAGTCCACAAAGGAAGCAGACAGAGACCCCATGGAAGTGCCTCAGAATGAGAGATCCAGATAACTAAGATAAATGATAAAACATTTTTCATTCTGTTAGACCTTGTTCACATATACTTTTTAGCAGTTTAATGTTCTTTGCTCCTGGATCTCAAGGTCAAATTCCATTCACCCATAACCATCAACAGTTGACCTTGAGATTTATACCCCAGAATAACCTTAATACTCCCACTATTTGTCATCAAATGGTGACACAGGACCACACCTTATTATTCCTCCCATCCTCTGTTAAAGCAATCCATTGCATGGGTGGCAGACAGATAATTCTTTAGTGATCTACAAGTTTACAAAAGCATCTAAATGACACACAGGTGCACCTAAGGACATGATGATGTAGGATAAGAGATCAATCCACACAGGGTGCAAGAACCAGGCATAGTTTTAAAAAATTCTTGGGAATATTATGGTCCAGCAAGGCAAGTATGATGCCTGACAAAGTAATTAAGAAAATCCTATAATACCCAGTGTCTAAAAATGTAAAAGAGAAGCAGTTATCCTTAGACTCCTGGGATACTGGCAGGTTTTTCACACCCACCTTGCCCAAGTTGCCCACCCATGGTATAACTAACTTGGTAAATAGAGGTACCATATGGACCTACAACAGGCAGGCACAAGAAACTTTTAATAAGCCTAAGATCATCTTTTCTGAAGGATTATATCATCATCGGAAAGGCTACATGGCTGTGGACTTTTATCACAAGAGTGATAAGAGATATTGATGGAGCATATACACAAGTGACTAAGAAGTATACTGTAAAGAGCCTATGCATTTTGGGGAGGGGTGCAAATATGCCTGTGGGAAAGGTATTATAGGCTTCTTGAAAAAAATTCCAGGTCAAAAAAATAAATATGAAAGACTTCTTCAAGAATGTCACACAACTCTGTTGTAAGTGCGGTCACAGGTGAAAATTGGCGGTGATAAGAGGAGTCATTTCATAAACCAATGTGTCAATCTAGGTTGGATGTAAGCCTGTTCTATGACGCTTCCACCTACCATATGATTTAACTAGGATGGGAAATTTTTGAATATATTATTAGAGCAATAGTTAAAGAGCTTAAGAACAAGAAGCAGCCTGCAGGGGTAAAAAGGGCACTCCCAAAGGCCATAAGTTCATTAATTAAAAACACCAGATGCCAGAGATAGATTGCCTCCCTACAATTTATTAGCCTGAGCAGTACGTAGGGGCCCATAAAACATCAAGGCTTTTGCCACTGCCGTTGGATACATGCCAGGCCTAGATAATAATACTGTTGCTACAGAGACCACGTAGTCTGATTGCAGTACATGGTGAAATAAAGCTAGAATATAGGTAGAGGTTCCCTCCTTGCTGGTTATCTTTCATAGTGCCAGAAGTTGCTCTGAAGGCTGCTGAAGAGAACTGTCAGCAAAATCCATTATCAGGTATAGTCCTTGCATGCTAGGGTTACCAAATGCCAACCAAGGTATGCATGATTGTGAAGTTGTGGCGTGAGTATTGTGGAAAACTCTAGAACATGCAAGCCTCACTCCACAAGATGTTGTTTGGTACTATAAACTGCTTGCTGGGGAGAATAGTTCCGGAGGGGACATCATGATTCAGTTTGCTAAAATAGATCTGATGTACTTATCTAACTGATTTATGAACATTTGTGTATGAGGTCATTATTCACTGTTTCTCTGTCAACTATAGAATCTTCTTTTGCAACGAATAGTATACCACAGATGTCCAACAATCATCAATGACACTCCTGAAAACTAGAAACAGTTGATATAGCACAGTGGCTCAATAATTAGCCTTGATGGCAATCAATTATTGCCCACTCTGAGGCTCAGGGAATTTTGATGAAGAACTCAAGAAGGGCTTAAGGAAAAATGAGAAATAAATGCAGTGATGTAGAGCATTTTCTTCTATATAGAAACATTCCCAACAAGAGAGAGCAAAAGACTCATGAGAACCAAGATGTGAAACAAAACATTTCTCAAAACTGTGAGACTTGAAGGATTTATAGAAGCAATAACCAACTGATGGAGGAGGAGATTCTGAGCAGAGGCATGGAATTGATGTTCTCTGGTCTTTCAAGCTGCAGAAATCTCCAAATGACATAAATATACAAGCTCAGAGGGCATATTTTTGAGATAGACACCCTCCTCCTCCTCCTCCTCCTCCTCCTCCTCCTCATCCTCCTCCTCCTCCTTCTCCTCCTCCTCCTTCTCCTCCTTATAGTTGTGGCTGCTTCTTCCTTGGAAGCTATCACTGTACAACATGGACTTGATTAGAAAATATTTAAGATGCTATTGCAAGGGTAGAATTATTAAATATCTCTCTTCCACCAATCCAGAGATCTCTGGCAATAATAGCCCCATGCTTGTCATTCTACTCTTGTACTCTACCTGTAGAATAAACAATAAATGACTGTTAACGAATTTTGAAAAATGTAATGTCATATATGAAACTTTCAAAGAATAAATAAGTATTTTTTGTTGTTGTTGCTCCTGTTGGCTTCTCATTTGGGGACCATAAAAATTTTTACAGGCTATTCTTTTTTTTTTCATTAATTTATTTACTTTACATCACTATTGCAGATTCCACTCCCTCTTCTCCTCTCCCATGACCCTCCCTTTCTCCTCAGTGAAGGGGAAACATTCCATGGATATCAACCCACCTTGTCATATCAAGCTGCAGTTGGAGTAGGTACATATTCTCCTATTGAAGCTAGAAAGGGCAGCCCAGTTAGAGGAATGGACTCCAAAGTCAGAAAACACAGTCAGAGATCTTAGGCAGATGTCATATAGACACTAAGGGAACACAAATGCCAACTCAGGCTGCTATACCCAGCAAAACTCTCAATTACCATAGAGGGAGAAACCAAGTTATTCCATGACAATAACAAATTTACACAATATCTTTCCAGAAATCACTGGCACCTTATTTATAATAGCCAGAAGCTGGAAAGAACCCAGATGTCCCTCAACGGAGGAATGGATTCAGAAGATGTGGTATATTTACACAATGGAATACTACTCTGCAATTAAAAACAATGAATTCACAAAATTCCTAGGCAAATGGTCAGAACTTGAAAATATCATCCTTAGTGAGGTAACCCAATCACAAAAGAACACACATGGTATGCAGACACTGATAAGGGGATATTAACCCAGAATCTCGGAATACCCTAGACACAATTCGCATATCAATAGATTTCTAAGAAGATGGAAAGAGAGACCCCTGGTCCTGGAAAGACTGGATGTAGGGGAATGCCAGGACAGAGAAGCGAGAGGGGGTTGAATGGGGAAAAGAGGGAGGGAAGGGGGCTTATGGGACTTTCAGGGAGGGAGGAAACGGGAAAGGGGAAATGATTTTGAATGTAAATTAAAAAAAATTAGAAAATAAAATTTTTTTTAAAAAAAACAAATTTACACAATATCTTTCCAGAAATCCAGTCCTTCAAAGGATAATGCATGGAAAACGGCAATAAAAGGAGGGAAACTGCACACTAGAAAAAGCAATAAATCAATTTTCTTTCAACAAACCCAAGAGAAGATAACCACACAAACATAAAAGTTACATCAAAAATAACAGGGAGCAACAATCACTATTCCTTAATATCTTTTAACATCAATGGACTCAATTCCCCAACAAAAAGATATAGACTAATAGGACTCAGCATTTTGCTGCATACAGGAAACGAATCTCAGTGTCAAAGACAAATACTACCTCAGAGTAAAAGACTGGAAAACAATTTAACAAGCAAATCATTCCAGGAAAAAAGCTGGAGTAGCCAATCCAATATCAGATAAAATTGACTTTAAACCAAAAGCCATCAAAAAAGACAAGGATGTACACTTCATACTCATCAAAGGAAAAATCTACCAAGAAGAATGCTCAATTCTGAACATGTATGCTCCAGATACAAGGGTACCCTGATCTGTAAAAGAAACTTTATTAAAGATTAAAGCACACATTGCACCTCACACAATAATTGTGGGGGACTTCAACACCCCACTCTCCTCAATGAACAGATCAGGGAAACACAAACTAAACAGAGATACGGTGAAACTAACAGAAGTTTCGGACCAAATGGATTTAACAGATATATATAGAGAGAACATTTCATCCTAAATCAAAAGAATATACCTTCTTCTCAGCACCTCATGGTACCTTCTCCAAAATTGACCATATAATTGGTCACAAAACAGACCTCAATAGATATAAGATTGAAATAATCCAATGTCTCCTATCAGATCACTATGGAGTAAGGGTGGTCTTCAGTAGCAACAAAAACAACAGAAAACCCACACGCACATGGAAGCTGAACAATGATTTACTCAATGATACCTTGGTCAAGGAAGAAATAAGGAAAGAAATCAAAGATTTTCTAGAATTTAATGAAAATGAAGGCGCAACATACCCAAACTTATGGGACACAATGAAAGCAGTACTGAGAGGAAAACTCATAGCCCTGAGTGCCTCCAAAAAGAAGCTGGAGAGAGCATACACTAGCAACTTAACAGCATACCTGAAAGATTTAGAACAGAAAGAAGCTAATACACCCAAGAGGAGTAGAAGGCAGGAAATCATCAAACTCAGGGCTGAAATAAACCAAATAGAAACAAAAAGAACATTACAAAGAATCAACAAAACCAGGAGCTGGTTCTGTGAGAAAATCAACAAGATAGATAAACCTTTAGCCAGACTAACCAGAGGGTACAGAGACAGTATCCAAATTAACAAAATCAGAAATGAAAAGGGAGATATAACAACAGCAACTGAGGAAATTTTAAAAAAAATCCTCAGATCCTACCACAAAAGCCTATACTCAACACAACTGGAAAATCTGGATGAAATGGACAATTTCCTAGACAGATACCAACTACCAAAATTTAATCAGGATCAAATAGACCATCTAAAGAGTCCCATAACCCCTAAAGGAATAGAAGTGGTCATTGACAGTCTCCCAACCATAAAAGCACAGGATCAGATGGTTTTAGTGCAGAATTCTATCAGACCTTCAAAGAAGACCTAACTCCAATACTCTTCAAACTATTCCACAAAATAGAAATAGATGGAACACTACCCAACTCATTCTATGAAGCCACAATTATGCAGATACAAAAACCGCACAAAGATCCAACAAAGAAAGAAAACTTCAGACCAATTTCCCTTATGCTAAAATATTCAATAAAATTCTCGACAACTGAATCCAAGAACACACCAAAACAATGAGTCATCATGATCAAGTAGGCTTCATCCCAGAGATGCAGGGATGGTTAAATATACAGAAATTCATCAATGTAATCCACTACATAAACAAACTCAAAAAAACCCACATGGTCATTTCATTAGATACTGAAAAAGCATTTGACAAAATTCAGCATCTTTTCATGTTGAAAGTCTTTGAGAGATCAGGAATTCAAGGCCCATATCTAAACATAGTAAAATCAATATACAGCAAACCAGTAGCCAACATCAAACTAAATGGAGAGAAACCTGAAGCAATCCCACTAAAATCAGGGACTAGACAAGGCTGCCCTGTCTCGCTATATTTATTCAATATAGTAGCCTTCCTATACTCAAAGGATAAGCAGGCTGAGAAAGAAATTAGAGAAATGACACCCTTCACAACAGTCACAAACAATATAAAGTATCTTGGTGTGACTCTAACCCAAACAAGTGAAACATCTGTATGACAAGAACTTCAAGTCTCTGAAGAAGGAAATCGAAGAAGACCTCAGAAGATGGAAAGATTTCCCATGCTCGTGGATTGGCAGGATTAATATGGTAAAAATAGCCATCTTACCAAAAGCAATCTACAGATTCAATGCAATCCCCATCAAAATTCCAACTCAATTCTTCATAGAGTTAGAAAGAGCAATTCTCAAATTCATCTGAAAAAAAAAAAAACTAGGATAGCTAAAACTATTCTCAACAGTAAAAGAACTTCTGGGGGAATCAGTATCCCAGACCTCAAGCAGTACTACAGAACAAAAGAGTTAACACTGCATGGTATTGGTACAGTGACAGGCATGTAGATCAATGGAATAAAACTGAAGACCCAAAAGTGAACCCACACACCTGTGGTCACTTGATCTTTGACAAAGGAGCTTAAACCATTCAGTGGAATAAAAGAGCCTTTTCAACAAACAGTGCTGGTTCAAGTGGTGGTTATCATGCAGAAGAATGCAAATCAATCCATTCTTATCTCCTTGTACTAAGCTCAAGTCCAAGTGGATCAAGGACCTCACATAAAACCTGAAACACTGAAACTAATAGAAACGAAACTGGGGAAGAGCCTTGAGCACATGGGCACAGGGGAAAATTTCCTCAACAGAACACCAATAGCTTATGCTCTAAGATCAAGAATTGACAAATGGGACCTCATAATATTACAAAGTTTCCTTAAGGAAAAGGATACTGTCAATAGGACAAAACGACAACCAACATATTGGGAAACCCTACATCAGACAGAGGGCTAATATCCAATGTATACAAAGAACTCAAGAAGTTAGACTCCAGAGAACCAAATAACCCTATTAAACAATGGGATTCATAGCTAAACAAAGAATTTTCACCTGAAGAACATTGAATGGCTGAGGAGCACCTAAAGAAATTTTCAACACCCTTAGTCATCAGCGAGATGCAAATCAAAACAACCCTGAGATTTCACTTCTCGCAAGTCAGAATGGCTAATATCAAAAACTCAGGGGTCAGCAGGTGCTGGCGAGAATGTGGAGAAAGAGGAACACTCCTCCACTGCTGGTGGGATTGTAAGCTGGTACAACTACTCTGGAAATCAGTTTGGCGGTTCCTCAGAAAATTGGGCATAATACTACCAGATGATCCTATTATAACACTCCTGGGCTTATACCCAGAGGATTCTTCAGCAGGAAATAAGAACACATGCTCCACTATGTTCATAGCAGCCCTATGTATAATAGCCAGAAGCTGGAAAGAACCCAGATGTCCCTCAACGGAGGAATGGATACAGAAAATGTGGTATATTTACACAATGGAATTCTACTCAGCTATAAAAAACAATAATTTCACGAAATTCTTAGGCAAATGGATGGAACTGGAAAATATTATCCTGAGTGAGGTAACCCAATCACAAAAGAACACACAAGGTATGCTCTCACTGATAAGTGTATATTAGCCCAGAAGCTTGGAATACCAAAGACACAATTCACATATCAAACAATGCCCAAAAAGAAGGAAGAACAACGTATGGATTCTCTGGTCCTTCTTAGAAGGGGGAACAAAATACCCACAGAATGAGATACAGAGACAAAGTGTGGAGCAGAGTCTGAGGGAAAGACCATCCAGAGACTACCCTACCTAGTGATCCATCCCATATACAGTAACAAAATCCAGACACTATTATCGATGCCCACAAGTACTTGCTGACCAGAGCCAAATATAGCTGTCACCTGGGAGACTCTGCTAGTGCATGACAAATACAGAGAGGGACACTCTCAGCCAGTCATTGAACTGAGAACAGGGTCCCCAAGGGGGACCTTTCTAGAGAAATGACCCAAAGAGCTGAAGGGGTTTGCAGCACCAGAGGAGGAACAACAATTGAGCCACCCAGTACCCCCAGAGCTCCCAGGGACAAAACCATCAACCAAAGAGCACACATGGAGTTACCCATGGCTCCAGAAGCATAGGCAGCAGAGGATGGCCTTATTGGACATCAAAGGGAGGAGAGGACCTTGGTCCTGGAAAGGTTCCATGTGGCAGTGTAGAGGAATAACAGGACAGGGAAGTGGGAGAAGGTTGATTGAGGAACAGGGAGAGGGGAGATGGCTTATGGAATTTTCTGGGGGGAGGGACCAGGAAAAGGGAAATCATTTGAAATGTAAATAAAGAATCAAAAATTTATTGTCTAATAAAAATTTTATGTCTAATAAAAAATTAAGAGGAAAATTAAGAATTCAGAATAGCATGTCCCTTATTGGTAAGATGATTTTGTTCTGATCTTCATTAGTGCACATGACAATATTTATTTGTTAAATTTAACCAGAAATGTTTGTAATATGTTATTAATTCCTCTAAATGCCATAAAACTTTTATCACCTGAAAATTGTTGCAATATTCAAATATATTCTCTATTATTTCTGCTTTAATATAAAGCTCTAAAAATATTAGAATTATAGGTTTTCCTCCAGTCATTTATCACCTTACTTTGTAATTCTGGTTTTGTTAAAATTGACTTAACAAAATGTATCTCTTTGTATAACTACTGGTTTTCATAACAGGATATAATAAAAATCACAGACTTATTTTTAGTAAAAAACAAAACAAAACAAAAATTATATAGTATACTTTCCCACTTTCAGAGAAATACCAGGGGTATGCATACTCAGAATGCAATGGATAAGCCTCACCCTGGGTAAGGCACTTTACTCATGGTCATGATGTCTTCCCTCCTAGGTAATTATAAGCCAGTATGTTTGTAAAAATGTATTCCAGCAGCCAGAGAAATCTAACAAAACCCAACAGAAGCTGAGCTGCTCTACTGAAAGAAGTATAGTGATGCTATTAGCACAAGAGACACAAGTCACAAGGGGGCATCATTCTACAGAGAACCAAAAGACCACAGACAGTATAGGAAAGATGGATTATGACAGGGACACTGAAGCCTGTCTTCAGAGCAATAGATGCATGTTTTAGCTATGAATTTTCTTGCCACATCCTGGGTTTTCCTGAAAACACTAGGAACACATACATCAAGTGTGATTCAGTATCAGGTCCATTTATGGAGTGCCACTACCAATTGAGCATTTTTACTTCTCAGGGCTGGAAAGAAGACGTGGGGGTAAAGAACAAATTCTTCTCTTGGAAAGGACCCATATTCAATTCTTAGTACCCATGTCGAGTGGCTCACAATGCCTATAAACCCAGCTCCAAGGGATCCTATACCTCTTGTGACCTCTACAGGCACCTGCACTCACGGGCACAGATCCCTACTTAGATACTCATTCATGCACATAATTACAAATAAGACAAATCTTTTCCTGAGCAACACCTATACAATGACAGCACCAAGAAGCTGGCTAAAAAAGGAAAAGATTTTATGGGGACTCAATCCTAGACAAAGAACTACAGACAAGAAAGGACTAGTAAAAAAGAGAGAGAATTAGTCTAGCCCAGGAATAAGACCCTAATTATTTGTACTCTACCAGTGGTCAGTCCTGAAATCATGTATATACAAGCAACACTAAACTGACTTAGCATGTATAGATACATGACATATAACAAGGATACTCATAAAAATGGGGCCAAAATTCAAGACATATTAGGAGAGGGACATGAAAGGAGCTGGATGGGGAGTATATGGGAGGGATTGGAGGGAAGAAAATGGAAGAAGAGTAGAAATGGTGTAATTACATTTAAAATTTAAAACAGAGTTTTTATGTCTCAGACTGTAAGGCTAGCTATGGACTTTTCCCATGATAATTAGTCATACTACCAGCCTATTTCAAGATGTGGCTGAGGTAGTTTAAAAAACGGAATGGTACACCAAAGAACCAAATTTAGTAATAGCTGTGAGATTACTATTTCAACTGAGGAAGTTCTTGCTCTTGCTACTCACAGTATATTCCTGGAACAAGGGCTCTTAGATGGCCTCACCTCTTTGAGTCCAGAGAGTAAATTTTGAAAATAGGATCACACCACCTCTAAGATGCTGGCTGTAGAGTTCCTTCTTGAATGTAGAGAGCTGGGTTTGGACCAGCTTTGACAAGTGAACCACACAAACACTTTAACTATCTATTGGACCACAGCTTTATTTTCCCAAACAAGCTGCCAGTCTACTAGAGCCCTGTTCCAAGGTCATATTCGCTGATTGTTCTCACTCTTCCATGTATATTATAATGATACCTACTTTTTAAGTCCTGTATCTTTGAGAATATTTTCTGAGTTTGTGAATGGGTGTGAGAGACTGGTTGGGTGTGGGTGTTTGCCACATATGTGTGGATACCTACGGAGACTAAAAGAGAGTGTCAGACAACACCCCCCCCCGGGTATGGGGTTATAGATGGTTGTGAGCTGCTTACTCATTGGTACTGAAAACTAAACTACTCCTCTTTAAGAACAGTAAGTGCTCAGAGAGTGATCTTCCAGTTGTGCTTTCACTTCTGAGCATGCAGAGGTGAGATCTCCACCTTTTCTCTGGAGGGGAACAGCTAGGAACACACTGGGCATACAATCAGTGGAGCAGCTGAGACAGAAGTCTTCCTGCAGCCATTTGCATCAGGGAGCCAGGTGGCTCCACTGCTCTCTGTGCACAGACCCTTCCAGAAGAGAGTTGGTCTCCCAGGAGTACAGGCACAGGCTTACAGGCCCACAGGAGGGACAAGCTCCATCCAGAGACAACAAGACTAACTAATGCCAGAGGTAACCAGATGGCAAAAGGCAAATGTAGGAATGTTACTAACAGAAATCAAGGCAATATGGCACCATCCGAACCCTACTCTCCGACAGCAGTAAGTCCCGGGTACCCCATCACATCCAAAAGGCAAGATCTGGATTTAAAATCACTTCTCATGATGCTATTAGAGGATTTCAAGAAGGACGTAAATAAATCTCATAAAGAAATACAGGAGAACATGAATCAATGGATAAAAGCCCTTACAAAGGAAACACAAAAATCGCTTAAAGAAATGCAGAAGAATATGGGTCAACAGATGGAGGCCGATAAGGAGGCAACACAAAAATCACTTAAAGAAATGCAGGAGAACATGAATCAATGGGTAGATGCCCTTACAAAGAAAACACAAAAATCGCTTAAAGAAATGCAGGAGAATGTGGGTCAACAGATGGAAGCCCATGAGGAGGAAACACAAACATCACTTAAAGAAATACAGGAGAACTTGGGTCAACAGGCAGAAATCCTGAAAGAGGAAATGCAAAAGTATCTTAAAGAAATACAGGAAAACACAAACAAACAAGTGAAGGAACTGAGCAAATTCATCTAGGATCTAAAAAAGGAAGTAGAAACAACTAAGAAATCACAAAAGGAGACAACTTTGGAGATAGAAAACCTTGGGAAGAAATCAGGAGTCATAGATGCAAACATCAACAATAGGATTCAAGAGATGGAAGAAAGAATCTCAGGTGCTGAAGATACCATAGAAAGCATTGACTCTACAGTCAAAGAAAATGCAAAATGCAAAAAACATGTAACCCAAAACATCCAGGAAATCCAGGACACAATGAGAAGAACAAACCTAAGGATTATAGGTATAGATGAGAGTGAAGATTTGCAACTTAAAGGGCCAGTAAATATCTTCAACAAAATTATGGAGGAAAACTTCCCTAACCTAAAGAGAGAGATGCCAATGAACGTACAAGAAGCCTACAGAACTCCAAACAGACTGGACCAGAACAGAATTACCTCCCATAATAATCATAATACCATAATGTACATACATACATAATAATCAAAATACCAAATGTACTAAACAAAGAAAGAATATTAAAAGCAGTAAGAGAAAAAGGCCAAGTAACATATAAAGGAAGACCTATCCAAATCACATCAGACTTCTCACCAGAGACTATGAAAGCTAGAAGATCCTGGGCAGATCTCATACAGACTCTAAGAGAACACAATTGCCAGCCTAGACTACTATATCCAGCAAAACTCTCAATCACCATAGATGGAGAGACCAAGATATTCCATGATAAAACCAAATTTACACAATATCTTTCACAAACCCAGCCCTGCAAGGATAATAGGTGGAAATCGCCAATACATGGAGAGAAACTACATACACCCTGGAAAAAACGAGATAGTAACCTTCTTTCATCAAACCCAAAAGTAGAGAACCACTCAAACATAAAGATAGCGTCAAGAATAGCAGGTGGCAATAATCACTATGCCTTAATCTCTCTTAATATCAATGGTCTCAATTCCCCAATAAAAAGACATACACTAACAGACTGGATACACAAACAGGACCCAGCATTTTGCTGCATGCAGGAAACGCACCTCAGTGTCAAAGACAAACACTACCTCAGCATCGTAAAAGGCTGGAAAACAATCTTACAAGCAAATGGTCCCAGGAAACGAGCCAGAGTAGCCATCCTAATATCAAATAAAATTGACTTTCAACCTAAAGTCATCAAAAAAGACATAAAGGACACTACATACTGGACAAAGGAAAAAGCCACCAAGAAGAACTCTCAATTCTGAACATCTATGCTCCAAATGCAAGGGCACCCTCATTCGTAGAATCACTTTTATGCCTACCATTTTTTTCTGTATAATTTTCCATGATAATCTTCAATTTCAACATGTTTTTCTATATATTTCTTCAATTTTATCAGAAATATTTTCCATGTAAATCTTCAACTTTATCAGAAAATGTTTATAATTCCAAGTTCAATCAACTTAGGAATATTTTTATGCCTACCATTATTATATCTATATAAAATTTTCCATGATAATCTTCAATTTTAACATGATTTTCTATATTTTTCTACAATTTTATAAGAAATATTTTTCCACAAAATTCTTCAGTTCTATCATAAAATGTTTCTACTTCCTTTTTCAATTAATTTAGCAAAGTTTTTATGACTATCATTTTACTCTTTAATTTTCCATGAAAATTGTCAATTTTAACATGTTTCTCTATATATCTCTTCTATTTTATCAGAAACATTTTTCATGTAAATCTTCAATTTTATCATAAAATGTTTTACTTCCTTTTTCAATAAAGAACACGCTAAAAAAATAGTAAGTGCCCTAATCCCTGTATTCTTTATAACTCTGATGGTAGCTGGCCAATGACTATGGTATGAATGAGGAATACCTACCTACAACTCATTCACAGACTGTTTTGAAAGCTGTGTAGCCTTCATGATGTGTGATATGAATGGCAGATGTAGAAGGCAAAAATAACCCTTTGCAACTTTTGCCTGCTTCTGGTTTCAGCCTTCATTCTCTGATTCCTTATCTTTATGAGTACCTGCTGGACACTCCCAGTCTCATGGATTCCAGCATGCTTTACTCCCCAAGATGAGATGAAATCCCACTAATGCCATGAACCTGAACAAGTTTTTACTCTCTCACTTTGTTCTGCCAACTATTCTGTCAAAGTTACAGAAATGGGAATTGTAGGGGAAACTGATACCAAAGGAGGAGAGTCATTGTTGTAATTAAAGCTGAGGTGGGGCTGTTAGAACTTTGAAACTGTTTTGTAGGATTCTTTTGGAAGAGCTTGGTCATACAGTCCAGAGAAACTGCAGAATGATGCAAGCATAAACTTAGTGGATAATTTAATTCTCCTGGGAGTTGAGGTGTAAATACTGTATACTTACTTTCTGTTACTGTGATGAAATGCCATGAACAAAACAACTGAAATATTAAAGAGTTTCTTTGGACAAATGCTTACCCAAGAAGATTCCATACTAGTTGAGGAGGCATGGCAGCAGTTAGCTAGAACAGGAGGCTGAGAAGACATATCTTCCCAGTATAGTGCCCAGCATTTGAGGTAGCCAAGGCATTTTAAAATTAACTGGTGTGTGCATGCATGTGTGCTGGTGTGTTTTATTCACAGATCCAAAGATTGGCTGGGTGCCTGGAAGCATTACCCACCCAGGAGGTCAAAGTGGTACTTCCAAAAACTCCTGCAACACCTGATCCCAGAGAACATATAGTTATATAGAAGAATGTTGGCAACACATCACTTTTATGGTCTGGAACAGTGGGGTGAGAATCTTTGAAACACTGGGGATGGCCTGTGGAATCATCACCTCACATACCTAGAAACACATTTTCTTATTTCAGGTGACTTCCTGTGCTCCCAACAAACCTGTGCTTATGAGAATCCATCTCAGGGTAGACAGGAATCTGAGAAAGGAATTTTAATGAATGTAATTCCAGGAGAAAGTCATGGCATTCAGAGCTCACCCATCCCTGTATCTCCCCACATATTGCCTTTTGCCTTACCTATGTTTCTTGAAAACTCACTGAAATCATGACAGAAATCAGCCTACAAATAGCAACTTAGGAGAGCTTGATTGAAAATCATTTCTCAGGATGTATGGAAGCAATGTGAGTGGAGCTTGTGATCTTGCCCTTAGAAGCAAAGACATGACTGTTTCTTCAGTAGGGATGATGGCCAAACAGTTTTGTCATTTTGCATGGCTGCATGACTGGATGGCATTTATTCTGTACAGATCTGAGTAAATCCTCAGAAATATCAAGAGCATTTTTATAATTACAATATAAATTTTACATATTAAAAGTAGTATAGAGTGTGACTGCATGTAACACACTGTATTTGTGGCATAAGAGAGAACACAAATTTGACTTGTTGAGCAGGAAACCAAGAGTTCTTTGCTTCCACATCTAATTCCAACCTGAATCAGGGATGTCTTCAGTATATCCTGTTGCTAAAATACATGCCTGCACAAAGGCCTGAGTACATGCACAAGTCTTCCTTGACTCACTCCACTGAAACCCAAGATTTACTATCACATGTCTTTTATGTAACTGACAAGAGCATTTGCAACTTTCATGGAGCAGGGGAAAGAGAAGTGGATGCTCACAACCAACCAATGGACTGAGCACAGGGTTCCCAATGGAGGAGCTAGAGAAAGGTCCCCAAGGAGCCGAAGGGGTTTGCAGCCCCATAGGAGGAACAATAATATGAACCAACCAGTTGCCCCAGAGCTCCCAGGGACTAAACCACCAACCAAAGAGTACACATTGAGTGGTCCATGGCTCCAGTCACATATGCAGCAGAGGATGGCCTTGTTGGGCATCAATGAGAGGAGAGACCCTTGGTCCTGTGAAGGCTCGATGCCCCAGTAGAGGGGAATGCCAGAACAAGGAAGTGGAGTGGGTGGGTTGGTGAGCAAGGGGAGGGGGAATTGTACAGGGGGTTTTTGGAGGGGAAACCAGGAAAGAGGATAACATTTGAAATGTAAATAAAGAAAATATCTAATTAAAACAAAAAACAAAACAATTAAAAAGAAAAATTTTGAAAAAAAAGATTGAAAGTGGAGTGGAAGAGTATTGGTTAATGATACAGTGAACACCAGGTTTTATTTTGGGGTGAACATTTTGTAATGATAGATTTTTATGCTGATCAAACAACTCTGTACCTATGAAAAATCAATGATTTTTATGCCTTAAATAGATGTACTAGTCATGTCTGAACATGGCCTCTCGGTAAAACCTTTTCTATTAAAGAGTGAAGCTCTAAGAAAAAAAAGAAAAGAAGAGAGAGAGAGAGAGAGAGAGAGAGAGAGAGAGAGAGAGAGAGAGAAAGTCTGATTATCAAACAAACTGATGCATCCATGAAAGCCATCTTCCACATGGTACCAGCTCACAGGGGTCCCCTGATCTTCCAAGCACTTCTTGTAGAGCAAGGCACCACCCCAAAGGTTGTCATGCTCAAAGTTCACCAGAAATGTCTTAGGAAGCTGAGCAATGATCCTGTCATCTGCTAGGAGAGGTGAAATTTCTGAACTCCAGACATGTTTGGTTTCTAGATAAGCAGCCTCATTGGAAGGTCCAAGAACCTCAGGTTGTGAATCTTGGCTCCAGACCCTTGTGGGGATGTTATCATAGCTGAGCCATTTTCTGTACTTCCTCCATTTGACCAGAGGTATAATTGCATCTGTCAATATGGCATCTCTCCAAGAGAGGTCAATGACTAGGTATTTACAAATACACATAAACAACCTATCTCTGGTAAAAACAGCACATTTATGTTTTGCTGATAGGATAGTAACTGAAAATTGATGAAGTTCAGAATTGTGAAAATCAAGACTTGAGTCTGAGATTTGGGATGCTAGTTAAGACCTGGGTGACTGTGGCCACAGCCCAATCTCCAATACTGTCACCACAGAGCACCACCTGGGACAAGTCTACCCCCAAAATTTCCAGATTCTTCAGGAAGTAGATAGTAGCATTCAGGCAATCATTGACAAGGACAGGATGATGAGTCAGGAAGCTGGCAGTATAAATAATATCTCATGTCCACATGAAACAATAACAAGGTCATGAATATGCCTATCATGATATAACAATTCCTCATATAATCGCAAATGCATTGGTAAATTTAAAATGGGGCAATGTCCCTTGGGAACATTCTTTTAGTGTCTCAGCTTAAATACCAATTGATGTTAAAGAAATTGGAAGAAAGACAAATGTATTCTTAACAAAATAAGACTGAAGCACTCATATTACCTAAAATCCTCATTTCTGAAACTGATTGTGTGACCTTAGCTGGTATTTATAACTTCCTTTCTCTACCATTCATTCTGTATTTCCTTCACCCTTGGCAAGCACCTCAGCAGGTCTTGGCTCTTTTCCTGGAGGATTGACCCATACCTTCATTCCTGATGGGTCTGCATCCTTTGTCATCCTGATTGGATTAGGCTGTTGTAGTTTCCCACTGACTTTAATCATAGGACATGGTAGTACTAAGAGATGCCCTAAGGGATCTCCTGCACTCCATTGTGAAAAGGCAATCAAATTTCCCCATGGAAATCTGGATCTATCACCCCTCCTAACACTCTTATTTCTTTCTTAACCTATTGGTTTAAGGGCATTAGAAGTCCAAAATGACCAGGGGGAAATCTGAGCTTCCAGTTCAATGGAATGTTTGTTATGACTCCTGGTAGTAGCACTCCCCCCTCTGAAACCAAAACTTCTAGACCAGCAGAACCTAGAGTTGTGGGGACAGGAAGCAAGACTTTTCCTAGAGAGTCACTAGGAGTGATAGTGAGTGGAACTATTCCCTTTTCCACCTCTTGATTCCTGGACCCATGGATCCTGACTATGGGAGAAACTGTATCATATATTGGATGCTGATTCAAAGTATATACTGCCTTCTGAAGAACTTTTCCCCAGCCCTCTATGCTGTTGCCACCTAATTAGCACTATAACTGTGTCTTCAAAAGGCCATTCCATCTGTTTATCAGACCAGCTGCTTCAGGATGATTGAGAACATGGTAAGACCAGTGAATTCCATGATTGTGGCCCCACTGTCGCACTTCTCTGGCTGTGAAATGAGTTCCTTGATCAGAAGCAATACTGTGTAGAATACCATGATGATAGATAAGACATTTTGTGAGTCTACGGATGGTGGTTTTGGCAGAAACATTATATGCAGGAAAGGCAAATTCATAACTAGAATAAGTATCTACTCCAGTAAGAACAAAACATTGTCCTTTCCACAGAGGAAGTGGTCCAATGTAGTCAACCTGCTACCAGGTTGCTAGCTGGTCACATTGAGAAATGGTACCATATCTTGGGCTCATTGTTGTTGGTTTCTGCTGTTGGCAGATCTGGCATTCAGCAGCAACTGTAGTCAGGTCAGCATTGGTGAGTGGAAGTTCGTGATGTCGAGCCCAAACATAACCTCCATCTCAGCCACCCTCTCCACTTTGTTTATGTTCCCATTGAGCAATGACTGGGATAACTGTGTGTGAATGAATTGCTGATTGCCATAAAAACTTGTACTCAAATTCCATTGCCAGTGTCAGTGTTAGGATAAGGATCTTCATAATACATTCCCAAGGAGTGAAGTCAGTGGGATTTTCTGTCTTACGATTTTTCTTTTTACTCTTTAAGTGCCCCCTGTACCACCCACCATTTGAATATTTTTAAAAGATGCAGGTATTCTTGGACTCCTAGTATACTGGCAGGTTCTAACATGCCACCTTGCCCAAAATATCTGCCCGTTTTACAACTGAACTAACATAGACAGACACAAGAGACTTTTAATAAGGCTAAGAAGATTTTTTATGAAGGTTTTGACAATCATAGGACAGGCTAAACAGCTGTGGCACTTTTAGCCCAGTGGAGAAGTAGATGAGTCATGCACACAGGGAACTGGTATGTACAATGTAGAAATTCTACGCATTTGGGTGAGACATGCATATATGCCTACATGGGCACTACTGCAGGTTTCTTGCAAACATTTGCATGTTTTAAAAAAAAAACTATGAAAGCCACCAGTAAGCATCTCATACAAAGAAGTGGTAAGTAGGAACACATATAGAGAATTGATGGTGACAAGAGTAGTTATTTGACAAAACAATGTAGCAATCTGTGGTGAGTGAAGGTTCAATGCTTTCCACCTACCATACAATCCAACTGGGCCTGGGTACATTTTTTAATATACTATTAAGACAATAAATTTGTTAAATTAAAAGCCCCAGGTTTCAGAGATGGGTTGCCTCCCTACAAATTGTTAGCAAAGGAGGTACATGAGGTCCCAAAAACCATAAAGGTTCTTGCCACTGCTGTTGGATTCATGCCAGGCCTAGACATTGCTAAAGAAACCATGTGGTCTGGGTGCAATACATGGAGAAATAAAACTGGGCCAAAGATTTCCTCCTTACTGGCTATCTTTCATAAAGACAAGGTGCCGTATGTAGTCTTGAAGGGAGAACTATCACCAAAACCCTACTCAGGTATGGTCCTTGCATGCTACAGTACTAAATGCCAGGCAAGGCATGCCTGTTTGTGAAATAGTGACATGAATATTGTGGGAAAATCAAGATCATGTAAGCCCCACTACACAGGAGTTTGTATCTGGTATTATAAACCACTTGTTGTGGAAACCATAGTTCCCAGAGGGGATGGCCCTGATTCTGATTGATTAGATAGATATGGTATGCTCACCAAACTTCCTTCTGAACACTATTTTTCTGTCAACTTCAGAACTTGTCAGGAGCCATTTTAGGACAAGCTAGTAACTAGCAGGTGATCTTCCTGAGATAACTTTGCCTTAGATTAAAATCTACAATAGATCTCTGATAGTCCAGGCCTAGGAGAAAATCATTTTAGGAAAGATTCCTGCTATTAATATGCTCTTCCTGTATTAGGTATTAGCCCACCCTTTTGAGCAGATCTCTGCAGAATAACTGAGATGTACTGTCTTCTAGTGATGCTATATAGACAAATAGATGACTTCTTAATAATGATGATCCTATAAGAATTCCTAAAATTATATCAGTATTTATTAAGCTCTTTTATAGTGGAACTACTATTAAATTCTCTCTGATAATCAAAACTGCAATGAGAACTCTGCCAGTCTCCAAGTGTCACCAGTTAACTGCTTCTGAGATAGTAAGCAGGCATGCTACTACTCAAAGCATATTCCAACAGGTTGTAAAACCATTAACCAAAGGTCAAAAAATTGGAACTATGATTTATTTTAGGTGCTAGGGAAAATGATAAAATAATAATGTGTTTATCTATAGAAAACTTCACTAATAACTTATTGTTTTTAACTCTCCATATACCTGTGGATTTGTGACAGGGGATGAATATTTAGCCAGATAATTACTCCCAATGGATATGCATGGAAATATTCTTTGTTGTAAACTTCTATTTCTATTTATGATTTGAATTTATGTGTAAACTTGAGATTAACTTCTTACCATGTGATCACGTACTCTGAAAGTATGTATAAGTGCTGGGGACACAGAGAAGAGATAGAACTGAGCTGAGGAGAACTTTTTAGATAGAACACTTTTTAGACAGATCTGAACAGAACTGTTTCAGAACAGAACTGAGAATAATTTTTTAGTCAGGACACAAGAGAACTTTTTAGAGATAACCAAACTCAGGAAGAACTTAAAAGTAAAGGAATGACATTGGAAGAAAAGGCACTGAGAGTATGAGCATTATTGTGACATCAGAGCAGGAGGAGAGAGCAAGATTAGGAGAATGCAGAGTGGGATAGCTCAGAAACTATAAAATAACATAAAAAATTAAAAGAACAATATGTAGAATGCAGAGGGAAAGAGGAAAAAACAAGAAACTGCAGAGAGAGCACAAGGTTCAGGCAGCCTTCTCCTTACCATGGGACAGAACAGGTATTTCTTAATAACAAGGCAGGTTTAGTCTTACTAAGGAGAACAAAGCTTTCTTCTTACAGACTTGGGTTTAATTCATTTAGCAAAAAAAGGGTAGAAGCTTTTTCTTTCACTATGCAATAAAGATTGAAGCTCAATTTTCATCCAGAATGAGTGAGTTCTTTTGGTGCTTGGTCTTTTGCTCCACATACATATGTAAGTATGGGTGTGTGTGTGTGTGTGTGTGTGTGTGTGTGTGTGTGTGTGTGTGTGTGTGTGTGTGTGTGTAAGTATGTAATTATGAGAATGTATGCAAGCTGGGCACAACTGGTTTGAATGGAAATGTATAAATGTGCATGCATGAATTTATGTGAGTTTATAAATATTTTCTTTTTTCCTTCTGCAAGTGTGATAATCTTCTCCTAACAAGCAAGAGGCATCTGGACAAAAGGTAAAAGGCTCTAGCAATTAATCCTTTACTTAATACCCTACTGTTTTATGATGAGGTGCTAAATGCCAGAGACTGCAGTTTTGGTCTCAGAGAGATTCAGGCAGGTCAGCTACAGTAGCAAAGTGACTTAGACATAGATAAGTAAATATTTTTATTATTGTATACCAACTGTAAATATCTCATAAGACCAAGTTATACTCCCATAAGACTAAGTCTTACCCCCACCAATATTCTTTCCCTTCTGCTGCTTTCCATCTACCCTGAAGCAGCCAGTCAAGTTAAGCATTTTGCATTGTATACTCCTGTACCTCTTAACTCTGGTGAGTCTTTCCTTGAGCCCCATGATAGGTTGAGGTTGCTCTTTGTACTTTATTCTTCTACTACCACTTCCCTGTCTCCTTTTACTAGATTCTCATAACACTGAGTTGGAGAAGTCTCTTTCTTATATCCTACTTCTCACCTTCCCCATCTCTTTCCCTTCTCATTTTTATTTTCTATGCATTTTCTTTTCTCTTCTATAGCTCCTCCCCCACTTTCTTTTTTTTTTCTTCTTCTTCTATATCCCACTTTCTGGTTTTTTCCCCACCAAGATAGCATCTCACAATGTAGTCTAGCCCAGCCTTGGTCTTACACTTGCCACCTCCTATTCCATCTCCTGTGGGCTGAAATTACAAAGTACATCACTAGTCTTGTCTATGACACTCTTTTCTGAAGACCAAGAAAATAGCTTCAGCTCCAGTTGCTGCACATTAAAGCCTGATAGATCTAAACGCATGAATGAAATGGACCTAACAAAAACCTATAGAGCATTTCACCCAAACACAAAAGAATATACTTTCTTCTCATCACTTCATGGATCCTTCTCCAAAACTGACTATATAGTCAGTCACAAAGAAAGCCTCAACAAATATGAGAAAATTGAAATAATGCCTTGTATCTTATCAGACCACTATGAATTAAAGCTGGACTCCAACAAGAACAGAAACACCAGAAAGCCTATACATTCAGGGAAATTGAACAACTCTATACTCAATGATCTCTGGGTCAGGTCGAAATAAAGAAAGAAATTAATTTTTTTCTAGAATTCAATGAAAATGAAGGCACAACATACTCAAATTTATGTGACACAATGAAAGCAGTGCTAAGAAGAAAGTTCATAGCACTAAATGATTCCATAAAGAAGTTATAAAGTTCTCATACCAGCAATTTAAAAGTACACCTAAAAGCTCTAGAAAAAAGAGGCAAGCACACCAAAGAGGAGTAGAAGGCAGAAAATAATCCAAATTGGGACTGAAATCAGTTATAAACAAAGAAAACAATACAAAGTCTCAACAAAACCTTTGAGAAAATCCTTTGAGAAAATCAATAAGATAGACAAATCAATAAGATAGACAAATCCTTAGCCAAACTAAACAAAAGACAGAGAGAAAGTATCCAAATAAACAAAGCCAGTAATGAAAAGGGACACCTAACAACTGATACTGAGGAAATTCAAAGAATCATTAGGCTTGCTTTAAGAGGCTGTACTCCACAAAATTGGAAAATCTTAATGAAATGACAATTTTCTAGACAGATACCACTTACCAAAGTAAAATCAAGATCAAGAAGACTATTTAAACAGTTCTATATCCCTTAAAGAAATATAAGCAGTCATTAACAGGCTCCCAACCAAAAGAAAAAAAAGCCCAGGGCCATATGGTTTTAGTGCAGAATTTTAGCAGACTTTCAAAGAAGAGCTAATACCAATACTCCTCAAACTATTATACAAAATAGAAACAGAAAGAACACTACCAAGATCATTTTATAAAGCCACAGTAACCCTGATACCTAAACCACAGAAAGACTCAACAAAGAGAAATTCAGACTGGTGGGGTTGTTTGTTTGTTTGTTTGTTTTGAACACTTGGTGCAAAAAAAATACTCAATAAAATACTCACAAACCAAATCCAAGAACACATCAAAAAGATCATCCCTCATGATCAAGTAGGCTTCAGAGGCAGGGATTGTTCAGTATATGAAAATCCATCAATGTAATCCACCATATAAACAAACCAAAAGAAAATAATTACATCATTATATCATTAGATGCCTTTCACAAAATTCAACACCCCTCATGTTAAAAGTATAAGAGAGATCAAGAATACAAGGCACATACATAAACATAATCAAAGCAATATACAGCAAGCAAATAGACATCATCAAGCTAAATGGAGAGAAACTTAAAGCAATTTTACTAAAATTGGGGACAAGACAAGGCTGCCCACTCTCTCCATTAATCAATATACTACTACTACTACTTGAAATTCTACCCAGAGCAATAAGACAACTAAAGGAGATCAAGGGGATACAAATCAGAAAATAAGAAGTCAAAATATAGATATTTGTTGATGATATGATAGTATATATAAGTGACCCCAAAAATTCTACCATAGAACTCCTACATCTGATAAACAGCTTCAGCAAACTAGCTGGATACAAAATTAACTCAAAGAAATCAGAAGCCCTCCTTTATACAAATGTTAAACTGGCCAAAAAGGAAATTAGGGAAATAACACCCTTTACAATAGCCAAGAATAATATAAAATATCTTGATGTGGCTCTAACCAAGCAAGTAAAAGATATGTTATGAAAAGAACATCAAGTACCTGGAGGAAGAAATTTTGGCAGATATCAGAAGACATAAAGATCTCCCATGTTGATAGATAAGTAGAGTTAACATAGTGAAAATGGTCATCTTACCAAAAGCAATCTACAGATTTAATGCAATTCCTATCAAAATTCCTACACAATTTTTATAGACCTTGAAAGAGCAATTCTCAACCTCATATGGAAAATTAAAAAACCCAGGATAGCCAAAACAATCCTGAACAACAAAAGAACTTCAGGAGGAATCCCCATCCCTGCTCTCAAGCAATACTGTGGAGCAATAGTGATTAAAACTACTTAGTATTGTTATAGAAACAGACACACTGAACAGTGGAATCTAATCAAAGACCCAGGAATAAACCCACACACCTGTGATCACTTGATTTTTGATAAAGAATCCAAACCACACAGTGGAAAAAAGAAAACATCTTTAACAAACAGTGAATGTCTACATGTAGAAGGATGAAGAGAGATCCATTTTTATTACCCCGCACAAAACTCAAGTCCCAGTGAATCAAGAACTTCAACATAAAACCAGATACACTAAATCTCATAGGAGAGAAAGTGGGAAATGGCTTTGCATGCATCAGTACAGGAGACAATTTCCTGAGCAGAACACCAATGACTCAAAGAACAATTAATAAATGGGACCTCATGCAACTACAAAGGAAACTGTCAAAAGGACAAAACATTAACCTATAGATTGGGAAAGGATCTTCACCAAACCTACATCTGACAGAGGGCTAATATCCAAAATTTATAAAGAACTCAAGAAGTTAAATATCAACAACTCAAATAACTCAATTTGAAAATGTGGCACAGAGCTAAACAGAAAATTCTCAACAGAGGAATCTCGAATGGCCAAGAAGCACTTAAAAAATGTTCAAAGTCCTTTGTCATTAGGGAAATACAAATCAAAACAACTCAGATTCTCTTATGCCATAGAATGACCAACAGAGTCAACTAACCTGGACCCTTAGGACTCACAGAGCCTGAACCACCAACCAAGAACATTCATGGGTGGTACCTAGGCCTCCCCAAACATATGTAGCAGAAGCTTAGACTTCATTGGGTCCTGAACAATGAGTGTAGGAGCTATCCCAAAAGCTGTTACCTCTATGGGGATATGTTATTTTAGCTGGGCTACCTTGACAGCCCTAAGTAGGAGTAGATGTGCCTAGCCTCACAGAGATTTGCTGTACCAGGGTGGGGGATACCTAAGGGGCCCCCACCTGCTCAGAGGAGAAGGGGAGGAACAGAGGAAGAATTGTGGGAGGGGTGACTAGGAAAGAGTAGTGAGATGGGATGTAAGGTAAGTAAGTAAAATTTTTAAAAAGGTGGGCCATTACTAGTACCATTGCTCTAGGGCATCACAAACTCCAAGAATAGATATGGTCATTTCTCCTTGGTCTGGACTAAACCAAATTGCTTGAGGTGGTCTCAAAAAGCCCACAGAAGTGAGAAAGTGGAAAGAGATATTATGGAGTTGCATTAAGATGAGAGTGTCAGATTATTGTTCTAAGTGATAGCACATTTTCATACTGTTGAATCTTGCTTGTGCCTGGTTTTTAGTGTTTTATAGTTCCCCTAGCCTCTGACTCCAAGGTCAGTTTCACTCACCTGGAACCATGAAAAGTGGACCTTGAAATCATACCTGACAGGAAACGTAATACTCCCACTATTTGTCATGGAATGGTGACCCAGAGTCACTTTTTCTATGAAAACTTAGATAGTCATACAATAACTAAACAACTGTGTGGACTTTTAGCTCAGTGGAGATGTGTTTGGGGCATATATACAGGGTACTAGTAAATAGACTATATAGAACATGTGCATTTTAGGGAAGCATGTAACTATGCCTACGTAGACACTACTTCAGGCTTCTTGCAAGTATTTACGTATAAAAAATAACTATAAAATCCAACATCAAGCATCTCACACAAATAAGCAGTAGATATGGGTGGGCATCTCTAAAGGATTTCTGGTGATGAAAGTAGTCATTTCACAAAATGATGTTGCAGTTTAGAGTGAATATATTTAGGTTCAGTGATTTATACCTAACATACATAAAGCTGGGCCTCGGTGAATTTTTTTAAATATAATATTAAGACAATAGTTAAAGAGCTTAAGAATAAGAGACAACTATAGGAGTGAAAAGGTCACTCCCAGATAAGTTTGCTAATTTAAAAGCCCCAGGTGCCAAAGATGGGTTGCCTCCCTACAAATTGTTAACCAAGGAGGCATGTGAGGCTCCACAAAACATAAAAGCTCTTGCCACTGCTGTTGGATACATTCCAGGACTAGATTGTGAGACTATTCCCAAAGATTCCATGTTGTCTGGCTGCAGTACATAGCGAAGGAAAGCTTGGACTGAGCTGGAAGTTCCCTCCTTGCTGGCTATCCCTCATACTGCCAGAAGGTGCTATGTGGCTGCTGCAGAAAAACTGTCACAAAAAGCCCTGCTCAGGTATGGTCCCAGCATGCTACACTACCAAATGCCAGGCAAGCTGTACCTGCTTGCCTGATTTCAACATGAAAAGAACAGGGGAGGAAGTAAAGAAAAGAAGAAAATGCATAGTAAATTAAATGGGGGGGGGAGGGAGAGATAAGGAAGGAAAGGGGTAGGATACAAGAGACTCCCCAACTGAATCTCATGAGAATCTAGAGAAAGAAGAGAGGAAACTCGTTGAGAAGAGTAGGGTACAAAACAAAACAAAACAAAACAAAAACACCCCCAACCCATGGCGTGGCCTAAACTGTCTCTCAAAACTCCACACAATCCAGCCAGTGAGAGGCCAAGAATTCTGCTCCAGAAAGACAAGAAGACTGTGAAATCTTCCTAAACCTAGCAAGAAGAACCTGAGAATAGGATTTCCACACATACTAGGATTACATTCTCACAGCACCCCAACAACTGTGGTTCCCGGGAATAGGTCTGGCCAGGGTTACACAGTCCTAATGTCCTGACACTTCAACTGTATTGCATGACAGGTACTTGATTCCACAAAAGAGCTATGGTAAACAATGCACTTTCCATCCCAACTCCTTGGTTCATTGATTTCCTACTGTTTAGTGTTCCAAATCAGGACATAGATTTGCAGTGAATCTTCTGGCTGAAATCATCAATTAATGGTCAACAATATGTTCAACAGTTAAGTAAGGAAAGCACTTGCCATCAAACATGAAAAACTGAGTTTGATCCCCAAGACCCACACAGCAGAAGTGAACTGACTACCACATGCTGTCCTCTGAGCTTCACACATGTACTGTGGTAAGCAAATACACATACATACACACACACACAAATGCACACAAATGCACACAAGCATATAGGCACATACATGTATATGCATGCATGCATGCACATACACGTCAATAAATGTACTTGTTTAAGTAAAACAATAACATCCAGCATCTGGGCTGGCAGTGTGGCTCAGGAGTCAGAAGCCCTTGCCATACAACTTGACAAACAGAGATGAGTCTTAAGATCCACATTCAAAAGTCAGATGCAATGTTTGCAATATGTAATCCCAATACTTCTCCCATGAAGTATAAAACAGAGACAAGAGATTACCCAGAGTTTCATGGGCTGCTTGCCAAAAGTACTTAGACATGGAGGAAACAAGACAAAGCCTGCTTCAAGAGTGAAGGTGAAGACCAGCTATGAAAAGTTGCCTTCTGCTCAAGAAGAAGGAAGTCCAAAGTATGGATACTCTGGTCCTTCTTAGAAGGGGAAACAAAACACCCAGGGGAGGAGATACAAAGTGTTGATCAGAGACTGAAGAAAAGGCCATCCAGAGACTGCCCCACCTTGGGATTCATCCCATATAGAGTCTCCAAACCCAGACACTATTGTAGATGCCAACAAGTGCTTGCTGACAGGAGCCTGATATAGCTGTCTCCTGAGAGGCTCTGCCAGTACCTAACAAATACAGAGGGGGATGCTCTCAGCCAACCATTGGACTGAGCACAAGGTCACCAATGGAGGAGCTAGAGAAAGGATCCAAGGAGCTGAAGGTGCTTGCAGCCCCATAGGAGGAACAACAATATGAACCAACCAGTACCCCCAGAGCTCCCAGAGACTAAACCACCAACCAAAGAGTACACATGGAGGGACCCATGGCTCCAACTGGATATGCAGCAGAGGATGGCCTTGTTGGACATCAAAGGGGAGGCCCTTGGTCCTGAGAAGGCCAGATGACCCAGTATAGGGGAATACCAGGAAGCAGGAGTGGGTTGGTGAGCAGGGGGAGGGGGAATTGGATAGGTGCTATCCGGGAGGGGGGGAACTGGTAAAGGGAATAACATTTGAAATGTAAATAAAGAATATATCCAATAAAAAAGAAAAAGAAGAGGAAAAGAAAGGAAAGGAAATCAAGCTTTCAGACTACAGAGGAAAGTACGTAATCCTCTTTTTCTACCCACTGGTTTTCACTTTTGTTTGCCCCATGGAGATCATCGCTTTTAGTGACCGTTCTGAGGATTTCCGAAAGCTAGGCCGAGGTGCTGGGAGTATCTGTGGACTCTCAGTTCACCCACCTGGCGTGGATAAATACCCCACAGAAGGAGGGAGGCTTGGGCCCCCTGAATATCCCTTTGTTTGCTGACGTGACTAAAAGTTTGTCCCAAAATTAAGGCGTGTTGAAAAACGATGAGGGCATCCCTTACATGGCCTCTTTATCATCGATGACAAGAGTATCCTTGTCACAGTCAACGACCTACCTATAAATAAGGCTCTCTGCCTAGACCAGGCCTTTCAGTATACAGACGAGCATGGGGAAGTCTGTCCTGATGACTGGAAGCCTGGCAATGATACCATCAAGTCCAATGTGGATGACAGCAAGCACAACTGAGATGGGTAAACATCGGTGAGCCTGAATCTTGGATCTCACCTGTGCCCCTACCTGGATGTCCTGTGCTGGTGCAGAAAACGCTAGATCTTCCTCGACACTCTAAAGGGGCTAGGCTGAGGCTTTCTCACTACCCACCCAGAATCTGGTAAATAGTGATCCTGCCCTGGGCACACCCAGCTGGGCCCAGGTCTATAGGAAATCAATAGAGTATTAGGGACAATGTTTAAAAAAAAAAGAGTTCAATGGCTTCCTGTTTAGGCCACTGCTTTGGAGGAAACAGTAGGGATTATCATAGAAGCCTTCTATGTCCCTCTTTCTCAACTGTGAGTCTACAGCTATCGATACCACTGCAAAAGTAGCTTCCTTGCCCTTTACAATAAGAAGGAGCATGGATGATGAGCTTCCACATGCTTTCTGGTGACAGCAAGAACCATAGACATTCACATGATCTGCAGTGTCAGCATGTGCCAGGGACATGGTTAATTTAATGAAGAAACAAACTACAGAATGGGAGAAAATTGTGGAAAACATTTGACTGATAATTTATATCCAGAATACTTTTTTAGTATAGTATGTTCTCCAAGGTTGCCAAGTGCAAATTGACTGGCCATTATTATTGTAATTTGTGTGGTCTCTTTTGTAACTTAAAATAATTCATTCAAGCTTCAGGTTTTTTAAGTATCTTAATTCAACCTCTGTCCCTAGTTTATATCTGTCACGGCAGATTTCCACTTGGTTGACAGACACGATATAGAAAACAGCTGTGAATTAAAAACTGCTCAAAGTCAATCTACACTACACCAGCCCCAGGTAAGCCTACAAAAGTGGACAGCTATGAGCTTGCTAAAAGATGTGAACCAGACAAATAGCTGTGATTTCTCCCTGCCTTTCAACTTGGTCAGCAAACAAGATGCTTCTGATAAATGACCAATTGTCTTAATCCCCTCCTAGCTTTTGACTAAGATTCCAGACTGCCTGGACCCTGACAGCAATGTCTAACTTCAGCTGAGAAGCAATTACAGAAGATAGATACATCATCCATATTTGCAACAAAAACCTGGAGTGTTAGATCTAAAGGAAACTCCCTGGCAAAGGGGTCAAAATGGCTGGATATAATAATGCCTATTGGCATACCAGGATACATAATTGCCTTCACACTCCTTCATTATCAAAAAAGTACTTGTTAAAACTAAACTACAAACTACCAAATCAACCAAGATCAATCAACAGATAGATTTATTAGATGAATTAGTTATATATTGTGATAAGGCACTAGACCTGCTCTATGCAGAACATAAATGTTATCATAAGGGTTTAAGTTAAATATATTTTTTTCTATACTAACCAATCAGATATAATTAGAAAGACTCTAGTCATGAAAAGAAACAATCTTAAAACCAAGTGTTTAGATCAGTATGAAGGAAGCCATTGACTCTATCCACTGTTCAACTGATCCTCTGGTTAGTTAACAACCTGTGTTTCAGTTACTTCAATTCCCATATCCTCATAATATATCTCATGATTCAGCCATCTGTCTTTCAGTTCATTATAAATTTTGTTTCACACAAGGTTGAAAATGCTAATATATTTTCCCCCCATCAATATTATCAGTCCTTACAGCAACTAGAAATAGAAACGTCCTATTAAGGATTTGACAGAGATACATAAAACAAGGGGGGAAGGAGAAGACAATTTGACCTCATTTCGATGACAGGAGCCATTTTGAGTTTGTAGTTAAGTTTCTATTTTCTATAAAACATAAAGTTTCTGTTTCTTAGAGACTGACCCAGAGAGACTGACACTAAAGACCAGTTGTAAACCAGCAAACTGTTCCTTAAGAATGTTCTGTACCGAAACTGTGGTGTGTATATGCACAATGGAATACTATTCAGCTATTAAAAACAATGAATTCATGAAATTTTTAGGCAAATGGATGGAACTAGAAAAGTGTCATCCTGAGCGAGGTAACCCAATCACAAAAGAACGAACATGGTTTGCACTCACTGATAAGTGGATGTTAGCCCAAAAGATCAAAATAAACAAGTTACAATTCACAGACCACAGGAAGCTCAAGAAGGTGGAGGACTGAATTGGGGTGCTTGGGTTCCTCTGAAAAAGGGAACAATACACTTACAGGGGCAATAATGTAGGCAAAGTGTGGAGCAGGGACTGAAGTAAATGCCACCCAGAGACTGCCCTACCTAGGGATTCACCCTGTAAACAGTCACCAAACCCCAACACTACTATGGATGACAAGAAGCACATTTGCCAAGGTTGTCTTCAGTGGGGCCCTGCCAGAACCTTATACATACAGAGGCAGATGCTAGTAGCCAACCATTGGTCTGGGAGTGGGGGTCCCAATGGAGGAATTGGAGGGCGGTCAGGAAGAGCTGAATGAGTTTACAGCCCCACGGGAAGAACAATGATGTTGACCACCTAGACACTCCAGGACTCCCAGGGATTAAACAAGCAACCAAGGGGTACACATGGTTCTAGCCAAAAATGTGACAGAGGAATGCCTTGTTGGGCATCAGTGGGAGGTGTGGTCCTTGGTCAGGTGAAGGCTAAATAGATGCCCCAACAAGGGGAAATTGAGGTGGGGAGGAGGTGGGAGTGGGTTGGGGGGAAGAGCATATACTTGGAAGCAGGGAATGGGAAGAGGGGTTGGGGGTTTTGGGGAGGGGGAAACTGGGAAAGGTTTTACCACTTGAAATGTAAATGAAGATTATATTCAATAAAATATATTTTTAAAAAAGCGAGAAAAAAAAAGAATATTTTGTACCCATTGTTCAAGGAGGGACTTTCCTAACCACTTTGTTTTGCTTCTGTAACCACACTGACTTTAAAAGATTGCCCACCCTGTGGTTTTGCCTTATAAAAGAAGTATGAAAACTTGACCTTAGGTTGGTCTCCTGAACCCTGGCTTAAGGAAAGATAGCCACCAGCTAGCTCTTTGGTGTGTGCACAATAGAGCTTGCTTTGATTTGACTATTATTTGAATGAGTGGTTTCTTTCCTCATGTCTGTGAGATTAACATAACAAGGTAAAGCACAAGATGTTCAGGTACATAAGCCCAATATGTTTCAGCTGTATCTGGTACATTCACCAGAGATAACATAGCAAAGAACAACTCTGCAATCACACCCTTCCCCTTAGACTTATCAACTTTTTTCCCCTCAGTCACTAGTTTCTTCATATTAGTCACTATTGGTAGAGGGACTGTTCTTTTTGTCTTGACAACTTAGTCACCTTGTTCTCTCTTTTCTTCCACCTCTGCAGAAGTTTTGAAATCTCCTTGTCCTTCTTCTACAGGTCAAGTCAATCTTTGAGGTAATCATACTGGTTTTTTCAACATCTCAAGGCAAAACACAAATATAATCTTGACTTCAATGAATTACTGACCCTAGGCCATTCCACTTGCCAGACATAACATCTCCCCCAGAGAACTGTAACCTGAATTGTTTCACAGGGGCCCAAAAATGTTCCACAGTTGTAAGGCCTTCCTCATCCAAATTTTTAAAATTTAAAGAATATAAAATAGATGACAGAATATTGTGAGGTGTAGCTATCACACCCTTCTCTCCTCCTTTAATTCTAAATAATATTTAAGTTCTTATTAGTTCATTCTACAAAACATTGACCTTTAGGGTTATATGGAATGCCTCACGTATACTGTTTTATATATATATATATATATATATATATATATATATATATATATATATAATAAATATATATAATATATATATATTACATAATATTGTTGGCAAAATTCCTGAAAAGACTTGGTGATACACACAGGAACATTGTTGTTTTTTAATATTTTACAGGGGGCACAAAATGGAAAAAGCTTTGAGTAAGAAGACGATAACATGCTTTACCACTTCTCCTGATAGGAGGGCAGAAAAGATGAGCAGTGAATTATTATCCACATTGATATGAACACATTTTAACTTTCCAAAACTGGACCGGTACCCAGGCTCTCCCCCCGATATAACATCACTTGGGACACGGCCTGTTGGGGCTTCCGTCTGTGCCCGAGGGCGGGTTGGCGCTGTGGTCGTCTGGGTGCCAGATCGGCGGGCCATCGTGACCACAGGGTGAGCGGCGCCACGGAGACTGCCCTCCGCCATCTTTGCTCCAGTGACCAGGTAGTTGGGACCGCCAGGCTCAGAGACAGACAGGCATAATATCGCTTCGGTTTCAGGCAGCTTGTGTGTAACCTGCTCCCAGGTGCTGGGCTGATCTGCAGTAACCAGCGCGCCAGTTCCGCGGCGGGACCTTCTGCCTGGTGGAGGGACCCCGCGCAGGGAGGGAGCCTGCCAGCTTCCCTTCCGCGACCTCTGTTCCCGCGGACTGCGCTGGAGAGACCGGTACCCAGGCTCTCCCCCCATATAACATCACTTGGGACACGGCCTGTTGGGGCTTCCGTCTGTGCCCGAGGGCGGGTTGGCGCTGTGGTCGTCTGGGTGCCAGATCGGCGGGCCATCGTGACCACAGGGTGAGCGGCGCCACGGAGACTGCCCTCCGCCATCTTTGCTCCAGTGACCAGGTAGTTGGGACCGCCAGGCTCAGAGACAGACAGGCATAATATCGCTTCGGGTTCAGGCAGCTTGTGTGTAACCTGCTCCCAGGTGCTGGGCTGATCTGCAGTGACCAGCGCGCCAGATCTGCTGTGGGACTTCTGCCTGGTGGAGGGACGCCCCCTCCCCCCCCCAGGAGAGATCACACACCCCTGCACAGGGCAGGAGCCTGCCAGCCTCCCTTTGGCGACCTCTGCTCCAGGAATCCACTAGGCTGAGCCTTTAGATGTGCAAGGCCTCCCCAATATAAGATCACTTGGGGCAAAGCACATTAGGGCTCCAAAGTCACTCAGGAGCAGGCAGGCCCCAGAAATCGGTGCCAGGGGAATCCTGGTAATCCAGGGGGGGCAGAAATAGCTTTGCAGGCTCACAGGAGGTCCAACCAACAGCCAGTGGCAGCAGGACCAACTAACACCAGAGGTATCCAGATGGCAAAAGGCAAACGTAGGAATGTTACTAACAGTAATCAAAGTAAGGTGGGACCATCCGAACCCAACTCTCCAACAGCAGCAAGTCCTGGATACCCCACCACACCCGAAAGACAAGATCTGGATTTAAAATCACTTCTCATGATGCTATTAGAGGATCACAAGAAGGACACAAATAAATCTCATAAAGAGTTACAGGAGACCATGAATCAACGGTTAGAAGCCCTTACAAAGGAAACACAAAAATCGCTTAGAGAAATGCGGGAGAACATGGATCAAAAGATGGAGGCGCACAAGGAGACAACACAAAAATCGCTTAACGAGATGAATCAACGGGTAGATGCACTCACAAAGGAATCACAAAATTTGCATAAAGAAATGCAGAAGAATATGGGTCAACAGATGGATGCCCATAAGGAGGCAACACAAAAATTGCTTAAAGAAATGAATCAACGGTTAGATGCCCTTACAAAGGAAACACGAGAACTGCTTAAAGAAATGCAGGAGACGATGGATCAACAGATGGAATCCCATGAGGAGGAAACACAAAAATCGCTCAGAGAAATGCAGGAGAACGTGGGTCATCAGGAAGAAATCCTGAAAGAGGTAATGCAAAAATACCTTAAAGAAATACAGGAAAATACAAACAAACAAGTGAAGGATCTCAGCAAATCCATCCAGGAACTAAAAAAGGAAGTAGAAACAACTAAGAAATCACAAAGGGAGACAACTTTGGAGATAGAAAACCTTGGGAAGAAATCAGGAGTCATAGATGCAAACATCAACAATAGAATACAAGAGATGGAAGAAAGAATCTCAGGTGCTGAAGATTCCATAGAAAGCATCGACTCAACAGTCAAAGAAAATGCAAAATGCAAAAAACGCGTAACCCAAAACATCCAGGAAATCCAGGACACAATGAGAAGACCAAACCTAAGGATTATAGGTATAGATGAGAGTGAAGATTTGCAACTTAAAGGGCCAGTAAACATCTTCAACAAAATTATGGAGGAAAACTTCCCTAACTTAAAGAGAGAGATGCCGATGAACATACAAGAAGCCTACAGAACTCCAAACAGACTGGACCAGAACAGAAATACCTCCCGTCACATAATAATCAAAACACCGAATGTTCTAAACAAAGAAAGAATACTAAATGCAGTAAGAGAAAAGGGCCAAGTAACATACAAAGGAAGACCTATCCGAATCACATCAGACTTCTCACCAGAGACTATGAAAGCCAGAAGATCCTGGGCAGATCTCATGCAGACACTAAGACAGCACAAATGCCAGCCTAGACTACTATACCCAGCAAAACTCTCAATCACCATAGATGGAGAGACCAAGATATTCCATGATAAAACCACAATATCTTTCCACAAATCCAGCCCTGCAATGGATAATAGGTGGAAACCTCCAATACAGGGAGAGAAACATCACCCTGGAAAAAATGAGATAATAACCTTCTTGAATCAAACCCAAAAGTAGATAACCACTCAAACATAAAGATAGCGTCAAGAATGGCAGATGGCAATAATCACTATGCCTTAATCTCTCTTAATATCAATGGTCTCAATTCCCCAATTAAAAGACATAGACTAGCAGACTGGATACGTAAACAGGACCCAGCATTTTGCTGCATGCAGGAAACGCACCTCAGTGTCAAAGACAAACACTACCTCAGAGTAAAAGGCTGGAAAACAATTTTACAAGCAAATGGCCCCAAGAAACGAGGTGGAGTAGCCATCCTAATATCGGATAAAATTGATTTTCAACCCAAAGTCATCAAAAAAGACACAGAAGGACACTACATACTGATCAAGGGAAAAATCCACCATCAAGAACTCTCAATCCTGAATATCTATGCTCCAAATGCAAGGGCACCCTCATTCGTAAAAGAAACTTTACTAAAACTCAAAGCACACATCGCACCGCACACAATAATAGTGGGTGACTTCAACACCCCGCTCTCTGAAATGGATCGTTCAGGAAAGCAGAAACTAAACAGGGACACAGTGAATCTAATTGAAGCCTTGGACCAAATGGAACTAACTGATATATATAGAACATTTCATCCTAGAGCTAAAGAATACACCTTCTTCTCAGCTCCTCATGGTACCTTCTCCAAAATTGACCATATAATTGATCACAAATCAGACCTCAACAGATACAAGAAGATAGAAATAATCCCATGCCTCCTATCAGATCACTATGGAATAAGGGTGGTCTTCAATGGCAACAAAAACAAAAGAAAACCCACGTACACATGGAGGCTGAACAATGCTCTACTCAATGATAACTTGGTCAAGGTGGAAATAAAGAAAGAAATCAAAGACTTTTTGAAAGTTAATGAAAATGAAGGCACAACATACCCTAACTTATGGGACACAATGAAAGCAGTGCTAAGAGGAAAATTCATAGCCCTGAGTGCCGCCAAAAAGAAACGGGAGACAGCATACACTAACAGCTTAATGGCACACCTGAAAGCCCTGGAACAAAAAGAAGCAAATACACCAAAGAGGAGTAGAAGGCAGGAAATCATCAAACTCAGGGCTGAAATCAATCAAGTAGAAACAAATAAAACCATACAAAGAATCAACAAAACGAGGAGTTGGTTCTTTGAGAAAATCAACAAGATAGATAAGCCCTTAGCCAGACTAACCAGAGGGCACAGAGATAGTATCCAAATTAATAAAATCAGAAACGAAAAGGGAGAGATAACAACAGAAACTGAGGAAATTAAAAAAATCATCAGATCCTACTACAAAAACCTGTATTCAACACAACTAGAAAATCTTGAGGAAATGGACAATTTCCTTGACAGATACCAAGTACCAAAATTAAATCAGGATCAAATAGACCATCTAAACCGTCCTATAAGCCCTGAAGAAATAGAAGTTGTCATTGGAAGTCTTCCAACCAAAAAAAGCACAGGTCCAGATGGTTTTAGTGCAGAATTCTATCAGACCTTCAAAGAAGACCTAACACCAATACTCTTCAAACTGTTCCACAAAATAGAAACAGAAGGAACACTACCCAACTCGTTCTATGAAGCCACAATTACACTAATACCAAAAGCACACAAAGATCCGACAAAGAAAGAGAATCTCAGGCCAATCTCTCTTATGAATATCGATGCAAAAATACTCAATAAAATTCTTGCCAACCGAATCCAAGAACACATCAAAACGATCATTCACCACGATCAAGTAGGCTTCATCCCAGGGATGCAGGGATGGTTCAATATAAGGAAATCCATCAATGTAATCCACTACATAAACAATCTCAAAGAAAAAAACCACATGGTCATCTCATTAGATGCTGAGAAAGCATTTGACAAAATTCAGCATCCTTTCATGCTAAAGGTCTTGGAAAGATCAGGAATTCAAGGCCCATATCTAAACATAGTAAAAGCAATTTACAGCAAACCAGTAGCCAGCATCAATCTAAACGGAGAGAAACTTGAAGCAATCCCACTAAAATCAGGGACTAGACAAGGCTGCCCTCTCTCTCCATATCTTTTCAATATAGTACTTGAAGTTCTAGCTAGAGCAATTAGACAAGAAAAAGAGGTCAAAGGGATACAAATTGGAAAGGAAGAAGTCAAACTATCACTATTTGCAGACGATATGATAGTATACATAAGCGACCCAAAGAACTCCACCAGAGAACTCCTACAGCTGATAAACGACTTCAGCAAAGTGGCCGGATATAAAATCAACTCAAGCAAGTCAGAAGCCTTCCTATACTCAAAGGATAAGCAGGCTGAGAAAGAAGTAAGAGAAATAATACCCTTTACGATAGCCACAAACCATATTAAGTATCTTGGCGTGACGCTAACCAAACAAGTGAAAGATCTGTATGACAAGAACTTCAAGTCTCTGAAGAAAGAAATTGAAGAAGACCTCGGAAGATGGAAAAATCTGCCATGCTCATGGATTGGCAGGATTAATATAGTAAAAATGAGCATCTTACCAAAAGTAATACACAGATTCAATGCAATCCCCATCAAAATCCCAACTCAATTCTTCATAGAGTTAGAAAGAGCAATTCAAAAATTCATCTGGAATAACAGAAAACCCAGAATAGCTAAAACTATTCTCAAGAGTAAAAGAACCTCTGGGGGAATCAGTATCCCGGACCTCAAGCTGTACTACAGAGCAATAGTGTTAAAAACTGCATGGTATTGGTACAGTAACAGACATGTAGATCAATGGAACAGAATTGAAGACCCAGAAATGAATCCACACTCCTATGGTCACTTGATCTTTGACAAAGGAGCTAAAACCATCCAGTGGAAAAAAGATAGCCTTTTCAACAAATGGTGCTGGCTCAGCTGGAGGTCAACATGCAGAAGAATGCAAATTGACCCATCCTTATCTCCTTGCACTAAGCTCAATTCTAAGTGGATCAAAGATCTCCACATAAAACCAGACACACTGAAACTAATAGAAGGGAAACTAGGGAAGAACCTTGAACATATGGGCACAGGGGAGAATTTCCTGAACAGAACTCCAATAGCTTATACTCTAAGATCAAGAATAGACAAATGGGACCTCATTAAATTACAAAGTTTTTGCAAGGCAAAAGACACCGTCAAAAAGACAAAGCGGCAACCAACTAACTGGGAAATGATCTTTACCAACCTTACATCCGACAGAGGGCTAATATCCAAGATATACAAAGAACTCAAGAAGTTAAACTCCAGAGAGGCAAGTAACCCTATTAAAAAATGGGGTACAGAGCTCCACAAAGAGTTCTCACCTGAAGAATATCTAATGGCTGAGAAGCACCTAAAGAGATGTTCATCATCCTTAGTCATTAGGGAAATGCAAATCAAAACAACCCTGAGATTCCATCTCACACCAGTCAGGATGGCTAAGATCAAAAACACAGGAGACAGCAGTTGTTGGCGAGGATGTGGAGAAAGAGGAACACTCCTCCACTGCTGGTGGAATTGCAGGCTGGTACAACCACTCTGGAAAGCAGTCTGGCGGCTCCTCAGAAAACTGGGCATGACACTTCCGGAGGATCCGGCTATACCACTCTTGGGCATATACCCAGAGACTTTACCTGCATCCAATAAGGACACATGCTCCACTATATTCATAGCAGCCTTATTTATAATAGCCAGAAGCTGGAAAGAACCCAGATGTCCCTCAACGGAGGAATGGATTCAGAAGATGTGGTATATTTACACAATGGAATACTACTCTGCAATTAAAAACAATGAATTCACGAAATTCCTAGGCAAATGGTCAGAACTTGAAAATATCATCCTTAGTGAGGTAACCCAATCACAAAAGATCACACATGGTATGAAGTCACTGATAAGGGGATATTGACCCAGAATCTCAGAATACCCTAGACACAATCAGCATATCAATAGATTTCTAAAAAGATGGAAGGAGAGACCCCTGGTCCTGGAAAGACTGGATGTAGGGGAACGCCAGGACAGAGTAATGAGAGGGGGTTGAACGGAGAAAAGAGGGAGGGAAGGGGGCTTATGGGACCTTCGGGGAGGGAGGAAACGGGAAAGGGGAAGTGATTTGGAATGTAAATTAAAAAAATAAAATAAAATTAAATTAAAAAAAAAAAAAAAAAAAAACTTTCCAAAACTGGGGACACCCATGTACCAAATATGATTCCTCAGGGAGTTAGAGTACAAGATGAATGAGGCATGATACTAGTTTTCATACATGAAGGACATTCCTTATCTATTAACTAAGACTGTTCTTTAGATACTGAAAAATCATTTTTCAGTGTTGAAACATTTTGATGAAAGAACACATGAGAGTCTCATGCTTCCTCTAGGTTGTGAGTTCCTAGGGAGACAGAAAGTGTTAAAAGAGAACCTGCCTTTGAATTACCTCCAGACAAAAGTCCTGGAAGACTATTATGTGACCAAATAAGACCAAAATAAACTTGATTCTTTTGCGTCCCCAATTCCTGTTGAACTAATTGGAACAAATCACGAATATGGGTACCTGGTGGGCTGATGTTATGATATTATGTTATTTCTAGATCCTGCACTGCCAGCACTGTGTATTGTGAATCACAATATCAGTTTGGAATCTTTTATCCCAGTCCTTTACTCTGAAGTAATGTCTATTGTTGATGTTCTTGAATGCAGGAGAATGATGGATCCTGTTTTCACATCCATTCTGTCTTTTTAATGTGGAATGGAGACCATTAATATTGAGAGATATTAAATACCAATGATTGTTAATTCCTATTATTTTGATATTGGTGATAGTGTCTGTGTGTGTGTGTGTGTGTGTGTGTGTGTGTGTGTGTGTCCCTTCTTTCAGTTTTGCTGGCGTGACATTTTTATTTCCTGTGTTTTCTTAGGTGTAGTTAACCTCCTTGGATTGGAATTTTCCATCTAGTATCTTATGTAGGGTGGGATTTGTGGATAGATATTTTTTACATTTGTTTTTTTCTCTCTCTCTCTCATGGAATATATTGTTTTCTCCATCTATGGTGATTGAAACTTTTGCAGAGTATAGTAATCTGAGCTGGCATCTGTGGTCTATCAGAGACTGTAAGATATCTGCCGAGGCCCTTCTGACTTTGAAAGTCTGTTGAAAAGTCTGGTATAATTCTAATAGGTCTGTCCACAGAGCCAAAGAAGTTTAACAAAAAGGAAGACCCAAACATGAACGTTTGAATCTCACTTAGAAGAGGGAATAAAATAGTCATAGGAGGCAAAGAGAGGGAGGAAATTGGATGGGAAGGGAAATGGGGAAGGGAAGGGGGAGGTCAGGATATGGTGTTTGGAGAGATAGGAGAGAGGGCCAGAGGACCAGGACAGTGATTGGAACTCTTCAGCTGCTGGGGTTGCAGGTGGGAAGAATTTCCGGGAAATCCCAGAGACTTAGAATGGGGGAGGCTCTGCGGAGTCAATGTAGGTGGTCTTAGCCAAGATGCATGACTATGGGGACATGGAACCTGAAGAAGCCATCTCCTGTAGCCAGACAGGACACACAGTGGATGTATATAGACACAAACCCACCTACAAAACTTTCAACCCCAAATCTGTCCTGTCTAAAAGAAATGCAGTCACAAAGATGAAGGAGAAACTGAAAAAATTCCCAACCAATAACTAAACAAACTCAAGACCCATCGCATGGGCAAGCACCAATCCCTGACACAATTAATGATACTATGTTATGCTTGCAGACATAAGCCTACCATAACTGTCCTCTGAGAGGACATCTCACAGAAACAGATGCAGATATCCACAGTCAAATATTGGACAGAGGTCAGAGACTCTCATGGAAGCATTGGGGGAAGGACTGAAAAGTCCTGAAATGGATAGGAACTCCACAGGAAGACCAACAAAAGTCAACTAATCTGGACCCCTGGGAGCTCTCAGAGACTGAGCCACCAACCTAAGAGCACACACAGGTTGGACTGAGGCCCAAGGCACAGATGGATCAGATGTACAGCTCAATCTCTGTGTGGGTTCCCCAACAATTGGAGTGGGGATTGTTCCTAAAGCTGTAGCTTGACTGAGGAATTCATACCCCAACAGGGCTGCCTTCACTGGCCTCAGTAGGAGAGGATGTGCCTAATCCTGAAAAGACTTGATACTTCAGGACAGGGGTGTACTCAAGGAGGGCTCCACCCTCTCAGAGGAGAAAAGGAAGGATGAGAGGAAGTACTCTGTGAAGGGGATGGGAGGGGGCAGCATTTGGGATTGAAAGAGAAAAAAAAAAGAAAGAATAAAATGGTGACTTGCAAGCCAGAGTATTCTATATTAATGCCTAATGCTAAATGTTTAGCCAAGTTTTGCACGCTTTCCTGAATTCTACAGAACACACAGTCATATAGGTATCCTTTGTGCCTCACTGCCTGAGATGGTCCATTAGGTTCTCAAAAACAAAAACACCCAAATTGCCCCAAAAGCAAAATACACCATTAAGCATTTAGACTAGAACAATTCCTTAATTCTCTGTAGAGTTGTTTATAGAGTCATGCAGAATACAGTATTTATATGATAATGGAGGCTTGTACCAAGTGTCTAGTAGAAAAACCTGAGGCAAGAGATTATGTAGCAGAGTGAGAGTTTCTACACAGAATGGACCTTCAGAGTAAATTCTATGTTGTAATGGACAGGTAAGAATATTGGCAATGACAGAAAACTTAGACATCTGACAAAGACAGATGCAAGATAAGAGTAGGACAGGGCTGTCCAAGTCAACTGAGACTCATATAAAAGTATCATGTGCTCCAGACCAGGAAATAGAAGATTTGACATTAACTCTTCAGAATTTCAGCATTACTTTGGTTGAATATAGCCTGTGTTCTAAAGTTTTTGAAAATGAATGATCACTCTGTATCAGCATCTACTGGAAAGATTTGAATATATATACACACACACATATGGGAGACTGTTAAGACTTTGAAGTTCCTTAAAGTTATACTAATACATATTTTGCATTGTGTGACCACTAAGATTTGGTTTCAGAAGCAGATTAATAGAGTTTAAATGTAGAACATCCAACACAGATTCATGATTTGAGTTCCCGTTGTCAGGCTTTGGATCTATTCTAAGAATGTAGAGTCTTTAGGAGATTCAGAATTGTGGGAAGAAGTAGGTCAATAGAAATGACACATTTGAAGAAACTCACAAAGAAAGCCACTGAGTGTTAATGTAGAAGTTGAGGTTGAGGGGCATTTGGTAAATATCAAACAAAAAATTGGTATCAGTATAATACCAAAAAGATTTCATTCTGTCTTGCATCCAGAGAGCATGGATAGAGAACCTTCCCAGACAAAGTAAAGAAGGGATGACATCCCAATGACTTCATAGTATCCCTATGGTACCGCAATCTAAGAACACGAATCTCCTGAGCAATGGAACTTATGACATATTGAACATGTTCTGAATTAACCTACTATATTTGCATTGCTTCTGCTACACAGAAGGGAAACATGTCACCACCTTCCATCCAAACCACTGACATATCACTCACGAATAATCATGCCTAGTTGTGCTCCCATGATCCCAATCCAATTGACTGTGACAAATCTAGCTTTCATCTTCAAGGACTCCAAACACTAACAGGAACTCATCACATCATTCTCAGAGGTGAGAAAGCTGATCCAAGAAAAGGTACAGTTGCATAGAGAAATGCTGGCAACTCATCACTTCTATGTCTGAATAACAGGGGGTGTGGAACTTTGTAACCCTGGGAATGATATGTAGAATCATCATCTTCCTCATCTAGGGACACATTTTCTATATATCAGGTGATTTCTAGTGCTCCCAAAATAGCTGTGGCTATGTGACTCCATCTCATGGCAGTTGGGGATCTGAGGAAGAAATTCTAATAAAAGTGATTCCAGGGGAAAGTCATGGCACTCAGAACTCACCCTTCATGCTAACTGCCCACACATTGCCCCACCTCTGTTTCTTGAAAACTTGCAGTGAAGTCCTAACAGAATTCAGCCTAAGAATAGCTACATATCACTCATGAATAATCATGCTCAGTTGTGCTCCCATGATCCCAATCCAATTGACTGTGACAAATCTAGCCTCCATCTTCAATGATTCCGAGCGCTAACAGGAACTTGACACATCATTCTCAGAGGTAAGAGAGCCGATCCAAGAGAAGGAGAGTTTCATTGAAAATCACTTCTCAGGAAGGATAGAAGCAATATGAGTGGAGCTGTGACCAATGACCTTGCCTTCAGGAGCAAACACATGACTGTTTATTCACCAGGGATGAGGCCCAAGCAATGTCTTTTTATTATAAGTAAGGATTTGCCAGTGGCAGTATGACAGTACTGCATTTATTCTATACAGATATCAATAAATCTTCACAATTTTCAAGGGCATTTTTTATGACCATAGTATTTCTTTTACCTAATAAAGATAGTAGAGAGTGAGGCTGGATACAACACATTGTAGTAGTGGTACAGGAAGGAACACAGGTTGGAATTTCTTGAGCAGGAAGCCAAAATTTCTTTGTTTCCACATTCTCATTCCCTCCTGGATCATTGAGGGCTTCAGCGTATCCTCTCCCTAAATCACATACCTAAGCAAAGGTCCTAGCTAAAACACAGGTCTTCCTTGACCCACTCCACTGAAAGTCAACATTTACTGTCAAATGCCTTTTATGTAAGTGATGAGAGCATTTACAACTTTCATGGAGCAGGGGAAAGAGAAACATTTCTTATCAAAGAAAAGAAGGCATCCATGAAAGCCATCTTCTACATGGTACCAGCTCACAGGGATCCCCTGGTCATCTAAGCGCTTCTTATACAGCAAGGCATCATCCCGGAGGATGTCATGCTCACAGCTCACCAGGAATGTCTTAGGAAGCTGAGCAATTATCTTCTCATCTGCTAGGAGAGGTGAAATTTCTGAACTCCAAGCACATTTGGTTTCTAAATAGGCAGCCTCATTGAAAGGTCCAAAAACCTCCGGTTGTGTATCTTGCCTCCAGAACCTTCTGGAGATGTTGTCATTGCTGAGCCATTTCCTGTACTTCTTCCACTTGTCCAGAGGTATAGTTGTACCTGTCGATAAAGCATCTCTCCAAGAGGGGTCAATGGTCAGGTATTTTAAAATACATGTAAATATTAAGTCTTTGGTAAGTAATGGCACATTTTTGTGCTGCTGATATGATGGTAACTGAAAATTGATTAAATTCACAAATGGGTATATCAGGACTTGAGCCTGGATTCGAGGTAGACACAGCATGCTGGTTAAGATCTGGGTGACCGTGGCCACAGCCCAACCTCCACTACTGTCTCCACAGAGCACCACCCGGGAGGGATCTACCCCAAAGGTTCCCAGGTTCTTCAGGAAGTAGATAGTGGCATTCAGGCAATCGTTGACAATGACAGGGTGATGGTATTCAGGAAGCTGGCGGTACCTAAGGAGGAAAGAGCAAACACAGCATGCTTCTTTACAACTAGGTCACAGGAGGCAATTTCAATCATCATCCTCTACTCACAAAGGGGACCAAACCCAGTTCAATCCTCACAGTGATCCTATCAAGTGAAAATGACTACCCTCAATTGCCCTACATGGACTTGAGGAACCTTGAGAATCAGGGAAGCCAGGATTCTCATTTCCCACCCACACCCTGCACAGAATCCAGCAAGTCCAAAGATAATATCTTAGAAAACTGAACAATCAGAAAAGAACCAAAACTGCCTACTGGGACCTTCCTGGTCTCATGTCTTCCAGACCCACTGCTCACTACTGTACTAGGAACATGGTGAACATTGCTAAAACTACCACTAAACACATGTTAAATTGCTGCTAGTCTTAGTAATAAGGCATTTTCCTAATGTTTATTTTCCCATGCTAAAGTAAATGTGTTGAGAGATGAGGAGATTGGGCTCCTTAATTGGGAGCTCTCAGACTCCTCTGTGGGGCTGCTTTGAGAAAATGACTGTTATCGTCAAACGGCCAGCTAAATTTATACCAATACTGATCATTTTGAACAACATCCAAACATTGACAAAGCTGCCCAATAATTGTGCCCCTTGCCTCTAAAACAGCTGTAGCTCTTCAAGTCATAGCCCCAGCCAAAAGTGTTTCAAACAATTAGAAACAGACTGCCCTTGCAAGAAGAGGCCAGAAAAAGAAACAGCAGAGACTCTTGAGGTTGCTATGTATTGTGATGCTAAATTCTGCATCCCAAAATCTAGTTGCTGCAAGATGAGTGAATTCCTGTGTATGCCAGCTTTTGTGGTGCAAACCTTGTTCCTGACTTTAAAACTATTCATTGAATAAAGATGCCTACAGCCTGTAGCTGTTCCTGGGTTTAGGGTCAGAGGCAAAGATCACAGGGAAAGAAGAAAAGGAAGAAGAAAGGTACTATGAGGGAGGTAGATGGTGAGCATCCGGCCTTGAGGGCCAGTCTGTTGGAGTAGAAGTGGCCCAGGCAGAACATACAAGTGATATCTCAGAGTTACTGATAAGCAAGTAGACAAACTAGCAAAGAGGGTTGATACCTTCCCAGGTCTAATATAATGTTATATTATAAATACAAAGGTTTGTGTCTTTTATTTGGGAACTAACTGGTCTAAGGTGGGGTAGGAACTCCCAAATACTATTTACCACAACAGCGGGACTCTAGCCTGGCACAACGTGGACAATATAATGCCTCTCATAAACACGATTATATATAAATGCCTGCTGATACTGGAGGGCACTATCTTTCTGATTAGATTAGCAAGCTATTGTTTTGTGAGTCATCTGGGAGGCATCTTTCTATGTTAGCTATGCCCTGGGATTGCAGCATTAGACTCAATAGACAGTCTCTCACTTGAAGTTGTTTCCTGCCTGCCTTTGTAGAGCAGACTAACTGGTAACCAGAAAAAAGTATTAGTAGCAGTGACAGCAGAGGTTGAAGAACCATAGTAGAGCTGAGCCACGGCAGCGGTAGAGTCACAAGGACCACTGATGGTTAGACAATGGTGATGACTGGTCCATGGAAGAAACCAGAAGCCTTGAGAACAGCGATAGCAGATTCAACGAGACTATCCAGTGTCCATGACAAGAACAGATAGAAATCATCAAAAATAGTAGTAAGGGGCAACACAAAAGCGGTGCTTACAACAGCAGAGAGACAGTAAAGGGGATAGAGACAGCAGTGGCCACCACTGGAGAAATAAAAGAAACTAACACTTTAAAGGACTTTAGACACATCATGTTCAGAACTGTGAATAAGCTATTGCCAACTCCTGGGTAATTCTGACCTCCTTACATATACACAGGTGTACATACAAAAACATACAGAGGTCAGGGTTCCTTTCTGTGAACTAAAGTAACCCAGCCCATATCAAACAACACCCTGGCATATATAAGTCACCAGCTACTCATGTCACTCACCCCACCATCACCACCACTGAGTCTGTCTTGTGGGCCAGGAAGCTGCACAGGTTATGATAAGTATCTGTAAGAGAAGACACAGTCCAAAGCAGCCACGATCAGCATGTCACCTTCAATCGTAGCCCCAGGGACAGAAGCTGCCATGATTGGCATGGATATCTGCCTCAATTCCTCTGAAGTGAAAATTGCCAGCTCTGCTAAGACAAAGCCACACATCAACCCCAGTCTCCTGAATATCAGGTTTCAGTGGACTTTAAGGATCATTTTCTACATTATTGGATTTTCCAGTAGGGCTAACGGAGAACCTGAAAGATTTGTGTATCTAAAATGGACAAAGTAAAGATATGACAGCTCTGGAGTGTTAATAATTTCATATATTTATATCAACTAGGAGATAAATGAAGGCTAAATGAGACAGGTTAGACAATGGAACAATACATCTCAAGTCCTAGGATAGAATCCTTTTAAAGTTAGTGGGTACCACATGCTACCTTGGTTTTTAGAACAGAGCATGCTAAATATATTCCCAACTCAGCCCTGTCTATTCATAGCTGCTGGCACATAGGAAGACTGGACACCCTTACTTGTCTTCTATTCAGGCTATTCAAACCCACTGACTCAGCATCCCTGGGAAAAGGACTTTGTCTTTTCATGTGTACTACTAAGGAGCATTTTATTTTGTCTGTTTTCTTTTGCTTTGTTTTGTTTTCTTTGGGGTTTGGGTTTTGTTGTTGTTCAGTTTTGTTTTGTTTTACTTCCTTGCTGTTTGTTGGTAGTGGTGGTTTTGTTTTCTTTTGTTTTGTTTTGTTTGTCCAGGGACACTGGCTCACCCCAAACTGCTAAACTTTCTGCCTCAGATTTCCAAGATGTTTTTGAGTCTAAGCAGCAACAGGATCAGTATTTCAGTATGCCTGCTATACAGAGCAGTCCAGTGGCTGCAGCACAATAAGGAAAGGACATGGATGGCCAAGTGGGAGATGTGGTCTAGGGCTCAGGCGAGGCTGAAGTGCAGCAATGACAAGGCCAAAGGTAGACTTTTTTAAGGATCCTTTCAGTGGAGAACGAGGACAAAACTGATCAGTAGTAATTGAAGCAAGGCTACCACTTTAGGGGTACAGAGACAAAGGTGGTAATAAGCAAGAACAGTTCGGGTTTTCATCATAGTGGTCCAGCCAAGCTGAAAGAAACCCATGAATTTGAGATCACTGTGAAACAAAAAGACACAGCTGGTGCCTATGAATAGTAATGGAAATGATGGAGGTATACCCAACATCAGGACAGTCACAGGAGATGCTACTACCCCAACCTGGACTTAAAGTAGCATAGAAAACATTGTCATGGAGACTAGAACAACAATGATTGGAGTGAGCCCAAACCCCCAATCTATCCTCCCTAACAGAAATTCCAACTTCCAATTGTCCACCTTGTAAGTTTGTTATCAGCTTAGGAACCAACCTCTTCCCGAGACCAAATTCTTAGCACAAAGATTTATTTGCCCCAGAGAGACAAAGAACAGGGAATTAGAGACAAAGGCAAGGAAAAGGAAGAAACAGAAGGGTACATAAAAGAAGAGGAAGGGGTATATGTCCCAGGAGGTGGATGGGGTCCAAAGAACTGCCTTTGGATAGAGAGGAGACAGACATGGCACATAGACAAATGGCAGCTTGTAAAGGTAAAAAGGGCAAACTTTTGTTAGGGTGAGGTGTTTAATTTTAATTGGGCATGTTAATTAGGCAAGCCAAAGGAAGCTTTTGATTGCTGATCTTCAATACTTTGATAGCTAGACCTTGGTAATCAGCCTTGGGAGGAGGCTAGCTTTAGGAATGTAATCTAATGTTATTTTTAGCAAGGCAGAGGGAATGGGAAAGAAGGGTAAGGCCAGTCAAAGCCAGTTTGCCCTGTGTGGGCTGTCTAGAGACCCTTCACCAACAAAGAGGTCCTCATTAAAAATATATGCATGACTCCATCTGTCATGAAGACCTTCCTCTCCCATCCCACATGGAAGCTACTCACCCAGGCTACCAAACATGGCACCCCCTCCGTGGTAATAGATGATACCTCGCTGGAGTTTGGAGGACACAACCTTAGGCTGGAACAGCCTCACAGGAATTGTCCCAAAATGCATGTTGGTTACCACCAAGGAAGGGTTCTTCGTTATGAACAATCTATCATGAACAAACCGGACAAATTTGGGCATGGAGCAGATTCTTAGAACTTCTAGTATATTCCCCTGTTGGAAGTAAAAGAAAAGTGAAGTGTAGGAGAGTACAGGGTAGACATATAGACACTGCAGTCACTTAGTGTTTCTCAGGTGTATCACCATTTCTTATCTGCCTACTACATGTGTAATAGATTCATTCAGACATAACTGGTTGTTGACTCTGTCCAGATATGGGGAGGGTTTTCAGACTTTGATCCCAAAGTTCCCTATTGAATGTTATTGTTGCTGTGATATGAGTATCTTTGTCCCCCAAATTCATGTTGAAATATCATTGTCAGAGTTAAGAGATAGGCAGTCTCAGTAGTTATGGGGTGGTACTCTTGTGTGTTGATTACTATTACTGAGAAAACCAACTTTAATTTATCCAGTTACTATACAAGGCTTACCAGAACATGACAGGCACCCCCAAGGTTATAATAACATTAAATGGGATACTATGGATATATTAGATTTGAAGAGATTTAAGGAAGGAGTTGATTCCTGTGGTATACATTCATCCTATGTGAAGAAGGCTAATTCAGAATGCAAAAAGAGACAACACCCAGAGTTGATCCTGTGCGATAGTGCTCCATACCCAAATACCACCAGAAGAGAGCTGGTCTTACCGGAGTGCAGACACGGCTGTGAGCACAGAAAAGACCACCACTTCTGCTCAGAAGGACCCACCAGGAGCCCTCAGAACCCAGGAACCAAAGAGCAGCCTGGAACAGAATCCTTCCAGTTTCCGTCTGCACCTGGAAATGACCCGATGCCACAGCAATCCATACCCAAATACCAACAGGGGAGAGCTGGTCTCCAAGAAGTACCAACACACCTGTGAACACAGGTAAGATCACCACTTCTGCTCAAATTCCTGGCCCAAGAGGGACCTGCACAGAGCCATCAGGACACAGAAACCGAGGAAAACCTGGGGACAGGATCCTTCCTGTTTCCAACTGCACCCCAGAACTGACCCTGTGCCACAGCTCTCCATACCCAAATTCCTCCCAGAGAGAACTGGTCTCCCAGGAGTACTGACACACAGGCATGCAGGAGGGACAAGACACAGAGACAGCAAGACCAGCTAACACCACATATAACCAGATGGCCAGAGGCAAAGGCAAGAACATAAGCAACAAAAACTAACGCTACTTGGCATTATCGGAACCCAGTTCTCACAACAGCAAGTCCTGGATACTCCAACACACCAAAAAAGCAAGACTCTGATTTAAAAATCACATCTCATGATGATGATAGACGACTTTAAGAAGGACATAAATAACTCCCTTAAAGAAATACAGGAGAACACAGCTAAACAGGTAGAAGCCTTTAAAGAGGAAACACAAAAATCCCTTAAAGAATTACAGGAAAACACAATCAAACAGGTGAAGAAATTGAGCAAAACCATCCAAGATCTAAAAATGGAAGTAGAAGCAATAAAGAAAAGACAAAGGGAGACAACTCTGGAGATACAAAACCTAGGAAAGAGATCAGGAATCATAGATGCAAGCATCACCAACAGAATAGAAGAGATAGAAGAGAGAATCTCAAGTGGAGAAGATACCATAGAAAACATTGACACAAAAGTCAAAGAAAATGTAAAATGCAAAAAGCTCCTAACCCAAAACTTCCAAGAAATCCAGGACAAAATGAGAAGACCAAACCTAAGGATTATAGGTATAGAAGAGAGTGAAGATTTCCAGCTTAAAGGGCCAGTAAATGTCTTCAACAAAATTATAGAAGAAAACTTCCCTAACCTAAAGAAAGAGATGTGCATAAATATACAAGAAGCCTACAGAACTCCAAATAGGTTGGACTGAAAAGAAATTCCTCCTGTTATATAATAGTCAAAATACCAGATACACACAACATAGAATATTAAAAGCAATAAGGGAAAAAGGTTAAGTAACATATAAAAGCAGACCTATAATAATTATACCAGATTTCTGACCAGAGACTATGAAAACTAAAAGATCCTGGACAGACGTAATACAGACGAAAAGAGAACATAAATGCCAGCCCAAGCTATTATACCCAGAAAACTCTCAATTATCATATGAAGAAACCAAGAGAGTAACCAGCGCACCAGCTCTGCTGTGGGACTTCTGCCTGGCAGAGGGACCCCGCACTGGGCGGGAGCCTACCAGCTTCCCTTCCGCGACCTCTGTTCCAGTAGACTGCACTGAAGAGACAGGTACCCAGGCTATCCCCAATATAACATCACTTGGGACACGGCCTGTTGGGGCTTCCGCCTGAGCCCAAGAACCGGACAGCGCTGTGGTCGTCTAGGTGCCAGATCTGGAGGCCATCGCCTCTGCAGGGTGACCAGCGCCACAGAGAGAGTGCAGAGTGCACTTCGCCATCTTTGTCCAGTGGCCGGGAAGTTGGGACTGCCAGGCTCTGAGACAGACAGGCATAATATCGCTTGGGTCTCGGGCGGATTGTGTGTACGTGGCTCCCAAGAGCTGGGCAGATCTACAGTAACCAGCGTGCTAGCTCTGCTGTGGGACTTCTGCCTGGCAGAGGGACGCCCCCTCCCCCCCACATTCTAGGAGAGATCACACACCCCTGCACAGGGCAGGAGCCTACCAGCCTCCCTTTGGCGACCTCTGCTCCAGGAATCCACTACGCTGAGCCTTTGGATGTGCAAGGACTCCCCAATATAACATCACTTGGGGCAAGGCACATCAGGGCTCCAAAGTCACTCAGGAACAGGGCAGGCCCCAAAAATCTGTGCCAGGGGAATCCTGGTAAACCGGGGGGGGGGCAGAAATAGCTTTGCAGGCTCACAGGAGGTCCAACCAACAGCCAGTGACAGCAGGACCAACTAACATCAGAGGTAACTAAATGGCAAAAGGCAAACGTAGGAATGTTACTAACAGAAATCAAAGTAATGTGGGACCATCCGAACCCAACTCTCCAACAGCAGAAAGCCCTGGATACCCCACCACATCCAAAAGACAAGATCTGGATTTAAAATCACTTCTCATGATGCTATTAGAGGATCACAAGAAGGACACAAATAAATCTCATAAAGAGTTACAGGAGACCATGAATCAACGGTTAGAAGCCCTTACAAAGGAAACACAAAAATCGCTTAGAGAAATGCGGGAGATCATGGATCAAAAGATGGAGGCGCACAAGGAGACAACACAAAAATCGCTTAATGAGATGAATCAACGGGTAGATGCACTCACAAAGGAATCACAAAATTGGCATAAAGAAATGCAGAAGAATATGGGTCAACAGACGGATGCCCATAAGGAGGCAACACAAAAATTGCTTAAAGAAATGAATCAACGGTTAGATGCCCTTACAAAGGAAACACGAGAACTGCTTAAAGAAATGCAGGAGACAATGGATCAACAGATGGATTCCCATGAGGAGGAAACACAAAAATCACTCAGAGAAATGCAGGAGAACGTGGGTCATCAGGAAGAAATCCTGAAAGAGGCAATGCAAAAATACCTTAAAGAAATACAGGAAAATACAAACAAACAAGTGAAGGATCTCAGCAAATCCATCCAGGAACTAAAAAAGGAAGTAGAAGCAACTAAGAAATCACAAAGGGAGACAACTTTGGAGATAGAAAACCTTGGGAAGAAATCAGGAGTCATAGATGCAAACATAAACAATAGAATACAAGAGATGGAAGAAAGAATCTCAGGTGCTGAAGATTCCATAGAAAGCATCGACTCAACAGTCAAAGAAAATGCAAAATGCAAAAAACGCGTAACCCAAAACATCCAGGAAATCCAGGACACAATGAGAAGACCAAACCTAAGGATTATAGGTATAGATGAGAGTGAAGATTTGCAACTTAAAGGGCCAGTAAACATCTTCATCAAAATTATGGAGGAAAACTTCCCTAACTTAAAGAGAGAGATGCCGATGAACGTACAAGAAGCCTACAGAACTCCAAACAGACTGGACCAGAACAGAAATACCTCCCGTCACATAATAATCAAAACACCGAATGTTCTAAACAAAGAAAGAATACTAAAAGCAGTAAGAGAAAAGGGCCAAGTAACATACAAAGGAAGACCTATCCGAATCACATCAGACTTCTAACCAGAGACTATGAAAGCCAGAAGATCCTGGGCAGATCTCATGCAGACACTAAGACAGCACAAATGCCAGCCTAGACTACTATATCCAGCAAAACTCTCAATCACCATAGATGGAGAGACCAAGATATTCCATGATAAAACCACAATATCTTTCCACAAATCCAGCCCTGCAACGGATAATAGGTGGAAACCTCCAATACAGGGAGAGAAACAACACCCTGGAAAAAATGAGATAATAACCTTCTTGAATCAAACCCAAAAGTAGATAACCACTCAAACATAAAGATAGCGTCAAGAATGGCAGATGGCAATAATCACTATGCCTTAATCTCTCTTAATATCAATGGTCTCAATTCCCCAATTAAAAGACATAGACTAGCAGACTGGATACGTAAACAGGACCCAGCATTTTGCTGCATGCAGGAAACGCACCTCAGTGTCAAAGACAAACACTATCTCAGAGTAAAAGGCTGGAAAACAATTTTACAAGCAAATGGCCCCAAGAAACAAGGTGGAGTAGCCATCCTAATATCAGATAAAATTGATTTTCAACCTAAAGTCATCAAAAAAGACACAGAAGGACACTACATACTGATCAAGGGAAAAATCCACCATCAAGAACTCTCAATTCTGAATATCTATGCTCCAAATGCAAGGGCACCCTCATTCGTAAAAGAAACTTTACTAAAACTCAAAGCACACATCACACCGCACACAATAATAGTGGGTGACTTCAACACCCCGCTCTCTGAAATGGATCGTTCAGGAAAGCAGAAACTAAACAGGGACACAGTGAATCTAATTGAAGCCTTGGACCAAATGGAACTAACAGATATATATATAGAACATTTCATCCTAGAGCTAAAGAATACACCTTCTTCTCAGTACCTCATGATACCTTCTCCAAAATTGACCATATAATTGGTCACAAATCAGACCTCAACAGATATAAGAAGATAGAAATAATCCCATGCCTCCTATCAGATCACTATGGAATAAGGGTGGTCTTCAATGGCAACAAAAACAAAAGAAAACCCACGTACACATGGAGGCTGAACAATGCTCTACTCAATGATAACTTGGTCAAGGTGGAAATAAAGAAAGAAATCAAAGACTTTTTGAAAGTTAATGAAAATGAAGGCACAACATACCCTAATTTATGGGACACAATGTAAGCAGTGCTAAGAGGAAAATTCATAGCCCTGAGTGCCGCCAAAAAGAAACGGGAGACTGCATACACTAACAGCTTAATGGCACACCTGAAAGCCCTGGAACAAAAAGAAGCAAATACACCCAAGAGGACTAGACAGCAGTAAATAATCAAACTCAGGGCTGAAATCAATCAAGTAGAAACAAAAAGAAATATACAAAGAATCAACAAAACCAGGAGCTGGTTCTTTGAGAAAATCAACAAAATAGATAAACCCTTAGCCAGACTTACCAGAGGGCACAGAGACAGTATCCAAATTAACAAAATCAGAAATGAAATGAGAGATATAACAACAGAAACTGAGGAAATTCAAAAAAATCACCAGATCCTACTACAAAAGCCTGTATTCAACAAAACAGAAAAATCTGGATGAAATGGACAATTTTCTAGACAGATATCAAATACCAAAGTTAAATCAGGATCAGATGAACCATCTAAACAGTCCTAGAACTCCTAAATAAATAGAAGCAGTCATTAAAAGTATCCCAACCAGGACAGTGGTGGTACACACCTTTAATCCCAGCGCTTGGGAGGCAGAGGCAGGTGGATTTCTGAGTTTGAGGCCAGCCTGGTCTACAGAGTGAGATCCATGGCAACCAGAGCTACACAGAAAAACTCTGTCTTGAAAAGCCAAAAAAAAAAAAAATCTCCCAACCAAAAAAGTCCAGGATCAGATGGGTTCAATGCAGAATTCTACCAAATCTTCAAAGAAGACCTAATACCGATACTCTTCAAGCTATTCCACAAAATGGAAACAGATGGAACACTACCCAATTCGTTCTATGAAGCCACAGTTATGCTGATACCAAATCCACACAAAGACCCAACAAAGAAAGAGAACTTCAGACCAATTCCCCTTATGAATGTCAATGCAAAAATACTCAATAAAATTCTCAAAAACTGAACAAAAGAACACATCAAAATGATCATTTACCACAATTAAGTAGGCTTCAATCCAGGGGATACAGGAATGCTTCAGTATACAGAAATCCATCAACGTAATCCACTACAAAAACAAACTCAAAGAAAAAAAATCACATAATTTCATTAGATGGTGAGAAAGCATTTGACAAAATTCAACATCCCTTCATGTTAATAGTCTTGGAAAGATTAGGAAGTCAAGGCCCATACCTAAACATACTAAAAGAAATATAGAACAAACCAGTAGCCAACATCAACCTAAATGGAGAGAAACTTGAAGCAATCCCACTAAAATCAGGGACTATACAAGGCTGCCCACTCTCTGTTAAATGAAGTACTTGAAGTTCTAGCTAGAGCAATTAGACAATAAAAGGTGGTCAAAGGGACACAAATTTGGAAAGAAAGAAGTCAAAATATCACTATTTGCAAATGATATGATGGTATACTTAAGTGTCCACAAAATTCCACCAGAAAACTCCTACAGCTGATAAACAACTTCAGGAAAGTGGTCAGATATAAAATTAACTCAAACAAATCAGTAGCCTTCCTGTACTCAAAGGATAATCAGGCTGAGAAAGAAAGGGAAACGACACCCTTCACAATAGTCACAAACAATATAAAATATCTTGGTGTGACTCTAATCAAACAGATGAAAGATCTGTACAACAAGAACTTCAAGTTTCTGAAGACAGAAATCATAGAAGACCTCAGAAGATGGAAGAAAGATCTCCTATGCTTGTAGATTAGCAAGATTAATATAGCAAAAATGGCCATCTTGCCAAAAGCCATCTACAGATTCAATATAATCCCCAACAAAAATCCAACTCAATTCTTCATAGCACTAGAAAGAGCAATTCTCAAATTCATTTAGAAAAAAAAAACAGGATATCAAAAACTATTCTCAACAATAAAAGAACTTCTAGGGAAATCACCATCCCTGACCTTAAGCTGTATTACAGAGCAATAGTGATAAAAAAATGCATGGTGTTGGTACAGTGACAGGCATGTAGATCAATGGAATAGAATTGAAGACCCAAAAATGAACCCACACACCTATGGTCACTTGATCTTTGACAAAGGAGCTAAAACTGTCCAGTGGAAAATAGCCTTTTCGACAAATGGTGCTGGTTCAACTGTGAGTCAACATGTAGAAGATTGCAAATTGATCCATTCTTAGCTCCCTGTACAAAACTCAAGACCAAGTGGATCAAGGACCTCCACATAAAACCAAATACACTGAAACTTAGAGAGGAGAAAGTGTGAAAAACACTAAACACATGGGCACAGGTGGAAAGTTCCTGAACAGAACACCAATGACTTATGCTCTAAGATCAAGAATTAACAAATGGGACCTCATAAAAATACAAGGCTTCTGTAAGACAAAGGACACTGTCAATAGGACAAAATGGCAACCAACAGACTGGAAAAAGATCTTTACCAATCCTATATTCGATAGAGGGCTAATATCAATATACACAAAGAACTCAAGAAGTTAGACTCTAGAGAACCAAACAATCCTATTAAAAAATGAGGAACAGAGCTAAACTGAGAATTTTCAACTGAGGAATTTTCAAATTTTCAATTTGAGTTTTCAAACTCAAATGGCCAAGAAGCACCTAAAAAAAAAAATGTTCAACATCCTTAGTCATCAGGAAAATGCAAATCAAAACAATCCTGAATTTCCACCTCACATCAGTCAGAATGGCTAAGATCAAAAACGCTGGTGACAGCAGATGCTGGCAAGGATGTGGAGAAAGAGGAACACTCCTCCATTGTTGATGGCATTGCAAGCTGGTATAACCACTGTGGAAATCAGTTTGTCGGTTCCTCTGAAAATTAGACATAGTACTCCCTGAGGACCCAGCTATACCACTCCTGGGCATATACCCAGAAGATTCTCCAACATGCAATAAGGACACATGCTCCACTATGTTCATAGCAGCCATATTAATAATAGCCAGAAGCTGGAAACAACCCAGATGTTCCTCTACAGAGGAATGGATATAGAAAATGTGGTACATGTACACAATGGAGTACTACTCAGCTATTAAAAACAATGACTTCATGAAATTTGCAGGCAAATGGATGGAACTTGAAAATATCATCCTGAGTGAGATAGCTCAGTCACAAAAGAACACAAATGGTATGCACTCACTGATAAGTGGATATTAGCCCAAAAGCTCAAAATACCCGAGATTCACAGACCATATGAAGCCCAAGAAGAAGGAAGACCAAAGTATGGATGCCTCAGTTCTTCTTAGAAGGGGGAACAAAATACTCACAGGAGGAAATATGGAGACAAAGTGTGGAGCAGAGACTCCCCACCTGGGGATCCATCCCGTATACAGTCACCAAACCCAGATGCTGGGAAGTGCTTGCTGACAGGAGCCTGATATGACTTTCTCCTGAGATGCTCTGCCAGAGCCTGACAAATACAGAGGCAGATGTTTGCAGCCTATCATTGAACTGAGCACGGGGTCCCTATGGAGGAGTTGGAGAAGTGACTGAAGGAGCTGAGGGGGGTTGCAGCCCCATGGGGGGAGCAACAGTATCAACTGACCAGACCCCCCCCCAGAGCTCCTGGGGACTGGACCTCCAACCAAAGAGTACACATGGAGGGACCCATGGCTCCAGCAGCATATGTGGCAGAGGATGACCTTGTTGAACATCAGTGGGAGGAGTGGCCCTTGGGCCAGAGAGTATTTGATGCCCCAGTATAGGGGAATGCTAGGGTGGGAAGGCAAGAGTGAGTGGGTGGGTGGAAGAGCACCCTCATAGAGGCAGTGGGCGGGGGATGGGGATAGGGATTTCTGAAGGGGAGACCTGGAAAGAGGAAAACATTTGAAATGTAAACAAAGAAAATATCCAATTAAAAAATGCAAACAGGTGATTAGATGTTTAAAGCCAATAGAGGAATGGATTAGATATATTAACAATATTGGATCTCATGTTTATGATGCTAATCTGATAGGAAAAGTAATTTCTAAAAATCTTAAGAAAAATCAAAATGGCAGATGTTTTAATTGTAAGCAAGGTCATTTGAAAAGGGATTGTAGGACTGGAGAGATGGCTCAGTGGTTAAGATCACTGACTGCTCTTCCAGAAGTCCTGAGTTCAATCCCCAGCAACCACATGGTGGCTCACAACCATCTGTAGTGGGATCAAATGCCCTCTTCTGGTGTGTCTGAAGACAGCAACAGTGTACTCACATACAGTAAAATAAATAAATAAATAAATAAATAAATATTTTTTTAAAAGACTAAAAAGGGATTGTAGGCAAAGCACTCCTAGAAACAATGTTTTTTTCTAGAAATAATCCAAAACGAAGGCCTCAGTCTTCTGGAGTAAGTAGAAGGTGTGGGAAAGGCCAGCATTGGACTAATGAATGCAAATCAACAAAGGGCAGACAAGGTAACTCTTTGCCATTGGGAAATGCCCTAAGGGGTCTCTGGCAGGCCTCAATATCAAATTCGATTCAATCATTTCCTGACAGCATTAGAGAAACTCATTCACAGAACAATTAAAAGATTTGATGCCTGTTGTTAAAAAAAAAAAAAAAATCACTGCTCCGGATATAATCAAGGTCAGAATTCCTACAGCAGATGAAACAAAAAAATTCAGGAGAATCCAGACAACATATATTTTGGAAAACTGCTATAAATGATCAGAGACCTAAACTGAAAATACAAATAAATAGCATTGAGATTGAAATTTTGTGGACACCCAAGCAGATGTAACCATAATTTTACCAAAATCTTTGTACCCAGATTGACCTCTTCAGGAGATAAATATTTACCTTCTAACAATTGGAACTTTATCTCAGGTAAAACAAAGGGCAAAATGGGTTGAATGTACAGAGCCCAAAATCAATAGGAAAATTAAAGCCATATGTGGCTAATATAGCCATGAATTTATGAAGACAGGATTTGTTGGAGCAACAGAAATCACAGATTAACATTCCTCCAATCTCAGAAACAAACCATAAAATAAAGAATGCTTCTGAGAAAAATATTAAAAGGTATCAAGAACAGTCACAGACTGTCCAGGTTATTCATAAGCAAGACACAATAGGAATTGGACTTTTAAAGGCACCCACCACTCTACCTTTAAAATTAATTTACCAAAGACACACATGCCTTACTGGCATGAAATGAAAAATGGGTTTTCTTAAGCCACATGTCTGAATTCCATGTTAGAACAGTAGACTGTACATTGCCAGGTGGCCCATGCCATCTTGGACTCAGCTTTTGAGTTTCTTTTTAAATAAAAGGATATTATTGTTGTTTGGTATTTTACAAAAAAAAAAGCAGAATGAAGAGATTTAAAATGTTTTAAGCAAATTCAAAGAGTTACTATTGTTCAAACTTCTTTCTAAATCTCTAAGGAGTTGGAATGATTTGGAGCTAAAATAAAAATATTTGAGGAGGGCAGTGGTAGCCCATGCCTTTAATCCCATCAGAGTCAGGCAGATCTCTATAAATTGGTTGTTTTTTTCTAGAATTTAGAAAAAAACAAATACATTTAAATCTTAAATATACATATAAAGAGAAAGGGAAAATATGTATATTTATCCAGCAAAGTACATTTAGTTTCAAATCTTCAAAAGAACTTCTCTGTTTTTTTTCCTGTTTTCGTTTTTTTTTTTTATTATTTTCTATATTCTTTATTTACATTCCCAATGATTTCCCCTTTCCAGGTTCCCCCCTCCCCTAAAATCCCATAAGCCCTCTTCTCTCCTCCTGTTCCCCAGTCAACCCCCACCCACTTCTCTGTCCTGGTATTCCCCTACACTGCTACATCCAGTCTTTCCAGGATCAGGGGCCTCTCCTTCCTTGTTCTTGGAAATCAATTGATACGTGAATTGTGTCTTAGGTATTCCTAGCTTCTGGGTTAATATCCACGTATAAGTGACTGCATATCATGTGTGTTCTTTTGTGATTGGGTTACCTCACTAAGGATGATATTTTCCAGTTCTGACCATTTGCCTAAGAATTTCATGAATTCATTGTTTGGAACTTCTCTTAATTTCAATTGAAAGATAATACTTTTTCTATTGCCAAAAAACATTTTGCCCTGGGAAAGATATAATCTGCCAAAAAAGGGGAACCCCATTCCCACTCAGAGTAAGGGATGGGGCAAGGTTATGTTTTCCTCTTTCCAGGAGAATAAAAGAATCCAACTAAGGAATCTGGTGACCACTGAACAAGTGAAACATTTGAAGAAAGAGGAAGGATCACCAAAAGAATATGTTCCAAGAAAATGAATAAATTTGCAAAATGTAACCTTTGAGGTCTCCAAGAAGAAGATGAGGCCCCACAACAATGAATTCACATGGATTGTGGTAATGCTACCTACCACTGGGCAAAACTACCCCATGCCTCTCCTGTCGCCATGTTCTGCGCAAACAGTGGTCATCTTTGGGTTGATTGCTGTGTTCTACCTAGTCGGGATTGCCACTAAACTGACAAACACCTCCCAACAATCAACTTCGGTTTACAACTGCTCAGGACATTCAAATCTCTGAGTTCATATGAGACTGACATGAACATTCTACAGAAGTCTGAACTCAAAAATACTTAATGCTAAAACTGCCAAATATAACCAAGCTAAACTTTTCAGAAAGCTTGGCAGAAATAGCTTCATTATTGCAAATAGTTTTACTGTGTTAGAGTTAAATCTTTCCTTTTTTATATATACTAAAAGGGGGAATGTAGGAATAATCAGGAAAAGTGTAGATTATTGAATCTGCTCTTATAGATCTTTGTACATTTATGCAAAATTAAGGTTATATTTGGTTACATTGGTAAAGATCTTCATATGATTTATAGATGGGAATAGCTCTATAATCCACAGCCTAGTTGTGCAGTGGTTCACTCTCTGGGACTATTGATACTCTTTCCTGAAACTTCAGACCAAAGGTAAAGAGTGCTGACCTTAAAAGACATAAAGGCTGGCATTGAGAAATAGAAGAATATTAACTGTGTACACACGAATGCCTTCTCGGTGATTGGTGCTATATGTGATCGTGTTAAATGTCAATTTCTCAGAGTATAGAATATGGGCCTCTATCTGTGGAGGATTGTCCTCCTTGAAATAATTCTGGAGGGAAGGCCCACCCATTGTGAGTGGCACTGTACCCTGGCTGGAATTCTGAACTGTGTATGTAGAGAAAGAAAACCTTGCATCATGCAATCAATGTTCTCTCTTCCTAACTGTGGATGCAACATGACCTGCTGTTTCAATTCTCTTTTGCCTTGCCTTCCCATCAGTCATAACCAATGAAAGCAGAATAACAATGCGCACCAGACATCATGGACAGGAATTTCTCATTCCTCTTCTCCTTCCTAAAGGTCCTCTGAGAAATCCACTGTGGACTCTCTGGCCACTTCCAGGTCTCCACTGAGAGCTAGGACATCTCTAATTAATTCAAATTCCTTGCCTCCCATCTAAGGTCAAATCAATCTGACTCAGCCAACCTAGCTGTCCAATGCACCCGTGACAAAAAGAGATGGTGCAGTACATTACCTAGGTTATTTGATGAGCAAACAATGCCTTTTCTGTGCTGAGAACAAAGCTAAGAAGGTAGTTCCCAGCCTCAGGATCTCATATCAATGTAAGAAAACACCTGGAGACAAGAAAATAGGAGGAAGGAAGAAACAGGCTGTTGTTGCAGGTGTTGTTATAGACCTCTCACAGTATGTATGGGCTTTCAACTGGTCTGAAATTGTTTTTTCAGTTCTCATTTTTTAAAAAAAAAAATGCATGGTAGACTACAGTGGTAATGCATGCCTATCATTCTAAACCTCAGGAGAAGGAAGCCGGAGGGTTGTATACTCAAGGTCAGGCTAGGCTGCAATGTGAGACTGTCTCAAAAATGCAGTGGATGAACAGAGAGAAAAGGGGAAGAAGCAGAGGGGAAATAGAAATGAAAGGAAGAAATGAAGGGATAAAAGAAGAGAGATAAAGGAAACATGACATTTCCTCCAACTCTGCCTTGGAGGAATAATGGCAAGAGGAAGAGGAGGAAGAGCAGGATGAGGAGGAGAAGAGGAAGAAGTGAGTTACAGATAACATCTTTAAACCGCAGTCCCCACAAGAGCAGACTTACCAGATTAATCACGAACAGTACCAGACAATGAATAAATCTAAGTCTGACTGGATGCTGCAAGGCAGAAGGGATTTCCACAGTAAGAAAGTGCTGAATGACAGACCATATGAAGACTCCCAGAATAAATAGAGACAGGACCGCCAGCAGCACCAGCCACACAGAAGTCATAATCCCAAGGTCCACAAGACCTGCCATTCTGAGAAATTCCCTTGAAAATTTGTGTGATGACCATCTGACCCAGTTTTGTGGGTTGATGCCTCCACCGCCTCCTCCCATCTGACAAAATGAATTAACCTGTCGCCTTATATAGCCACTCAAGCCAACCATTTGGAACCAGAAGAACCTGTGCATCAGGGAACTAATGGACCAAAAATTATACCAAGGAGAACCACCACTTAAAAGACTAGCAGGATGGAACTCTTACTACACCCCAACTGCTCAGGTCACAGAAAGAAGTCTGATATGGGTTACATAGACTCCCTCACACAAAGCCTGTGATAAGCCCACTTTTGCACCAAAGCCTGGCTAAAGCTGGCAAAACCCTTCCTGTCTCCACCTTCTTGGTTCCTTCCTCTCTCTCCCTCTCCATGTCTCCTCCTCCCTTTCCCTCACCCCCCCCCCCTTCTAGCTTTTCAGTCAAGAATGCAGGAAACTGCAGAGAACTCACTGGTTTCAACTGTCCACCTAAATGCCAATTTGCATGGTTTTAAACAATACCTTTTCTGCTTTCTGCATCTGTTCTTTTATGTGCTAAAGCCAAAGCTTTGTCAGAAAAGAGTCAGGTAAGGCTATTATAGGAAATTAAAGTGCTGATTCCTGCCCTAGAGCCTCACCCAGCAGGCTTCTATAACACTTGGAGTTTTCCCAGGCAAAAGAGATTGCCGAAGATTGCAACATGAAGTTTTTTGTTTTTTTAATTATTTATTTTATTTTATTTTATTTTTTAATTTACATTCCAAATCATTTCCCCTTTCCCGTTTCCTCCCTCCCCGAAAGTCCCATAAGCCCCCTTCCCTCCCTCTTTTCCCCATTCAACCCCCTCTCGTTACTATGTCCTGGCGTTCCCCTACATCCAGTCTTTCCAGGACCAGGGGTCTCTCCTTCCTTCTTCTTAGAAATCTATTGCTATGCGGATTGTGTCTAGGGTATTCCGAGATTCTGGGTCAATATCCCCTTATCAGTGACTGCATACCATGTGTGTTCTTTTGTGATTGGGTTACCTCACTAAGGATGATATTTTCAAGATCTGACCATTTGCCTAGGAATTTCGTGAATTCATTGTTTTTAATTGCAGAGTAGTATTCCATTGTGTAAATATACCACATCTTCTGAATCTATTCCTCTGTTGAGGGACATCTGGGTTCTTTCCAGCTTCTGGCTATTATAAATAAGGCTGCTATGAACATAGTGGAGCATGTGCCCTTATTGCATGCAGGTAAAGTCTCTGGGTATATGCCCAGGAGTGGTATAGCCGGATCCTCCGGGAGTGTCATGCCCAGTTTTCTGAGGATCCGCCAGACTGTTTTCCAGAGTGGTTGTACCAGCTTGCAATCCCACCAGCAGTGGAGGAGTGTTCCTCTTTCTCCACATCCTCGCCAACAACTGCTGTCTCCTGTGTTTTTGATCTTAGCCATCCTGACTGGTGTGAGATGGAATCTCAGGGTTGTTTTGATTTGCATTTCCCTAATGACTAAGGATGATGAACATCTCTTTAGGTGCTTCTCAGCCATTAGATATTCTTCAGGTGAGAACACTTTGTTTAGCTCTGTACCCCATTTTTAATAGGGTTACTTGCTGTGGGACTTCTGCCTGACAGAGGGATGCCCCCCCCCCAGGAGAGATTACCAACATGAAGTTTAATATAGGTTTCTGTGAATTACTATGAGCAAAGTACCATAACATAAGAAGAACACAAAAGAAAACAGGAATTGCCAGCATAAGGAACAACTCCTGCCTATTCCTTGGGCCCAGGCAGAGCCTCACAGGAAAATGCTGTTCTCAATGACATAGGGCTAAACTAAAGATTCTTTTCCTTTTCATTCTCTGACTTTGAGGGACCATGCAGCCCTACCAGGACAGAATGCAGCCAACATCCTCACTGCTCAGTAAGGGTCCAGAACAAGAACTCCTGTAGCCTGAGAATCTGCTTTTTGATTTATAGCTTGCTTTTTTTTTTATTTAACTTTTTATCAATTCTTTGTGAATTTCACATCATGCACCCCAATACCAGTCACCTAACTATCCCTTCATTTCTGCCCTCCACCCTTGCAACCTCCCCCTCAAAAGAAAAAAAATTCATTGTGGAAGCTGTAGTGTGTCACAGTGTGTCCCCCAGTACACATCTTTACTTGCAAATGTTCATTGCAATGAGTCATTGGTCTGGTTTGAGACCTCTGGCTTCAAGTATCAATACTGGATCCTTACCAGGACTCCTCTCAGGTATCCTATTGTCGCCCAGTGTCATCCTGCAGCTTTAGGTCTATAGGACCAGCACTTTCATGGGCTTAAACAGTTCATAGATGGGGTAGATGTTGGGGTGGGCCAACTCAAAGCCCTGGATCTGGGCCTGGGTGATAACTGAGATGGTCAGCCTGCCAGCTTATCTGCACTTGTACTTCCAGGTCATACTCTCCAGCACCCACCGGCCTGGCTACGTCATCCAGTGCTGCAGAGGTCAAGAGGCAGGGCCAGCTCTCTCACTTGCTGTCATACCCTTAGGGCCAGCTCTCTCACACTCCCCAGGTAAGGGGTGGGACCAGCTCTGTTTAGTCCTTGGGCATCAACATGGTCTCAGGTGGCAGCCCAGACCAGGGATGTCCACATGGCTTTTGAGGGTAACTTGGGCTATAGACATCCATGCAGACCTCTGCCAACTGCCGGGCCACAGACCCAGGCATGGCCTGCAGTGTCAGCGGCAACAGCAGCATCACCATGCCCTCAGGTGGCAGCACAGGCTGTTGCTCCCCACCCTGGCACCTCCTGTTCTGCTTCTCTTCATACTGCACAAGCCATTCCACTTCTCTTTCTCTCCCATTTCTCAACCACATACTTGTTCATTGTTGTGGTGCCCACCTGCCCACATGGCAGTGGGTGGGCCTTCCCTCCTGTCATATCTGTTTCAATTTTCCTCGCGGTTCTGATCAGGACTGTTAAGCAAAAAATAAGCACACAGACAATTACATAAAGGATAAATAAATTGAAGTAGATGGTATATGAATAGATGATAGATAGATAGATAGATAGATAGATAGATAGATAGATAGATAGATAGATTGATAGATAGATAGATTTGCATTAACTTTTCCTGGAGAAATCAAATGTCTGTTCACCTCAGATAGGTATTCATAGCACAGTAAAAGTACATTTCTACCAAATTCCAACTTTGTCAACTAATGACCTTATTGGCCTTGCTTATAGAGCTGAATAAGGGGTTATTTATAGAAACAAGAATGAACTCCAAAAAACGTCATCACCACAAAGTCTTATTCTGTTGTGGATGAAAAAAGAAACCTGATGGAAGCTGCCTCATAATGTCCCACCCTTCACTCAACCTTCCTCTTCCCAAATATTTCTCAAGATCATGTGCAGGTGGAATGTAGGGAGACAGAAAGGAATCTTAGGTAAGGGCCTGTCTCACACACACACACACACACACACACAGAGAGAGAGAGAGAGAGAGAGAGAAAGAGAGAGAGACAGAGACAGAGACAGACAGAGAGAGACAGAGAGAGAGACAGAGAGATCAGAAAGTAGACCATGAACCTACATCTAAACAGGAAACACCTACATCTAAAGAGAAGCAAAAAGAACTAAGAACTATTTAGGTATTGGAGACAAAACCTATTTAAATACCAGGCTAATGTCCATTACAAGAATACAGGGAAGTCATAGGATTTCATATGAGGAAAGAAACAAAAACAGGCCCCAAAATTTTTTTCTTTCTTTTTTTTTTTTATTTTCTAAGTTTTTTTATTTACATTCCAAATCATTTCCCCTTTCCCGTTTCCTCCCTCCCAGAAAGTCCCATAAGCCCCCTTCCCTCCCTCTTTTCCCCATTCAACCCCCTCTCGCTTCTCTGTCCTGGCATTTCCCTACATCCAGTCTTTCCAGGACCAGGGGTCTCTCCTTCCATCTTCTTGGAAATCTATTGATATGCGAATTGTGTCTAGGGTATTCCAAGATTCTGGGTTAATATCCCCTTATCAGTGACTGCATACCATGTGTGTTCTTTTGTGATTGGGTTACCTCACTAAGGATGATATTTTCAAGTTCTGACCAATTGCCTAGGAAATTCGTGAATTCATTGTTTTTAATTGCAGAGTAGTATTCCATTGTGTAAATATACCACATCTTCTGAATCCATTCCTCCGTTGAGGGACATCTGGGTTCTTTCCAGCTTCTGGCTATTATAAATAAGGCTGCTATGAACATAGTGGAGCATGTGTCCTTATTGCATGCAGGTAAAGCCTCTGGGTATGTGCCCAGGAGTGGTATAGCCGGATCCTCCAGGAGTGTCATGCCCAGTTTTCTGAGGAACTGCCAGACTGCTTTCCAGAGTGGTTGTACCAGCTTGCAATCCCACCAGCAGTGGAGGAGTGTTCCTCTTTCTCCACATCCTCGCCAACAACTGCTATCTCCTGTGTATTTGATCTTAGCCATGCTGACTGGTGTGAGATGGAATCTCAGGGTTGTTTTGATTTGTATTTCCCTAATGACTAAGGATGTTGAACATTTCTTTAGGTGCTTCTCAACCATTCGATATTCTTCAGGTGAGAACTCTTTGTTTAGCTCTGTACCCCATTTTTAATAGGGTTATTTGGCTCTCTGGAGTCTAACTTCTTGAGTTATTTGTATATATTGGATATTAGCCTTCTGTCGGATGTAGGGTTGGTAAAGATCTTTTCCCAGTTAGTTGGTTGCCACTTTGTCCTTTTGACAGTGTCTTTTGCCTTACAGAAACTTTGCAATTTTATGAGGTCTCATTTGTCAATTCTTGATCTTAGAGCATAAGCTATTGGAGTTCTGTTCAGGAAATTCTCCCCTGTGCCCATATGTTCAAGACTCTTCCCTAGTTTCTTTTCTATTAGTTTCAGTGTGTCTGGTTTTATGTGGAGGTCCTTGATCCACTTGAAATTGAGCTTAGTGCAAGGAGATAAGAATGGATCAATTTGCATTCTTCTGCATGCTGACCTCCAGCTGAGCCAGCACCATTTGTTGAAAAGGCTATCTTTTTTTCCACTGGATGGTTTTAGCTCCTTTGTCAAAGATCAAGTGACCATAGGAGTATGGATTCATTTCTGGGTCTTCAATTCTGTTCCATTGATGTACATGAGGACCAGATGGTTTTAGTGCAGAATTCTATCAGACCTACAAAGAAGACCTAACACCAATACTCTTCAAACTATTCCACAAAATAGAAACAGAAGGAACACTACACAACTCGTGTTATGAAAAAAAAAAGACCCCAAAATTTTAAAGGATAATGTCCATGACTTTCTAAAGCTACATTACACAGTACCTGATGCCCAATTAAAATTAAAAATCATAGTCATTGGATTAACCCACTAATGATGATAACACCCTCATCATCCCCTCTCTCAACAGTGCCATAGGAGGGTAGTACTTTGGTACTTTGGTGAGTGGACCTTCTGAGGGGACATTTATATCCAAACAACAATTAGAGTGTGCTTAGAGTTTATAAGCCCCTGAGTTTAGTTATCAGCACCAAACAAAGGGTGTCAGAGTCTGAAAATCATTTTTCAACTTATAATGAAATTATTAACTCAAATAATAATCATCAATAAATAAAATTATCAGTTGAGTGGTTTGAATGAAGCTCTATGGTAGAGCACTTGTGTAGTACATGCCAGATTCAAGGCTTGAACTATAACACTGTATGTCAAAACTGAACAACAAAAGATTAGAAATCATGATGATACAGATTATGTTCATTATGGGTCAATAAGAACACACAATATAATTTTGTTCTGGTAGGATTCCAAACTACTAAATTCAAATACACAACTTATAAATTATATCCAGTACCAAATGGTCAGTCCTTCTGTCATATACATATAAATAACATTATATAGACTGAGCAGGTTATATTTATGTATTTAAAATATGTGTGCAGTATGCATGCATGTGTGCATGTATGTTTGTGCATGGAAGAACAAGTTTTTAAATGCTATGAATTTGAGAGAGAGCAAGGGAGCATGCATGGGAGGGCTTGGAGGGAAGAAAGAGAAGAGGAAATGATATAATTATAATTTGAAAATTTTAAATTATACTTTTTGAAAAATATATGTGGTTAGCATGTAAGACACTGAAAAATACAGAGTCTCTGAGGAATGAGAGATCTATTGCAGTCAAGTGAAGGTCTTTGTTCCACTTGAAGAAGCTGAGTCTCAAAGAATTGACAGAAACCAAAACTGCTTGGACACTTGTTACCTAGAAATGACACCTATGAAGTAGGAATGCTGACTTCAAATGGCCAAGCAGGAATCCTGCTCACAAAGATGTCCATGACAGAGGTAGACTTGTTGGAATTTATTCTGAAGATAGAACATATTCATGTTGACATATATGAATGGGGTTCTCCCTGTTGGAATAATCTCTACAATACTTGGTTTACAAAGTTTTCAGCCTCCTTGATCCCACGAAAAACAACAAACCTGAGACTCTACTGTCTTCCCAATATACAAAACTCACAGCTTTTGTTATCACAGACAATCCACAATTGAAACAAATATTTGCAGACTTATAGGTAGCTACAAAAGGCATAGCCCTGTGTCCACACAAATAGGTACAGAGTGATTATAAATAAATTGCAATGTCCTGCAGTTGGATCTGCATTCGAAATAATTAGAAACCTCACAAAACATTAGCATCAGGGTCATAAATGAGAAAGGTGACTTAAAATAACTAAATATAATAACCAGGTCATTGCACTGAAGTACAAAGGCAGAAGACAAAGCACATTAATAGTATTCAGGATACAACTGTGACTGGGCATGCTCATGTCTACCCACCATACTAAGAACTTAACACCTGAGAAACCCCTCAGATATCAAATGTTAAGATGAAAAGAAGAGAGAAATGGGCAATAGATTAAAAACCCATATGCTAGAATTAGAACATAGGAGACACTAACTAGTGAAGTGGAAATTTCAGGTTTCTTTAACAACTCGGTTGTGTAACCTGATGTTTTCCTGGAAGCTGTCTTGTGAGATGCTGTATGATATTTTGCTAAAAACAGACACATGAGAGAGTGTGTGGTAGTTAGAAAGAATATGAATAGAACCCCACAAACAGTGAGAGGATGTTCTTGCATTGTTACACCATGCAATGCTTCTCTGGTCTTCACTGGTCTTCACATTGTAGAAAGAAATGCGCCAAAGAATTTCTTGTGGTATCCTGGTTGATTCTGGCCACTTATACTGACTCCTACAGTAGACCCTTGCTGTTTCTGCTGGATTGTGTCACAGCTACTGATTCATGTTTGGTGTTTGCTATTGAACCAGACTGTTAGTTTCATAATAGTGAAGAGTGGAATTTCCCCAAGGAACTACTTCTAAAAAGGTCCACAATCACCATTTTCTGTTAACTTTCTTGTTCCCCTACCTCTGCTTGCTGGGATAGGAGGGAGGTTGAAGTATTTGAGAACCCTAAATAAAGTAGATTTTGAAAAAAATCTAAGCCTACACGGGGTGCCCACTCATGAGGTCTAATCCTAACATGTAACTTTGCTTCTAATGAAGTAGACGACTAAATTTGATTATATTTTCATCATTTTGCCTTCAACTTATTTTCCTACTGGGATCTTTAGGAAAAGGGAAAATGGTATTATGGAATGGATTTTCTTACCTCATAAACAAAGTAAAAAAAAATTGAAAGCATACATAAAAAAGATTTCTGAAATAATTATAAAAGGGAGAATAAGACTACATCAATTTTCAGGAACAGATCCAGTCAAAATTATAGTACCTCTTACTAATGTTGAGATTATGTCATTATGGGTAATCAATGAAGACTTGCAAAAAGTTTGTAATAACAATTTGGAGAAATTAATAACAAATATTCAAAAATCAAATGTATACATTTTATAAAAAGAACTACTTAGATTCTTCCATGAATTGTAAAGAGAACACCAATTCCTGAGACATTAACATTTTATATTGATGCAAACAAGGTGTGGATGGCAGGATATAAGTCAGCCAAAATAAACAAGGTGATCAAAAGTCCGTATACCTCAATTCAAAAGTCAGAATTGTATGTAATCCTTATAGTATGATTAGATTATCCTGACTCTCTTACTATAATTATTGATTCTTTATATGCAGAAAGAGTTGCTTTTCATATATAGACTGATGAATTCCCTCCTAATAACTCAAAGTTAACTAACTTTGTTTTTCTTGCAATTGCAACATGCCCTCAGAAGTATTCATTGTATATTACTCACATCCAGTCCCATACAGGTTTATCAGATCCAGTGGCACAAGGAAATGAGGAAATTGGCCAATTACTTATAGGAAATGTGTTAGAAGCCTCAAAATTTCATGAGAAGCATCATATTAATGGGAAAGGTTTAAAGAAAAAATCCTATTGCTTGACAACAATCCAAAGAAATAATTTTTTTAAAGGTCCTATGTGATCTCTATACAACCAAACTCTGTTACCTACTGGTGTTAACCCTAGGGGTACCAAAACATCTAGCAAATGTATTCTATACATTTTTGGCTAATATACACTTATCAGTGAGTAATACCATGCACTACATTGAATCTAAAAGAAGGGAAAGTGGGATTCAGTGTATCTGGTTTTATTCTGAGTTCCTTGATCCACTTGGATTTGAGCTTTATCCAAGGTGATAAATATGGATCTATTTTCATCCTTCTACATGCAGACTGGCAGTTAGACCAGCACCATTTGTTGAATATGCTGCTGTCTTTTTTTCACTGTATGGTTTTGACTTCTTTGTCAAAAATCAGGTGACCATAGGAGTGTGGGTTTAATTTTGGGTCTTCAATTCTATTCATTCATCTACCTGTCTGTCTCTTTACTAGTGCCATTCAGTTTTTATCACTATTGCTCTGTGCAGCTTGAGGTCAGAGATGGTGATTCTCCCAGAATTTTACTTATTGTTGAGAACAGTTTTTACTATCCCTGGTTTTTTGTTATTCTGGATGAATTTGAGAATTGCTCTTTCTATCTCTGTGAAGAATTGAGTTGGAATTTTGGTGGGGATTGCATTGAATCTGAAGATTACTTTTGGTAAAATGGCTACTTTCACATTAATCCTATCAATTCATGAGCATGGGAGAGCTTTCCATCTTCTGATGTCTTCGATTTCTTCCTCCAGTGACTTGAAGTTCTTGTCATACAGATCTTTCATTTGCTTGGTTAAGAGTTCCACCAACATATTTTATATTATCTGTGGCTATTGTGAAGGGTGTTATCTCCCTAACTTTTCTGGTCCATTTATCATTTGTATAAAGGAAGTCTACTGATTTGTTTGAGTTACTTTTAGATCCAGTCACTTTGCAGAAGTATATGGGCTGTAGGAGTTCTCTGATGGAATTTTGGGAGCTGCTTATGTATTCAAACTATCATATCATCTGCAAATAGTGATACTTTCAGTTCTTACTTTCCAATTTGTATCACCTTAATCTACTTTTGTTGTCTAACTGCACTAGCTTGAACTTCAAGTACTATATTGAATAGACAGTGAGAAAGTGAGCAGCCTTGTCTTGTCTCCGATTTTAATGGAATTGCTTCTAGTTTCTCTCCATTTAATTTGCTGTTGGCTGTTGACTTGTTGTATATTGCTTTTATAATGTTTAGGTATGTGCCATGACTTCTTGATCTTTCCAAGACTTTTAACATAAAGGGGTGTTATATTTTGTGAAAGCTTTTTCAGCATCTAATGGAATGATCATGTGAAGTTTTCCTGTGTTTGTTTATGCAGTGGATTACATTGATGGATTTTCATATATTGAACCATCTCTGCATCCCTGGGATGAAGTCTACTTGATCATGGTGAATGATGATTTTGATGTGTTCTTGGATTTGTTTTGTGACAATTTTATTATGTTTTTAATCAATACTCATAAGCAAAATTGGTCTGAAGTTCTCTTTCTTTGTTGGGTCTTTGTGTATTTTAGGTATCAGAGTAACTGGCTTTATAGAACCAATTAAATAGTGTTCCTTCTGATTTTATTTTGTTGAACAGTTTGAGAAATATTGATATTAGTTCTTCTTTAGGTCTCATGGAAATCTGCACTAAAACCATCTGGTCCAGAGTGTTTGTTTGTTTGTTTGTTTGTTTGTTTTTGGTTGGGAGGTTTTCAGTGACTCCATTTCACTAAGGATTATAGGACTGTTTAGATAGTTTGCCTGATCTTGATTTAACTTTGGCACATGGTATCTGTCTCAAAAATCATCCAATTTCCTGGATATTTGGGGTTAGAAGGTTTTTGCATTTTATATTTTCTTTGAACATTGTGTCAATATCTTCTTTGATATCTTCTATGCCTGAGATTCTCTCTTCTAGGTCTTGTATTCTGTTGTTGATGCTTGCCTCTGTAGCTCCTGACCTCTTCCCTAGGTTTTCTATCTCCAAGGTTGCCCCCCCCTTGTGTTTTCTTTATTGTTTCTACTTCCATTTTTAGATCTTGGTCTGTTTTGTTCAATTCTTTCACCTGTGTAATTGTATTTTCTTGTATTTCTTTAAGGGATTTATTTGTTCCCTTTTTAAGGGTGTCTACCTGCTTGCCTGTGTTTTCCTGTATTTCTTTAAGGGAGTTACTTATATCCTCCTTAAAGTCCTCTATCATCTTCATGAGATGGGATTTTTAGGTCAGAATCTTATTTTTCAGGTTTGTTAGGGTATCCAGGGTTTGCTGCGGTGGAAGAACTTGGTTCTGGTGGTGCCAAATTACATTGGCTTCTGTTGCTTATGTTCTTGTACTTCCCTCTCACCATCTGGTTATCTCTGGTGTTAACTGACCTGAGTATGTCTGACTGGAGCCAATTTCCTTAGAAGCAGGTAGAGCTCTGTAACCTGAGTTAGAACAGGCCTCCTGGGAGGCAGGGAGTTCTCTCTTTGGTTAGGGGGACCTCTCATGTCCCTGGCTAGAGCAGGCTTCCTATGTCTCTGGTTAGAGCAGGCTTCCTGTGTCCCTGGTTAGAGCATGCCTCCTGTGTCCCTGGTTAGGGCAAACCTCCTGTGTCCCTGGTTAGTGTAAACCTTCTGGGAGACAGGCAGGATTTGGGGTCTAGAGCCAGGATCTGCCCCATTTGCAGATGGAGTTACAGATGAGAAGGACTATGGAGCTCAGGCAGAGCAGAATAGATCCCACAATATGATGGGTTCTGTGGGGGTCCCAGCTGGTGTGGGTATTGGGGCAGGTGTCTCACCTGTGTCTCTGTTTACAGCAAACCTCCTGGGAGACAGGCAGGCTATAGGGTGTGAGAGGGGGTGCAGGCTTGCCAATCTGCCCCGGGTGCAGACTAGAAGAAAGATGGAGTTCAGGCAGAGGGGATAGATCCCATGTCTACTGGGCTCTGTGGGGCTTCCAGCTGGCATAGGTATTAGGGAGGATATCTCACCTGTGTCCCTGGTTATGGCAGACCTACTGGGAGACAGGCAGGCTGTGGAGTATGGGAGGGTGGCAGACATGCCAATCTGCCCCAGGTGAAGGTGCAATAGTCTGATTTCTTTAACAACTTAATGATGTCACCTGATGTTTTTCTGGATGCTGTCTTGTGAAAAAGGCATGTGATCTTTTGCTGTCATTAATGTTTCGCTGAAAATAGTCGTGTAAGAGGGAACTTGATGTTTAGAAAGGACATAAATAGAACCCCCACAAACAGTGAGAGAACACTGTTGCATTGTTACACCATGCAACCCTTTGCTGGTCTTCTCTGGTCTTCACATTGTAGAGAGAAATTCACCAAAGAATTTCTTGTGGTATCCCAGCGGATGACCTCATGTGCAGGTGCAGGAAGTGCTGTGCAGTGATTAGCTCTGATTCTAGCTATTTTGGCTAGCTAAACAGAACTGTTCTAACTGACCTTTATTTTGATTGGTCCTAAGTGGATTACAATTGTTGTATTTCTTAAGATTAACAAACCTCAGAACATTCGAAACATAACAGGGTGTGTGGTCAGCATGACCCTGCTCTGAGCCAAGTTATTTTTCTGTGTCAGTGACTGGCAGGCATATTACAGTAGCAATCTGAAATAGCTGGCAGGCATGGAACAAACTGACTACAGCTATGCTGGGGGCAGAGGGGAAGGCCTCAATAATGAGCATCCATGAGCTGTATGAGTGACTAGAATATGACATAGGAAATTGAAGAGGAGTGTAGAACTTCTTTGATAAAGCTCAAATTCAGAATACAATAGACATGCATTGTTAGAACACAGGCCTGTCCCTTTAAGACAGTGGTCACCCTTTGAAGACAAGATGCCACAGCTTAAAGGGATCAGGCCACAGTTCCCTGTAGATTTTTATGGAACATTGAGTTTGTTCTTCCTGCAAGTACAGGGACAAAGATGGAGCAAAGACTGAGGAAACGGCTAACCAACTTGAGACCCCCATCCCATGGACAAGAATAGTGTCATGAATTGTCATGGCAGCCTAGCATAACTGTCCCCTGAGAGGCTCCACCAAGCAGCTGACTGAAACAGATACAGAGACCCACAGCCTAACATTAGCCAGACCTTGGAGAGTCTTGTATGAAAGTTTTGGAAAAGACTAAAGGAACTGAAGAGGATAGGGACTCCACTGGAAGACTAACAGAATCAACTAACCTGAACCCTTGGGGTGCCCAGAGACTGAACTATCAACCAAAAAGTATACATACGCTAGACTTAGGCCTCCCACATATATGTACCAGTTGTGCAGCTTGGTCTTAATGTGGGTTCCTCAATAACTGGAGCAGGGATTATCCCTGACTCTGTTGACTACTTGTGAATCCTGTTCCCCCTAATGGGGCTGCCGCATCTGGCCTCAATGGGAGAGGATATGCTTAGTTTTGCAGTGACTTGATGTGCCAAGGTGGGTTGGTACCAAGGGGTCCTCCCCCATTATTAGAGGAGAAGGGGAAGGAGAGAGGGAAGACTAGGAGGAGTAGGGGGATACAATTAGGATGTAAAGAGAATAAATAAATTAATTAATGGAAAAAGAAGCAGTGAGTGCTCAGAGTGACATTTCTCAGTTTATAGTTCCTGGCTTCACCATGCTTTTTCTCACACACCATGCTGAAGAAAATCATATGATGGAAAACTTCCTACCAGTCATTAAAAATTATGAAAGTATGATATTTTCTTTGTTTTGGGGAGTTGCTTTAGAAACTTTCTCTGAAGAAGCACCTCTGGGTGTTCCTTTCTCACCATTCCTCTCAAGGTTTCTCTTTCTCCACCCCTGTCTCTCCCATCTCTCATTCTCAGTGATATTTTGTTTTGTTTTAAAGACAGGATCTCAGAGATCTGCCTGTCTTTTCCTCCTGAGTGCTGGGATTAAAGGCATGTGTCACCACGATTGGCTCACATCATTCTCATTCTCAATGAAGATCTTTGCAAGGGGTTTCATAATTTTTACATCCCAGTAAGGCTTCCATCTTATCATCATATTTAATACCTCTCTCTCTCTCTCTCTCTCTCTCTCTCTCTCTCTCTCTCTCTCTCTCTCTCACACACACACACACACACACACACACACACACACACACACAATCTTAAGTTTGTTTTCTACTGCTGTGATAAACACTGACCAAAACCAACTTAGGAGAGGAAAAGGCCTATTTCATCTTACAACTCCCAGGCTACAATTCAACCTTAAGGGAAGTCAAGGAAAGAACTCAAAGCAATAACCTGGAGGAAGAAACTGAGGTAGACAGGAATGCTACTTATTGGCCTTTTCTTCTGACTCATGTTCAGCTACCTTTCTTATACCTCCTGGACCCCTTTCCCAGGGGTAGCAGTACCCCAGTAGTGGACTGGACCTTCCCACATATACGATAACTGGAAAAAAAAAAGTGCTCCACAGCTTGCCTAAAAGACAATATGATGGAAGCACTTTCTTTCTTACTTTTTTTCTTTCTTTTTTTCTTTTTTTCTTTCTTTCTTTCTTTATTAATCATTTTATTTGTTTGCAATTCAAATTATATCCCCCTTTCCCAGCTACCCCTCCACAAGCCCCCATTTCATTTCCCCCTCTTCCCCCTCCCCTTTGTCTCTATTAGGGTGCTTTTCCACCTTTTCACCCACTCCTGCCTCACTGCTCTAGCTAGCTTCCCCCTATGCTGGAGCATCAAGCCTCCACAGGACCAAGGGTCTACCCTCTCATTTATGTAGATAAGGCCATCCTCTGCTGCATATGTATCTGGAGCCATGGCTTCCTCCGTGTATACTCTTTGGTTGATGGTTTAGTCTCTGGGAGCTCTGGGTGGTCCAGTTAGTTGATATTGTTCTTCCTACGGGGTTTCAATCCCCTTCAGCTCCTTCAGTCCTTCCCCTAACTCTTCCATTGGGGTCCCCAGGCTCAGTCTGATATTTCTTATCCAGTCACATTAGGGCAGTGGAAGGCCTGTGACTGGATACGACAAGGGAGGCAGAGCTGGAAGTTGGGGAGAGGGAGAGAGGTCTCAGGAGGAGAGGAGGAGGAGAAGCCAACATGGAGGCAGATGGACAGGAAGAAGATCCTGATCCCGCATGGTTTTAAACAGCCACAAGTAGCTAAGATTTTTACAAGGTTAGAAATATTGGGATAAAGCTTTTATCATTATCGATTGGCTCTTAACTTATTGTATTGACATCTTGTAAATTGTGATTTTATTGATATATAAATCTGACTGGTTAAACATTAACTCTTGATTCTACTAGGCAATTAGGTGAGGAGGAGGCAGATCGTGGAGTGTGTGGGGTGTTGTGCAGAAGCAAGATGAACTCAGGGGCCCAGCCAGAGAGTTGACCAACAGAGGTCTGCCGAATGAGATGGCCCAGGGAGGCCCTGTGAACCCGCAGGGCCAGAGAGTTGGCGGGCCGGAGAGACCACCGGAGAGATGGCCTGGTGGGAACCCTGTGTTCCAGTTGGCGAGCCGGCAGGAGCATGGGAATGTGGTCTGGCATCACAGAGGGTTGGCGGGTCGATTTTTAATGTTTCCCACAACATGCATTGTCCGGGTGCTGGTAGAACCTCTCAGGGGACAGCTATACCAGGCTCCTGTCGGCAAGCACTTCTTGACATTAGTAATAGTATCAGGGTCTGATGTCTGCAGATGGGATAGATCCCTAGGTGGAGTGGTCTCTGGATGGCCTTTCCTTCAGTCTCTGTTCCATTTTTTGTTCCTGTCTTTCCTTTGAACAGGAACACTTCTGGGTTAAAAATTTTGAGAAGCTTGGGTGGCCCCATCCCTCAACTTGGGATCATGCGTATCTACTGGAGGTGGTCTCTACAGGTTGTATCTCCCCTTTGTTCGGTATTTCAGCTAAAGTCATCACCATTGGGGTCCTGTGAGCCTCTCACTTCCCTGGAGTCTGGGACTTTGTAGTGGCTACTCCCAGTTCCCCATCCAACACATGGTTCTATTCAATTTCCTGACCCTCTGTACTTCTCTCCTGCCTCTTCCAATACCTGATCCTGCCCCCCTTTTCCCTCCCCCTCCTCTTTCCTTCACAGTTCCCTTCCTTCCTCTACCTCCCACTACTGGGCATATACCCAAAAGATGCTCCAACATATAACAAGGGTACATGCTCCACTATGTTTATAGCAGCCTTATTTATAATAACCAGAAGCTGGAAACAAACCAGATGTCCCTCAACAGAAGAATGGATAGAGAAAATGTGGTGCATTTACACAATGGAGTACTACTCAGCTATTAAAAACAAAGACTTCATAAAATTTGCAGGAAAATGGATGGAACTAGAAAATATCATCCTGATTGAGGTAACCCAGACACAAAAGAACACAATGATATGTACTGACTGATAAGTGGATATTAGCCCAAAAGCTCAGAATGCCCATGATATAATCCACAAACCATTATAGAGTTTAAGAAGAAGGAAGACCAAAATGTAGATGTTTCAATCCTACATAGAACACAGAACAAAACAGTCACAGGAGGAAGCACTTTCTCAATTGAAGTTTCCTCTTCCCAGATGACACTAGTTTGTATCAAGTTGATATCAAAAAAAAAAAACACATACAAGACAAACAAAAACAGCATACAAACCTCAATCATCTCAACTCAAATAACTAGAGGCATAAATAAGCCAATCATCTTGCCCACACCAACATTGATTGTCACCTTAACTGCTGTGGGAATTACATAATTAGTGGTGTCAAAATACAGACAGATACCACAGAAAAGCTAATAGGCTTGCCACCATCTCAAATTCTAGCTCCTGACATCTGGACTGACCTAACCAGCAATTGAAGTGTAGATTCCTCATTCAAGAAATATGACTCAGGGACGAACCAACTCTTAGGTCATTGATAAAGATAACAGGTTAGGTAGTCTAGATTTAAATATCACACTTTAAATTAATAACCAAACACACCCATGCTTGCAGAATCTAGTGCAGCCTGCACTGCTATGCAAAATTGTTGGGAACTGTAGTGTCTGTGATTGCCAGTAGTAGCTTGGCTGCTTGTTAATCTTGGCTGTATCTTTGATCTAGTACAAGTCAAGACCACCAAAGAGCAACACAGAACCTTCCATTTGTGTAAACTATTGTGGAGGATTGAATAAGAATGATCCCCAAGCGCTTGAGCACTTGGTCCCCAGCTGGTAGTACTAGTGGGAATGGTTAGGAGGATCTTTTTAAGTTAACATTTATCTACTTTTTATTATTCACATTGGCTTCTTCGTGCTACAGTATGAGTGTTGAGATCAGAGAACAACGTGTAAGAGTTGGGTCTCTCCACCATGTGGGTCCCAGGTATCAAACTCAGGTTGTCAAATGTGGCAACAAACACCTGCTTTCTTATAAAACTCAGGACCACCAGTCCAGGAATAGTAACACCCACAGTGGTCTATGCCATCACTCATAAATCACTAATTAATAAAATGCCATACCGGCTTGCAAACAGTCTGATGTTAGGGAGGCATTTTGTCAATTGAGGCTCTCTCCTCTCTGATTACTCTAGCTTGTGTCAAGTTGACATCAAACTAGCTAGCACATCAGGTACATAGAAATTGTCATCAGTGGAACTAGATTGTAAATATAGAATCCTCCAGCAATATTCACATAGACTAAAATATACATATGCTCTGAAGTAGAACCACTGTAGCCCAAAACACCAGATCAAGCATCATGTAGATGGTACCCTACCAAGTCTAATTTGCATGAAGAATGTACAGTTAACCAAATCACCAGAGAATTTGATGTAATGCATAGGATGACAACAAATACATAAAATTAAGAGAAGCGCTAGTTCACTTTATGATAAAAACAAAGGACTACTGTGGTGGCAGATATATTACACAAAAAATAACTTCAATAAAACAGCCTAAGTCAGGGACCCAGCTATACCACTTCTGGGTATATACCCAGAAGATGCTCCTACATGTAATAAGGATACATGCTCCACTATGTTCATAGCTGCCTATTCATAATAGCCAGAAGCTGGAAAGAACCCAGATGTCCCTCAACGGAGGAATGGATACAAAAACTGTGGTATATATACACAATGGAGTACTATTCAGCTATTAAAAATGAATTCATGAAATTTTTAGGCAAATGGATGGAACTAGAAAGTGTCATCCTGAGCAAGGTAACCCAGTCACGAAAGAACGCACATGGTTTGCACTCACTGATAAGTGGATGTTAGCCCAAAAGCTCAAAATAAACAAGTTACAATTCACAGACCACCGGAAGCTCAAGAAGGTGGAGGACTGAATTGGGGTGCTTGGGTTCCTCTGAAAAAGGGAACAATACACTTACAGGAGCAATAATGTAGGCAAAGTGTGGAGCAGGGACTGAAGTAAATGCCACCCAGAGACTGCCCTACCTAGGGATTCACCCTGTAAACAGTCACCAAACCCCAACACTACTATGGATGACAAGAAGCACATTTGCCAAGGTTGTCTTCAGTGGGGCCCTGCCAGAACCTTATACATACAGAGGCAGATGCTAGTAGCCAACCATTAGTCTGGGAGTGGGGTCCCCAATGGAGGAATTGGAGGGCGGTCCGGAGGAGCTGAATGGGTTTACAGCCCCACAGGAAGAACAATGATATTGACCACTAAGACGCCCCAGGACTCCCAGGGACTAAACTAGCAACCAAGGGGTACACATGGTTCCAGTCAAAAATGTGGCAGAGGAATGCCTTGTTGGGCGTCAGTGGGAGGAGTAGTTCTTGGTCAGGTGAAGGCTAAATAGATGCCCCAACAAGGGGAAATTGAGGTGGGGGGAGGTGGGAGTGGGTCAGGTGGAGGGGCATATACTTAGAGGCAGGGAGTGGGAGGAGGGGTTAGGGGGTTTTGGGGAGGGAGGAAACTGGGAAAGGTTTTACCACTTGAAATGTAATGAAGATTATATTCAATAAATATATATATGTGTATATATATATACACATATATATATAAACAGCCTAAGTCAACCCCAGAATTTTAATTATTTTTATTTTTTTATTTCATCATTCAAACTAGCAACACTCCCCCCCCTTCATATGTACTTGGTTTTTAGATAAACCCCTTACTCGCCTCTCTTCTCTTCCGTCTCTCTACCCCGATCTGTAATTAAATACTCCCACCAATAGGAGTCCCCTTTCTTGCCATGTATATCACAAGTATACACTTGCCTTCCAATTCCCTCTCCCTTAAGCCTCTTTTTACCCTCTCATGGGCCTCTTTCTAGTTTTCTGGTGTCCATCCACACTCCCTGTCTCATAAACACACATATGTAAAAATTAAAGGCTAGATCCACAAATGAGACATAGCATGCAGTATTTGTCTTTCTGTGCTACATGACCTCACTCAATATAATATTTTCTAGTTCTGTGCCTTTTTCCTGAAACTTTCAAATTAATATTTTTTTTGTTTTTGTTTTTTTTTGTTTTTTTATTATTTATTTTATTTTATATTTTTAATTTACATTCCAAATCACTTCCCCTTTCCCGTTTCCTCCTCCCCGAAAGTCCCATAAGCCCCCTTCCCTCCCTCTTTTCTCCATTCAACACCCTCTCGTTACTCTGTCCTGGCGTTCCCCTACATCCAGTCTTTCCAGGACCAGGGGTCTCTCCTTCTATCTTCTTAGAACTCTATTGATATGCGGATTGTGTCTAGGGTATTCCGAGATTCTGGGTCAATATCCCCTTATCAGTGACTGCATACCATGTGTGTTCTTTTGTGATTGGGTTACCTCACTAAGGATGATATTGTCAAGATCTGACCATTTGCCTAGCAATTTCGTGAATTCATTGTTTTTAATTGCAGAGTAGTATTCCATTGTGTAGATATACCACATCTTCTGAATCCATTCCTCCGTTGAGGGACATCTGGGTTCTTTCCAGCTTCTGGCTATTATAAATAAGGCTGCTATGAACATAGTGGAGCATGTGTCCTTACTGCATGCAGGTAAAGCCTCTGGGTATATGCCCAGGAGTGGTATAGCCGGATCCTCCGGGAGTGTCATGCCCAGTTTTCTGAGGAACCGCCAGACTGCTTTCCAGAGTAGTTGTACCAGCTTGCAATTCCACCAGCAGTGGAGGAGTATTCCTCTTTCTCCACATCCTCGCCAACAACTGCTGTCTCCTGTGTTTTTGATCTTAGCCATCCTGACTGGTGTGAGATGGAATCTCAGGGTTGTTTTGATTTGCATTTCCCTAATGACTAAGGATGATGAACATCTCTTTAGGTGCTTCTCAGCCTTTAGATATTCTTCAGGTGAGAACACTTTGTTTAGCTCTGTACCCCATTTTTTAATAGGCTTACTTGCCTCTCTGGAGTTTAACTTCTTGAGTTCTTTGTATATATTGGATATTAGCCCTCTGTCGGATGTAGGGTTGGTAAAGATCATTTCCCAGTTAGTTGGTTGCCGCTTTGTCTTTTTGACAGTGTCTTTTGCCTTGCAAAAACTTTGTAATTTAATGAGGTCCCATTTGTCTATTCTTGATCTTAGAGCATAAGCTATTGGAGTTCTGTTCAGGAAATTCTCCCCTGTGCCCATATGTTCAAGGTTCTTCCCTAGTTTCCCTTCTATTAGTTTCAGTGTGTCTGGTTTTATGTGGAGATCTTTGATCCACTTAGAATTGAGCTTAGTGCAAGGAGATAAGGATGGGTCAATTTGCATTCTTCTGCATGTTGACCTCCAGCTGAGCCAGCACCATTTGTTGAAAAGGCTATCTTTTTTCCACTGGATGGTTTTAGCTCCTTTGTCAAAGATCAAGTGACCATAGGAGTGTGGATTCATTTCTGGGTCTTCAATTCTGTTCCATTGATCTACATGTCTGTTACTGTACCAATACCATGCAGTTTTTAACACTATTGCTCTGTAGTACACCTTGAGGTCCGGGATACTGATTCCCCCAGAGGTTCTTTTACTCTTGAGGATAGTTTTAGCTATTCTGGGTTTTCTGTTATTCCAGATGAATTTTTGAATTGCTCTTTCTAACTCTATGAAGAATTGAGTTGGGATTTTGATGGGGATTGCATTGAATCTGTGTATTACTTTGGGTAAGATGCTCATTTTTACTATATTAATCCTGCCAATCCATGAGCATGGCAGATTTTTCCATCTTCTGAGGTCTTCTTCAATTTCTTTCTTCAGAGACTTGAAGTTCTTGTCATACAGATCTTTCACTTGTTTGGTTAGAGTCACGCCAAGATACTTCATATGGTTTGTGGCTATCGTGAAGGGTATTATTTCTCTTACTTCTTTCTCAGCCTGCTTATCCTTTGAGTATAGGAAGGCTTCTGACTTGCTTGAGTTGATTTTATATCCGGCCACTTTGCTGAAGTCGTTTATCAGCTGTAGGAGTTCTCTGGTGGAGTTCTTTGGGTCGCTTATGTATACTATCATATCGTCTGCAAATAGTGATAGTTTGACTTCTTCCTTTCCAATTTGTATCCCTTTGACCTCTTTTTGTTGTCTAATTGCTCTAGCTAGAACTTCAAGTACTATATTGAAAAGATATGGAGAGAGAGGACAGCCTTGTCTAGTCCCTGATTTTAGTGGGATTGCTTCAAGTTTCTCTCCATTTAGATTGATGCTGGCTACCGGTTTGCTGTAAATTGCTTTTACTATGTTTAGATATGGGCCTCGAATTCCTGATCTTTCCAAGACCTTTAGCATGAAAGGATGCTGAATTTTGTCAAATGCTTTCTCAGCATCTAATGAGATGACCATGTGGTTTTTTTCTTTGAGATTGTTTATGTAGTGGATTACATTGATGGATTTCCTTATATTGAACCATCCCTGCATCCCTGGGATGAAGCCTACTTGATCGTGGTGAATGATTGTTTTGATGTGTTCTTGGATTCGATTGGCAAGAATTTTATTGAGTATTTTTGCATCGATATTCATAAGAGAGATTGGCCTGAGATTCTCTTTCTTCGTCGGATCTTTGTGTGCTTTTGGTATTAGTGTAATTGTGGCTTCGTAGAACGAGTTGGGTAGTGTTCCTTCTGTTTCTATTTTGTGGAACAGTTTGAAGAGTATTGGTGTTAGGTCTTCTTTGAAGGTCTGATAGAATTCTGCACTAAAACCATCTGGACCTGTGCTTTTTTTGGTTGGAAGACTTCCAATGACAACTTCTATTTCTTCAGGGCTTATAGGACGGTTTAGATGGTCTATTTGATCCTGATTTAATTTTGGTACTTGGTATCTGTCAAGGAAATTGTCCATTTCCTCAAGATTTTCTAGTTGTGTTGAATACAGGATTTTGTAGTAGGATCTGATGATTTTTTGAATTTCCTCAGTTTCTGTTATTATCTCTCCCTTTTCGTTTCTGATTTTATTAATTTGGATACTATCTCTTTACCCTCTGGTTAGTCTGGCTAAGGGCTTATCTATCTTGTTGATTTTCTCAAAGAACCAACTCCTCGTTTTGTTGATTCTTTGTATGGTTTTATTTGTTTCTACTTGATTGATTTCAGCCCTGAGTTTGATGATTTCCTGCCTTCTACTCCTCTTTGGTGTATTTGCTTCTTTTTGTTCCGGGGCTTTCAGGTGTGCCATTAAGCTGTTAGTGTATGCTGTCTCCCGTTTCTTTTTGGCGGCACTCAGGGCTATGAATTTTCCTCTTAGCACTGCTTTCATTGTGTCCCATAAATTAGGGTATGTTGTGCCTTCATTTTCATTAACTTTCAAAAAGTCTTTGATTTCTCTCTTTATTTCCACCTTGACCAAGTTATCATTGAGTAGAGCATTGTTCATCCTCCATGTGTACGTGGGTTTTCTTTTGTTTTTGTTGCCATTGAAGACCACCCTTATTCCATAGTGATCTGATAGGAGGCATGGGATTATTTCTATCTTCTTATATCTGTTGAGGTCTGATTTGTGACCAATTATATGGTCAATTTTGGAGAAGGTACCATGAGGAGCTGAGAAGAAGGTGTATTCTTTAGCTCTAGGATGAAATGTTCTATATATATCTGTTAGTTCCAGTTGGTCCAAGACTTCAATTAGATTCACTGTGTCCCTGTTTAGTTTCTGCTTTCCTGAACGATCCATTTCAGAGAGCGGGGTGTTGAAGTCACCCACTATTATTGTGTGCGGTGCGATGTGTGCTTTGAGTTTTAGTAAAGTTTCTTTTACGAATGAGGGTGCCCTTGCATTTGGAGCATAGATATTCAGAATTGAGAGTTCTTGATGGTGGATTTTTCCCTTGATCAGTATGTAGTGTCCTTCTGTGTCTTTTTTGATGACTTTAGGTTGAAAATCAATTTTATCTGATATTAGGATGGCTACTCCACCTCGTTTCTTGGGGCCATTTGCTTGTAAAATTGTTTTCCAGCCTTTTACTCTGAGGTAGTGTTTGTCTTTGACACTGAGGTGCGTTTCCTGCATGCAGCAAAATGCTGGGTCCTGTTTACCTATCCAGTCTGCTAGTCTATGTCTTTTAATTGGGGAATTGAGACCATTGCTATTATGAGAGATTAAGGCATAGTGATTATTGCCACCTGCCATTCTTGATGCTATCTTTATGTTTGAGTGGTTATCTACTTTTGGGTTTGATTCAAGAAGGTTATTATCTCATTTTTTCCAGGGTGTTGTTTCTCTCCCTGTATTGGAGGTTTCCACCTATTATCCGTTGCAGGGCTGGATTTGTGGAAAGATATTGTGAAAATTTGGTTTTATCATGGAATATCTTGGTCTCTCCATCTATGGTGATTGAGAGTTTTGCTGGGTATAGTAGTCTAGGCTGGCATTTGTGCTGTCTTAGTGTCTGCATGAGATCTGCCCAGGATCTTCTGGCTTTCATAGTCTCTGGTGAGAAGTCTGATGTGATTCGGATAGGTCTTCCTTTGTATGTTACTTGGCCCTTTTCTCTTACTGCTTTTAGTATTCTTTCTTTGTTTAGAACATTCGGTGTTTTGATTATTATGTGACGGGAGGTATTTCTGTTCTGGTCCAGTCTGTTTGGAGTTCTGTAGGCTTCTTGTACGTTCATCGGCATCTCTCTCTTTAGGTTAGGGAAGTTTTCCTCCATAATTTTGTTGAAGATGTTTACTGGCCCTTTAAGTTGCAAATCTTCACTCTCATCTATACCTATAATCCTTAGGTTTGGTCTTCTCATTGTGTCCTGGATTTCCTGGATGTTTTGGGTTACACGTTTTTTGCATTTTGCATTTTCTTTGACTGTTGAGTCGATGCTTTCTATGGAATCTTCAGCACCTGAGATTCTTTCTTCCATCTCTTGTATTCTATTGTTTATGTTTGCATCTATGACTCCTGATTTCTTCCCAAGGTTTTCTATCTCCAAAATTGTCTCCCTTTGTGATTTCTTAGTTGTTTCTACTTCCTTTTTTAGTTCCTGGATGGATTTGCTGAGATCCTTCACTTGTTTGTTTGTATTTTCCTGTATTTCTTTAAGGTATTTTTGCATTGCCTCTTTCAGGATTTCTTCCTGATGACCCACGTTCTCCTGCATTTCTCTGAGTGATTTTTGTGTTTCCTCCTCATGGGAATCCATCTGTTGATCCATTGTCTCCTGCATTTCTTTAAGCAGTTCTCGTGTTTCCTTTGTAAGGGCATCTAACCGTTGATTCATTTCTTTAAGCAATTGTTGTGTTGCCTCCTTATGGGCATCCGTCTGTTGACCCATATTCTTCTGCATTTCTTTATGCCAATTTTGTGATTCCTTTGTGAGTGCATCTACCCGTTGATTCATCTCATTAAGCGATTTTTGTGTTGTCTCCTTGTGCGCCTCCATCTTTTGATCCATGATCTCCCGCATTTCTCTAAGCGATTTTTGTGTTTCCTTTGTAAGGGCTTCTAACCATTGATTCATGGTCTCCTGTAACTCTTTATGAGATTTATTTGTGCCCTTCTCGTGATCCTCTAATAGCATCATGAGAAGTGATTTTAAATCCAGATCTTGTCTTTCGGGTGTGGTGGGGTATCCAGGACTTGCTGCTGTTGGAGAGTTGGGCTCGGATGGTCCCACATTACTTTGATTTCTGTTAGTAACATTCCTACGTTTGCCTTTTGCCATCTGGATACCTCTGATGTTAGTTGGTCCTGCTGCCACTGGCTGTTGGTTGGACCTCCTGTGAGCCTGCAAAGCTATTTCTGCCCCCCCTGGATTACCAGGATTCCCCTGGCACCGATTTCTGGGGCCTGCCTGCTCCTGAGTGACTTTGGAGCCCTAATGTGCCTTGCCCCAATTGATCTTATATTGGGGAGGCCTTGCACATCCAAAGGCTCAGCCTAGTGGATTCCTGGAGCAGAGGTCACCAAAGGGAGGCTGGTAGGCTCCTGCCCTGTGCAGGGGTGAGTGATCTCTCCTGGGGGGGGAGGGGGCGTCCCTCTGCCAGGCAGAAGTCCCACAGCAGAGCTAGCACGCTGGTTACTGCAGATCTGCCCAGCACTTGGGAGCTGCACACACACAAGCTGCCCGAGACCCAAGCGATATTAAGCCTGTCTGTCTCAGAACCTGGCTGTCCCAACTTCCCAGTCACTGGAGCAAAGATGGCGGAGTGCACTCTGCGCACTCTTCTTGGCGCCGCTCACCCTGCAGACGCGATGGCCTGCCGATCTGGCACCCAGACGACCACAGCGCTGACCCGTTCTCGGGCGCAGCTGGAAGCCCCAACAGGCCATGTCCCAAGTGATGTTATATTGGGGAGAGAGAGCCTGGGTACCTGTCTCTTCAGTGCAGTCTGCGGGAACAGAGGTCGCGGAAGGAAAGCTGGTAGGCTCCCGCCCAGTGCGGGGTCCCTCTGCCAGGCAGAAGTCCCACAGCAGAGCTGGCGCGCTGGTTACTGCAGATCAGCCCAGCACTTGGGAGCTGCACCCACACAAGCCGCCCGAGACCCAAGCGATATTAAGCCTGTCTGTCTCAGAACCTGGCTGTCCCAACTTCCCAGTCACTGGAGCAAAGATGGCGGAGTGCAATCTGCACACTCTCCATCCAAATTAATATTTTTGATGGGGTCTTACCAGTAGATGGGACATGGGCTACTATGCAATGCTCAGTGTAAAACTCCATTCAACATAGCCCAACCTTACAGAACACAGAGGTAGCATCATATTCAGCTTCAGCTACAGCGTTCCAGACTTTCACTGTGAGCTGTGCATAACCAGTACACTGTCAAATACACCAGAGATGCTGGAATGGCACACGCCACATGAGAACAGCTGGCCTAAAGTCTCTGTGAACCAAATAGTTCCCATTATCTTCTCTAAAACATTACAAACTCATAACTTCATATAGTACTGATGACTTCATATAATTATATGAAGTGCTGTGGCAGTTTTCTATGGGGTGAAGCATTATATATAAACCTATGCCCATCTAGATCCACATTGAATTTAAAAAGGATAATTTTGTCACAACAAAATTAATGTCTATAGGTTCAGTGTGTAAAGCGCATTATATACTTCCATGTAATTTTCATGAGCCACCACCAAAACATCCCTCTAAAATTGCAGCATATATAATGGCAAATTTAGGAGTGTTCCCCCTTTCTCCACATCTTCACTAAACATACAGAAAGGAAAAAATCCAGGAAATTATGGAGAACTTGTTCAATTTCAGATTTAGCCTAAATACTTTCCAGCAATCAACCAATTAGCAGCTTGGCCATAACCTCATTATCCACACTGATCCAACAAATCTTTGTGCTTTTATAGAAACAGGATGATTGACAAAAACACAAAAAACACTAAAAATATAATTTAAACCATAAGGTGAATGTCACAGTAATGAACTTGTAAACTTCCGGCCATTACATAACCCAGAACAGATGACTAGCCCCCTGTGACAGAACACAACTACTGGGAAGGGGTATGGCAAGATATTACAAATGGCATGTAAGTTTAATAACCAGGAAATAACAGAATACATACACTGTGTATTCCACAGTTTGATCAATAGGCAATAAAAGCATAAATAGGACCACCAAGGCCTTCTAGTATCAAGAAATTTTCATTGCACAAAATCTAGCCTTTAAGAGGAACCACTGATAGTTTATTCTGTCATATCAATCCCATAGGCATGCAATGATTATATTCCTGAAAGTGAGTCAGAGGAGAGCCTTTATACACATCTGGATATTACATCAGCATCAGTTTACCATATACTTAAAGACATTACCCCAACCATAGACTGTTACCCAGCAACTTACTGTTGATAAAATTTCCTCCCTGGAGTAGGACATCTACACCCTCCTCATAAGTTCTTAAGGACAATCCAAAGTTCCATTCTACCACATCCTACCCTGTAGGTCCTATGAGTATATTGGGCTTCCTTATTGAACATGAGTGATGGGTTACTAACAGGTGCTTGTGTGACTCCAAAGCAGCCACACTGGAAAGTCTTTATCTAGAATGGATTATGGCTTCCCCATAGCTGTATAGATGCAAGGCCCCCTCCATAGTTTTTTCACTTATGTTTTCTAAGCCCTTCCATATACCCAAGATCTCAGGCAATTACAGCACATTTTCATGCACATGGTTGGGGGAAGTTGCTGGTACCTCAGGTAATGGTCCCATGGCTCTTCCCACCCTCTCCTTCTATGAGGGAACATCAATAGTCAAAATTCAACAAGCAAATGTAAAAAAATTTATTTGTACCCAAAAGCATGCAGATGCTACTACACAGAGTGAACACACACCTGCATTGGTGAATGACATTGAAAGAATACATACAAAATGAATATTCTCCCTACTAGTGGAGAAAGTCCTCAAACACACATTATATGCAGACTCGTAGTCTAACCAGTACCCTCTCACCTAGACTAAAACTGGCTAGTGCAACTTGATAGACACAATTTGATCACATCCAAAAAACCATTGTTCTTATCTCTAGAAATTATGTTTAGATTTTTATTTATATCATGAGCCTATGTATTGCATATGAGCAAGAAAAAATAGTGTATGAAAGGACAAAAATTCTTCTTCTTGCAAAGTCAGTGAACTCTTACTCTCATAATCAGAAGATGGACTGTTGAGCTCAGGCTGTGCCCTGCCTCCTTGAGTCCACTTCATGTAAAACAGTAATTTTTCAGGGTGCACCTTGTACAGAAAGACCACATTTAGCAAGCAGCTTTTGACTCTGGTTTGAATGTGAACACAGAGATAGAAAAAATCTGCACCTTGGTAGGCGCATGAACAACAATACCTTTCTGGAACTTCCTATAAGGACATGCTGATCTTATTCCTAAAGGTGGCAGGGGTGCCACTCTGCTTCAAAGTAAACTGGAACTACAGGAGAAGGTGAACCTACTCACATATCCAGAAAACCAGGGCCAAGAATACAAAAAACACACTACAGAAAAGAGTACCTGCAACACTCTAACATGGACCTCCTAATGCGGGCAACACCTACACTGTGATAGTGATGGCAACAGCCTCATTGACCTGTCACCTGGCTACCTAGTGCATTTATCAACAGACTGGCAGAGAACTTCCAATTGCATAAGGGCTTCATCTCAGGCTCTACTGTTGACATTACCTACTTGAATTGCCATCCAAAACTAGATCTACTATCTTTCTATTTGCCCATTGGTTCATCCCTGCTTCACCCCAAAACCCCTATAGTCTATTTCACTTCTGTGGCTCAACTCTGCCCTGAGACCTGGCTCAAACTTGTGACCCAGCAACTTGACTCTTTACAGTAGCACTGTCTTCTACCAGAGAGCTTTCTGTGTTCCTATCAATTCCTGATTCTGCCTCAGACTTTTTTTGAAATTTCTTGAACTCTGCAATGGCCTTTTCAGCCTTCTGTGGGCATTCTGTAATCTACATGCAGAGGCATTCACTGCACAATGTGTGAGCTGAGAGCTAATGGTAACAATTAAGAGTCCAATAAAAGAACCTGTGTTTGCTTTGGCTTGCTTTCAATGAAGTCAGAACTCTTGACAGGTAAAACCATCATACCTTGTAAATGTACCATTATTCAATAAACTGTGATGTAAAAAGGCATAAATGTGTTTGTTTGTGTTTTTGCTTTCCTCATGACTGGTAGATCAAACCCAGATCTCTGCCAGATATAATGTAAATGGCCTCTAGTCCTCTAGTCCAGTTCCCAGGAGAGCCGTGTTCACCTCCCATGAACCGGCTTTCACATTAGTCTACATTTCCCTCAGCATTCTCACCTCCAAACTCCTAGTGTGCTAGTTTAATTGTCAGCTTGACACAACCTAGAATCACCTGGGAAAATAGTGTTGCTCCCTACATTGTGTTGTCCTGTGGGCATGTCTGGGGGGAATTGTCTTATTGACACTGATGTGGGAAGACACATCCCACTGTGGGCAGTACCATTCCCTATGCAGGAGATCATGAACTATATGAGTGTGGAGAAATTGGACTGAGGACAAGCAAGCAAATGAGCATGCATGCATTCATTTCTCTCTTCTTATGACAATGGATATAATATGAAGAGTTATTGGAAGCTCTTGCCTTAACTTCCCTGAAATTGTGAGATAAAGTAGTCCCTTCCTCTCATGAAATGTGTTTTTTAGTCCCATTTATCACTGCAACAGAAATGAAACTAGACACCTATCAAAGAAATTTGTGAGTCACAAGTTCCTAACCTTGTTGGGAGGGAAAGCAGGTACAATAAGGCTTGCTTTTTGGGTGTTGGTGAATTCTACTTCTTCAAATGTGTGTTGGCTACACAGATATCCTCCCTTCCTGGCACTCCATTAAGCTGTCCAACAATGACCCATGCCTACTTCTGAATGATTATTAAATTAGTAAATACTGGAGCAACTGACACAAATACAGGATCAATCAACATAAGCTATATGGTATGAAAATACATATTATGCCATGATCATCACATATGCAGTGTCAGACATCATAAGTAGACTACATGGTATATAATTCAGCCATTCAGATTGGCTGTGGGGAGTGCAAGTCTGTCATTCCAGCACTAGAGGCTAACACAGGAGGCTCTGAACTTTGAAGTCAATCTGGGTTGTATCGTGACACACTCCTTTAACCTCAGCACTCAGTAGGCAGAAAAGGCCATCTGTTATTGCTTCATCTCTTACATTCTTGTGTCAAATTGAACACTGGCCAGCTAACCCAGCTGCTGGTGGTAAATTGAGCACAGTGAAGCAGATGGGAAGCCACAGGGATAAAGAACTTCTTACTCCAATCTGTGTGTAGGGAAGAGCATCATGCTAATAATGGGATGGGCACAAGGCAAAAAAGCTTCGAGTATTCAACACACGAGATACTTGTCCACTTTACAATGAACTTTCTCAAATCTGCTGTTCATGTGTGTGCACAGGCATGTACAGGTGCATGTCCACACAAGGACGGGATACAAGGATACATGTGTATAGGGCATGTGTTGAAGTCAGAGGACAGCCTCAGGTGTTGATCCTCAGGTGCCTTCCACTTTCTATTTGAAACTGAGCCTTTTATTGGTTTGGAGCTTGGCAGTCAGAGCTTCTGGGAATCCAGCTGTCTCTACTTCCCACTGTGAGAGGTGGATCTGGGATCTCAAAAAAGTGACCACACAATCCAAAGGAGTTTTTTGAGGCAAAATGTTTTAATTCTGCAGTAGGGTGTCAAGTCAAACAATTATACACACCCAGTGCGGTATTTGGGGGCGAAGGAGGCATTGTTATCCCTAATGCAGATGGGTCCCATACCTCACTCTGAAGTAGCAGGACTCAATCTCATATTCACACACTAAAGCAGTGCTTCTTAGCACTATGAAACTTAAGCATATATTGTAATTTTAAGAACTGCTGACCCTGCAGAAATCTGAATTTCTTCCAAGTGGCTTCTTTGTCACTTTAATAGTCTTGCACAATGATGATGATATGACAATGACAATGACAAAATGTTTACATTTTCCACACATCTCTCTATCACTGGAATAACAGGATTATAGGACCATGGTGCTGACCTGGCTTTTTATGCAGGTGCTAAGGACCTGAACTTACTCAGGGCTTCTTCCACTCCTTATAGGCAAGAAATTGAGCAACATCCCCTGATCTGGCTTGTGTGTTTGAGTGTGTGTGTATGTGTGTGTGTGTGTGTGTGTGTGTGTGTGTATTATTTTCATGTATATGTGTATATATGTATGTATGTGTATATGTATATTATTTTCATTAACATGTGTTCATGTGTGCCTATGTGTAGTTATATGCACTTGAGTGTAATGTCTGGGAAAGCCAAAAGAGAGGATTAAATACTCTGCTACTGGAATTACATGCAATTGTGAGCTGACTAACATGGGTGCTGGGAACAGAATGCGGGTCCTCTGAAAGAACACATGCTTTCTTAACCATCAAGCCATCACTCCACAACAAAGCCACTTGCTTTGTTTTGTTTAACAATTTTCATTTTTTATCTTTGTGTGTGTGTGTGTGTGTGAGAGAGAGAGAGAGAGAGAGAGAGAGAGAGAGAGTTTGTGTGTATGAAAATGTACGTGTGAGTACAAGTTTCATGGAGGCTAGAAGAAAACATAAAATACCCTGGAGCTAGGTTGTGAGCTGCCCAACCTGGGATCTAGGAATTAAACTCAGGTCTTCTGGAACCACTGGGGCATCTCTCCCGCCCTTGTTTATTCTTTCAACAAATATTTGAGTGTCTATGTCAAGAATGGCCCTAAGCCATGAGAACATGTGAGTAAGTGTCTTAAACTGTTGTCCCTTGCTGTGACATAACACCTAAGACTGGAAAACTTACAATAGAATGAGGTTTATCTTGTCACATGTTTCAAAAATTTAGAAACCCAAATTCATACGGCCACATCAAACAAAGGTCTAGTGCCACTCAAAATCATGTTGGAAATAAGAAAAAGAAGTGGACATGAGCAGAAGAAACAGGAAAAGAGGGGCCTTAGTTTATATTTACCTACTGTCAGGGTAACCACTGCAGTCCCTCAGGAGCAGGATTCACTTGCATGAGAAACCCATTAGTCCATCCATGACATCTCCGCCCCCATGTCATCAGCTTCCAACACTCCTGCATTGTGAAACCATGATCCAACACAAGCTTGGGTTGGGACAAATCATATTCCAATACAATAGGTTGTTTGCTCCAAAACTAAAATTCCAAAGTCAATTACATGGAACAGACACCTTTATGTCCATGCTTTGCCAGGGTCTACTAAAGGTAAGTGCCATACATTGTCACTTACCTTTAACTCACTATCTCACACAACTTCACACAAAGGTATGAGAAGGACATAGTAACTATTCTCATCCTTCAGATTAAAAACCGGTCAAGAAGTGATTTAAGTAACCCCATCAATATTTGCACAGCTGAAAGGGGATTTGAGTTCAGGCAAGCTAATCCAAGTTCACAAAATGCCATTACTATGGGGTACACTGTGATGAAGTTCTAGCTTATTCCCTGCAGACTTCTGCTTTGTCATCCAGGTATGTAGTTTAGGCTGTCCCGTAGACAGCCACGTAAGCTGGCCCCATCTTCCTTTTAGCACCTATGAAAGCAAACACCACTCACAAACTCTGCAGGTTGCTTACCTCACTTCTGTGGCATACTGGAACTAACCCTATCACCATAGGCACTTAGAGACACATTCCTGAAAACCATGAACAGCAGCATCCAAAGAATCCACTTGGAACCGTGAACACACTCATCATTGTCCAATATACATCATCCAAGCCATGGTGACATCCCAAAATAGTCAATCTGGGTCTGGAAAGATGGCTCAGCCTTTAAGAGCACTTACTGCTCATGCAAAGCATCTGAGTCTGATTGCCAGTACTTATATTGGGCAGCTCACAACTGCCTATAACTCCAGCTCCAGGGGATCCACAAGTACTGCATTTATAATGCACACACATATACATATAATTTAAAATAAAATTTTTCATTAAAAGGTGTTTTTTTCACTTAAGTATGTATGCCCCAACCTGGGTGGAGGCAAAAGTCAAGTAAGAGAGGGAAAAAAATATAGTGTTTCTAAACACATACCAAATATAGAGCCTGTTTTTACATGGTCTTAAGCTGGTAGGTTGGGAAAATAATAATAATGATGGTGGTGGTGGTCGTGGTCGTGGTCATGGTCGTGGTGATGATAGCAACTATTGTCATACCATTCCAAAGATAAAAATTATTCTGTGCACTCACTACTATACACACCTCACAACTGAAAGAAAAACAAAGCAGTCTAGTGACTTGCCAGTCCATCATTGGGGTCCTGAAACAAAGTTTAAATTAAATAGAGGGTAACTATGCTTAACTAAAAGTCCTGATCAAGGTGTGGTCCTGCCAATTGCTGAACCATCATTATGTCAATTTGTCTCTCTAGCAAGGTGGTCTAACAACTTACCAGAACCATGTGAAGTCTTTTCCTGAGAGACAAGCTCTCTCCGACTGGCACAAGGCTTCAGCCTTTTCTTTCTCCTAACACTGAGATTCCTGGGAGAATTCAAATTTCTTGGGGTCAGCTTTTGTGTTTTTCATAGTTGGATGGAGGGGCACAGGTATCCTCTTTCCTGCAGGAACAGAAAGAGCAGAGCCATTTGCCTTCTGAGTTCACAAACCTTAACCAGCTTTTATCCTTTCTCCTTCCTTCCAGTACAGGGCCCTAGGGGACAAAAAGGTTGAGAGGAGCTCAGGGCTTTAGCATTTTAACACCTACTTCCATCTCTCCCAAGACCTCCATTCCTGTGGCTTCATCAAGACTACATTTAGCTGAGTGTAGACTTCACAATTGGAGAGGCTGTGAGAAGCAGTCATGGGAGGTAGGCAGAGCAGCACCACACTAACATTTCTAGTAGACACTGGAGGAAACATGCACAAGCTGTTGGACACATGTGGGTTGGGAGGGGGTGGTTTTGTTTTGTTTCATTTGTTTTCTTTTCTTGTTGGCAGGGTCTAGCTGACCTGGAACTCTCCATGTGGAGCTGTCTAGCCTCAAATGTGCTGTCTCCAGAGTGCAGCGATTAAAGGTGTGCATTGCTACACCTGGCAACATTTGGGATTCCTGTGGCCAGAGCTCTGGGTGCTCACAGGTTTATCATGGCTTAAGTAGTGGGTATGCTGAAGACTCTTCCTGTGTACCAAGCATGTTAGTAAAACAGCCAGTGGAGGTAAGCATATGGAAATGAAAACAAAAGTTTTTTAAAATCACTACCAGTGATACCCCACCCACGCCCCAGTCTAGGATGTTGTATGTTACTTTTGCACAGTTTCAATTGCAATACAATAAACATTTTTTTTATTTTCTATATTTTTTAAATTACATTCCCAATGATTTCCACTTTCCCGGTTCCTCCTTCCCTGAAAGTCCCATAAGCCCTCTTCCCTCCCCCTGTTCCCCATTCAATCCCCTCTCGCTTCTCTGTCCAGGTATTCCCCTACATTCAGTCTTTCCAGGACCAGGGGTCTCTCCTTCCATCTTCTTGGAAATCAATTGATACGTGAATTGTGTCTTGGGTATTCCGAGCTTCTGAGTTAATATCCCCTTATCAGTGACTGCATACCATGTGTGTTCTTTTGTGATTGGGTTACCTCACTAAGGATGATATTTTCCAGTTCTGACCATTTGCCTAAGAATTTTGTGAATACATTGTTTTAGCTCTGTACCCCATTTTTAATAGGGTTATTTGGCTCTCTGGAGTCTAACTTCTTGAGTTCTTTCTATATATTGGATATTAGCCCTCTGTCGGATGTAGGGTTGGTAAAGATCTTTTCCCAGTTTGTTGGCTGCCGCTTTGTCCTTTTGACAGTGTCTTTTGCCTTACAGAAACTTCGCAATTTTATGAGGTCCCATTTGTCAATTCTTGATCTTAGAGCATAAGCTATTGGAGTTCTGTTCAGGAAATTCTCCCCTGTGCCCATATGTTCAAGACTCTTCCCTAGTTTCTTTTCTATTAGTTTCAGTGTGTCTGGTTTTATGTGGAGGTCCTTGATCCACTTGGAATTGAGCTTAGTACAAGGAGATAAGAATGGATCAATTTGCATTCTTCTGCATGCTGACCTCCAGTTGAACCAGCACCATTTGTTGAAAAGGCTATCTTTTTTCCACTGGATGGTTTTAGCTCCTTTGTCAAAGATCAAGTGACCATAGGAGTATGGATTCATTTCTGGGTCTTCAATTCTGTTCCATTGATCTACATGAGGACCAGATGGTTTTAGTGCAGAATTCTTTTTTTTTTAATTTAATTTAATTTTATTTTTTTAATTTACATTCCAAATCACTTCCCCTTTCCCGTTTCCTCCCTCCCCGAAAGTCCCATAAGCCCCCTTCCCTCCCTCTTTTCTCCGTTCAACCCCCTCTCATTACTCTGTCCTGGCGTTCCCCTACATCCAGTCTTTCCAGGACCAGGGGTCTCTCCTTCCATCTTTTTAGAAATCTATTGATATGCTGATTGTGTCTAGGGTATTCTGAGATTCTGGGTCAATATCCCCTTATCAGTGACTTCATACCATGTGTGATCTTTTGTGATTGGGTTACCTCACTAAGGATGATATTTTCAAGTTCTGACCATTTGCCTAGGAATTTCGTGAATTCATTGTTTTTAATTGCAGAGTAGTATTCCATTGTGTAAATATACCACATCTTCTGAATCCATTCCTCCGTTGAGGGACATCTGGGTTCTTTCCAGCTTCTGGCTATTATAAATAAGGCTGCTATGAATATAGTGGAGCATGTGTCCTTATTGCATGCAGGTAAAGTCTCTGGGTATATGCCCAGGAGTGGTATAGCCGGATCCTCCGGAAGTGTCATGCCCAGTTTTCTGAGGAGCCGCCAGACTGCTTTCCAGAGTGGTTGTACCAGCCTGCAATTCCACCAGCAGTGGAGGAGTGTTCCTCTTTCTCCACATCCTCGCCAACAACTGCTGTCTCCTGTGTTTTTGATCTTAGCCATCCTGACTGGTGTGAGATGGAATCTCAGGGTTGTTTTGATTTGCATTTCCCTAATGACTAAGGATGATGAACATCTCTTTAGGTGCTTCTCAGCCATTAGATATTCTTGAGGAAATGGACAATTTCCTTGACAGATACCAAGTACCAAAATTAAATCAGGATCAAATAGACCATCTAAACCGTCCTATAACCCCTGAAGAAATAGAAGTTGTCATTGGAAGTCTTCCAACCAAAAAAAGCACAGGTCCAGATGGTTTTAGTGCAGAATTCTATCAGACCTTCAAAGAAGACCTAACACCAATACTCTTCAAACTGTTCCACAAAATAGAAACAGAAGGAACACTACCCAACTCGTTCTATGAAGCCACAATTACACTAATACCAAAAGCACACAAAGATCCGACAAAGAAAGAGAATCTCAGGCCAATCTCTCTTATGAATATCGATGCAAAAATACTCAATAAAATTCTTGCCAACCGAATCCAAGAACACATCAAAACGATCATTCACCACGATCAAGTAGGCTTCATCCCAGGGATGCAGGGATGGTTCAATATAAGGAAATCCATCAATGTAATCCACTACATAAATAATCTCAAAGAAAAAAACCACATGGTCATCTCATTAGATGCTGAGAAAGCATTTGACAAAATTCAGCATCCTTTCATGCTAAAGGTCTTGGAAAGATCAGGAATTCAAGGCCCATATCTAAACATAGTAAAAGCAATTTACAGCAAACCAGTAGCCAGCATCAATCTAAACGGAGAGAAACTTGAAGCAATCCCACTAAAATCAGGGACTAGACAAGGCTGCCCTCTCTCTCCATATCTTTTCAATATAGTACTTGAAGTTCTAGCTAGAGCAATTAGACAAGAAAAAGAGGTCAAAGGGATACAAATTGGAAAGGAAGAAGTCAAACTATCACTATTTGCAGACGATATGATAGTATACATAAGCGACCCAAAGAACTCCACCAGAGGACTCCTACAGCTGATAAACGACTTCAGCAAAGTGGCCGGATATAAAATCAACTCAAGCAAGTCAGAAGCCTTCCTTTAGTGCAGAATTCTATCAGACCTACAAAGAAGACCTAACACCAATACTCTTCAAGCTATTCCACACAATAGAAACAGAAGGAACACTACCCAACTCGTTCTATGAAGCCACAATTACACTGATACCAAAAGCACACAAAGATCCAACAAAGAAAGAGAATCTCGGACCAATTTCTCTTATGAATATCGATGCAAAAATACTCAATAAAATTCTTGCCAACCGAATCCAACAACACATCAAAATGATCATTCACCATGATCAAGTAGGCTTCATCCCAGGGATGCAGGGATGGTTCAATATAAGGAAGTCCATCAATGTAATCCACTCCATAAACAATCTCAAAGAAAAAAACCACATGGTCATTTCATTAGATGCTGAGAAAGCATTTGACAAGATACAGCATCCTTTCATGCTAAAAATCTTGGAAAGATCAGGAATTCGAGGACCATATCTAAACATAGTAAAAGCAATTTACAGCAAACCGGTAGCCAACATCAATCTAAATGGAGAGAAACTTGAAGCAATCCCACTAAAATCAGGGACTAGACAAGGCTGACCTCTCTCTCCATATCTTTTCAATATAGTACTGGAAGTTCTAGCTAGAGCAATTAGGCAACAAAAGGAGGCCAAAGGGATACAAATTGGAAAGGAAGCAGTCAAACTATCACTATTTGCAGATGATATGATAGTATACTTAAGCGACCCAAAGAACTCCACCAGAGAACTCACAGCTGATAAGCAACTTCAGCAAAGTGGCCAGATATAAAATCAACTCAAGCAAAAGTAGCCTTCCTGTACTCAAAGAATAAGCAGGCTGAGAAAGAAATAAGAGAAATTATATCCTTCATGATAGCCACAAACAATATAAAGATGTTCAATATTTGGAAATTCACCAATGTAAGAAGCTGAGGAAGAAAGTAGCAAAATAACTCCATTCACAATAGTCACAAATAATATCCTATACATTGGTGTGACTCTAAGCAAGTGAAAGATCTGTAGGAAGAGAAATTCAAGACTCTGAAGAAGGAAATTGAAGAAGACCTCAGAAGATGGAAAAATCTTCCATGCTCATGGATTGGCAGGATTAATATAGTAAAAATGACCATCTTGCCAAAAGCAATATACAGATTCAATGCAATACCCATCAAAATCCCAACTCAATTCTTCATAGAGTTAGAAAGAGCAATTCTCAAATTCATCTGGAATAACAGAAAACCCAGGATAGCTAAAACTATTCTCAACAGTAAAAGAACTTCTAGGGGTATCAATATCCCAGACCTCAAGCTGTACTACAGAGCAATAGTGTTAAAAATTGCATGGTATTGGTACAGTGACAGGCATGTAGATCAATGGAACAGAATTGAAGACCCAGAAATGAATCCCTACAATAAACATTTAAAGGTCTAACTTTGAGAAGCACCAGTGCTCAATGAATTTGGGTAAGGACTACAGTGCCCTCTAGAGGTAGGTACTAGTAACATCTCTACTTTGCTGATGCCAACACCAAAATCCCAAACTATTAAAACCACTTGTTGGTGTTTTTCAGAACCTGAAACAGGGGCTTAACCTAGAAGACACAGAGCTGCTGTGTCCCTCCAACTGTGCAGATGAATGGAATGACAGACAGAAGCTCATCTTTTGGATAGTGTTTGCCTCCCATACCAGGGCTTCATGTACCTTTATTCTCTTACTACATCGCAAATCAACTAAAAGCCAGGCCTTGGGGTGGATCTATAGGAGTGAGGGGTTTCCTGAGTTTCCAGGAAGGATAAAAAAGAGGGATAGTGTCTTAGTTAGGGTTTTACTGCTGTTAACAGACACCATGACCAAGGCAACTCTTACGAGGACAACATTTAATTGGGGCTGGCTTACAGATTCAGAGCTTCACTCCATTACCATCAAGGCAGAAATATGGCAGCAGATCGGCAGGCCATCTCGTCTGCAGGGTGAGCGGCGCCACGGAGAGTGTGCAGAGTGCACTCCGCCATCTTTGCTCCAGTGACTGGGAGGTTGGGACAGCCAGGTTCTGAGACAGACAGGCATAATATCGCTTGGGTCTCGGGCGGCTTGTGTGTATGCGGCTCAAAAGTGCAGGGCTGATCTGCAGTAACCAGCGTGCCAGCTCTGCTGTGGGACTTCTGCCTGGCAGAGGGACCCCGCACTGGGCGGGAGCCTACCAGCTTTCCTTCCGCGACCTCTGTTCCCGCAGACTGCGCTGAAGAGACAGGTACCCAGGCTCTCTCTCCCCAATATAACATCACTTGGGACACGCCTGTTGGGGCTTCCGTCTGCGCCCGAGAACGGGTCAGCGCTGTGGTCGTCTGGGTGCCAGATCTGCAGGCCATCGCGTCTGCAGGGTGAGCGGCGCCACAGAGAGTGTGCAGAGTGCACTCCGCCATCTTTGCTCCAGTGGCTGGGAAGGTGGGACTGCCAGGTTCTGAGACAGACAGGCATAATATCACTTGGGTCTTGGGTGGATTGTGTGCACGTGGCTCCCAAGAGCTGGGCAGATCTGCAGTAACCAGCGTGCTAGCTCTGCTGTGGGACTTCTGCCTGGCAGAGGGACGCCACCTCCCCCCCTAGGAGAGAACACACACCCCTGCACAGGGCAGGAGCCTACCAGCCTCCCTTTGGCGACCTCTGCTCCAGGAATCCACTAGGCTGAGCCTTTGGATGTGCAAGGCCTCCCCAATATAAGATCACTTGGGGCAAGGCACATTAGGGCTCCAAAGTCACTCAGGAGCAGGCAGGCCCCAGAAATTGGTGCCAGGGGAATCCTGGTAATCCAGGGGGGGCAGAAATAGCTTTGCAGGCTCACAGGAGGTCCAACCAACAGCCAGTGGCAGCAGGACCAACTAACATCAGAGGTATCCAGATGGCAAAAGGCAAACGTAGGAATGTTACTAACAGAAATCAAAGTAATGTGGGACCATCCGAACCCAACTCTCCAACAGCAGCAAGTCCTGGATACCCCACCACACCCGAAAGACAAGATCTGGATTTAAAATCACTTCTCATGATGCTATTAGAGGATCACAAGAAGGACATAAATAAATCTCATAAAGAGTTACAGGAGACCATGAATCAACGGTTAGAAGCCCTTACAAAGGAAACACAAAAATCGCTTAGAAAAATGCAGGAGAACATGGATCAAAAGATGGAGGCGCACAAGGAGACAACACAAAAATCGCTTAACGAGATGAATCAACGGGTAGATGCACTCACAAAGGAATCACAAAATTTGCATAAAGAAATGCAGAAGAATATGGGTCAACAGACGGATGCCCATAAGGAGGCAACACAAAAATTGCTTAAAGAAATGAATCAACGGTTAGATGCCCTTACAAAGGAAACACGAGAACTGCTTAAAGAAATGCAGGAGACAATGGATCAACAGATGGATTCCCATGAGGAGGAAACACAAAAATCACTCAGAGAAATGCAGGAGAACGTGGGTCATCAGGAAGAAATCCTGAAAGAGGCAATGCAAAAATACCTTAAAGAAATACAGGAAAATACAAACAAACAAGTGAAGGATCTCAGCAAATCCATCCAGGAACTAAAAAAGGAAGTAGAAACAACTAAGAAATCACAAAGGGAGACAACTTTGGAGATAGAAAACCTTGGGAAGAAATCAGGAGTCATAGATGCAAACATCAACAATAGAATACAAGAGATGGAAGAAAGAATCTCAGGTGCTGAAGATTCCATAGAAAGCATCGACTCAACAGTCAAAGAAAATGCAAAATGCAAAAAACGTGTAACCCAAAACATCCAGGAAATCCAGGACACAATGATAAGACCAAACCTAAGGATTATAGGTATAGATGAGAGTGAAGATTTGCAACTTAAAGGGCCAGTAAACATCTTCAACAAAATTATGGAGGAAAACTTCCCTAACCTAAAGAGAGAGATGCCGATGAACGTACAAGAAGCCTACAGAACTCCAAACAGACTGGACCAGAACAGAAATACCTCCCGTCACATAATAATCAAAACACCGAATGTTCTAAACAAAGAAAGAATACTAAAAGCAGTAAGAGAAAAGGGCCAAGTAACATACAAAGGAAGACCTATCCGAATCACATCAGACTTCTCACCAGAGACTATGAAAGCCAGAAGATCCTGGGCAGATCTCATGCAGACACTAAGACAGCACAAATGCCAGCCTAGACTACTATACCCAGCAAAACTCTCAATCACCATAGATGGAGAGACCAAGATATTCCATGATAAAACCAAATTTTCACAATATCTTTCCACAAATCCAGCCCTGCAACGGATAATAGGTGGAAACCTCCAATACAGGGAGAGAAACAACACCCTGGAAAAAATGAGATAATAACCTTCTTGAATCAAACCCAAAAGTAGATAACCACTCAAACATAAAGATAGCATCAAGAATGGCAGGTGGCAATAATCACTATGCCTTAATCTCTCATAATAGCAATGGTCTCAATTCCCCAATTAAAAGACATAGACTAGCAGACTGGATAGGTAAACAGGACCCAGCATTTTGCTGCATGCAGGAAACGCACCTCAGTGTCAAAGACAAACACTACCTCAGAGTAAAAGGCTGGAAAACAATTTTACAAGCAAATGGCCCCAAGAAACGAGGTGGAGTAGCCATCCTAATATCAGATAAAATTGATTTTCAACCTAAAGTCATCAAAAAAGACACAGAAGGACACTACATACTGATCAAGGGAAAAATCCACCATCAAGAACTCTCAATTCTGAATATCTATGCTCCAAATGCAAGGGCACCCTCATTCGTAAAAGAAACTTTACTAAAACTCAAAGCACACATCGCACCGCACACAATAATAGTGGGTGACTTCAACACCCCGCTCTCTGAAATGGATCGTTCAGGAAAGCAGAAACTAAACAGGGACACAGTGAATCTAATTGAAGCCTTGGACCAAATGGAACTAACAGATATATATAGAACATTTCATCCTAGAGCTAAAGAATACACCTTCTTCTCAGCTCCTCATGGTACCTTCTCCAAAATTGACCATATAATTGGTCACAAATCAGACCTCAACAGATATAAGAAGATAGAACTAATCCCATGCCTCCTATCAGATCACTATGGAATAAGGGTGGTCTTCAATGGCAACAAAAACAAAAGAAAACCCACGTACACATGGAGGCTGAACAATGCTCTACTCAATGATAACTTGGTCAAGGTGGAAATAAAGAAAGAAATCAAAGACTTTTTGAAAGTTAATGAAAATGAAGGCACAACATACCCTAATTTATGGGACACAATGAAAGCAGTGCTAAGAGGAAAATTCATAGCCCTGAGTGCCGCCAAAAAGAAACGGGAGACAGCATACACTAACAGCTTAATGGCACACCTGAAAGCCCCGGAACAAAAAGAAGCAAATACACCAAAGAGGAGTAGAAGGCAGGAAATCATCAAACTCAGGGCTGAAATCAATCAAGTAGAAACAAATAAAACCATACAAAGAATCAACAAAACGAGGAGTTGGTTCTTTGAGAAAATCAACAAGATAGATAAGCCCTTAGCCAGACTAACCAGAGGGCACAGAGATAGTATCCAAATTAATAAAATCAGAAACAAAAAGGGAGAGATAACAACAGAAACTGAGGAAATTCAAAAAATCATCATATCCTACTACAAAAACCTGTATTCAACACAACCAGAAAATCTTGAGGAAATGGACAATTTCCTTGACAGATACCAAGTACCAAAATTAAATCAGGATCAAATAGACCATCTAAACCGTCCTATAACCCCTGAAGAAATAGAAGTTGTCATTGGAAGTATTCCAACCAAAAAAAGCACAGGTCCAGATGGTTTTAGTGCAGAATTCTATCAGACCTTCAAAGAAGATCTAACACCAATAATCTTCAAACTGTTCCAAAAAGTAGAAACAGAAGGAACACTACCCAACTCGTTCTATGAAGTCACAATTACACTAATACCAAAAGCACACAAAGATCCGACAAAGAAAGAGAATCTCAGGCCAATCTCTCTTATGAATATCGATGCAAAAATACTCAATAAAATTCTTGCCAACCGAATCCAAGAACACACCAAAACGATCATTCACCACGATCAAGTAGGCTTCATCCCAGGGATGCAGGGATGGTTCAATATGAGGAAATCCATCAATGTAATCCACTACATAAACACTACATAAACAGTCTCAAAGAAAAAAACCACATGGTCATCTCATTAGTTGCTGAGAAAGCATTTGACAAAATTCAGCATCCTTTCATGCTAAAGGTCTTGGAAAGATCAAGAATTCAAGGCCCATATCTAAACATAGTAAAAGCAATTTACAGCAAACCGGTAGCCAGCATCAATCTAAATGGAGAGAAACTTGAAGCAATCCCGCTAAAATCAGGGACTAGACAAGGCTGCCCTCTCTCTCCATATCTTTTCAATATAGTACTTGAAGTTCTAGCTAGAGCAATTAGACAACAAAAAGAGGTCAAAGGGATACAAATTGGAAAGGAAGAAGTCAAACTATCACTATTTGCAGACGATATGATAGTATACATAAGCGACCCAAAGAACTCCACCAGAGAACTCCTACAGCTGATAAACGACTTCAGCAAAGTGGCCGGATATAAAATCAACTCAAGCAAGTCAGAAGCCTTCCTATACTCAAAGAATAAGCAGGCTGAGAAAGAAGTAAGAGAAATAATACCCTTCACGATAGCCACAAACCATATGAAGTATCTTGGCGTGACTCTAACCAAACAAGTGAAAGATCTGTATGACAAGAACTTCAAGTCTCTGAAGAAAGAAATTGAAGAAGACCTCAGAAGATGGAAAAATCTGCCATGCTCATGGATTGGCAGGATTAATATAGTAAAAATGAGCATCTTACCCAAAGTAATACACAGATTCAATGCAATCCCCATCAAAATCCCAACTCAATTCTTCATAGAGTTAGAAAGAGCAATTCAAAAATTCATCTGGAATAACAGAAAACCCAGAATAGTTAAAACTATTCTCAAGAGTAAAAGAACCTCTGGGGGAATCAGTATCCCGGACCTCAAGCTGTACTACAGAGCAATAGTGTTAAAAACCGCATGGTATTGGTACAGTAACAGACATGTAGATCAATGGAACAGAATTGAAGACCCAGAAATGAATCCACACTCCTATGGTCACTTGATCTTTGACAAAGGAGCTAAAACCATCCAGTGGAAAAAAGATAGCCTTTTCAACAAATGGTGCTGGCTCAGCTGGAGGTCAACACGCAGAAGAATGCAAATTGACCCATTCTTATCTCCTTGCACTAAGCTCAATTCTAAGTGGATCAAAGATCTCCACATAAAACCAGACACACTGAAACTAATAGAAGGGAAACTAGGGAAGAACCTTGAACATATGGGCACAGGGGAGAATTTCCTGAACAGAACTCCAATAGCTTATGCTCTAAGATCAAGAATAGACAAATGGGACCTCATTAAATTACAAAGTTTTTGCAAGGTAAAAGACACTGTCAAAAAGACAAAGCAGCAACCAACTAACTGGGAAATGATCTTTACCAACCTTACATCCGACAGAGGGCTAATATCCAATATATACAAAGAACTCAAGAAGTTAAACTCCAGAGAGGCAAGTAACCCTATTAAAAAATGGGGTACAGAGCTAAACAAAGTGTTCTCACCTGAAGAATATCTAATGGCTGAGAAGCACCTAAAGAGATGTTCATCATCCTTAGTCATTAGGGAAATGCAAATCAAAACAACCCTGAGATTCCATTTCACACCAGTCAGGATGGCTAAGATCAAAAACACAGGAGACAGCAGTTGTTGGCGAGGATGTGGAGAAAGAGGAACACTCCTCCACTGCTGGTGGAATTGCAAGCTGGTACAACCACTCTGGAAAGCAGTCTGGCGGTTCCTCAGAAAACTGGGCATGACACTCCCAGAGGATCCGGCTATACCACTCCTGGGCATATACCCAGAGGCTTTACCTGCATGCAGTAAGGACACATGCTCCACTATGTTCATAGCAGCCTTATTTATAATAGCCAGAAGCTGGAAAGAACCCAAATGTCCCTCAACGGAGGAATGGATTCAGAAGATGTGGTATATCTACACAATGGAATACTACTCTGCAATTAAAAACAATGAATTCACGAAATTCCTAGGCAAATGGTCAGATCTTGACAATATCATCCTTAGTGAGGTAACCCAATCACAAAAGAACACACATGGTATGCAGTCACTGATAAGGGGATATTGACCCAGAATCTCGGAATACCCTAGTCAAAATCCGCATATCAATAGATTTCTAAGAAGATGGAAGGAGAGACCCCTGGTCCTGGAAAGACTGGATGTAGGGGAACGCCAGGACAGAGTAACGAGAGGGGGTTGAATGGAGAAAAGAGGGAGGGAAGGGGGCTTATGGGACCTTCGGGGAGGGAGGAAACGGGAAAGGGGAAATGATTTGGAATGTAAATTAAAAAAATAAAATAAAATAAATAATAATAAAAAAAAAAAGAAATATGGCAGCATCCAACGAGGCATGGTGGAGGAGGAGCTGAGAGTTCTACATCTTGTTCTGAAGGCAAACAGGAGAGGACTGGTTTCCAGGGAGCTAACTAAGACAAGGGTCTTAAAGTCCACACCCACAGTGACACACTTCCACCAAACAAGGCCATGCCTACTCCAATCAGGCCACATTGCCAAATAGTGCCATTCAAACCACCACAGATAGCTGTCCCAGAGTGAATAGCCCTTTCTAAGAAGTGGGGCTGCCTTTACCTGCTCACCTTCACTCGTGGCTGCTGAGTGCATAGACTTTGTTGCTGTCAACCTTGCTGCCATTCTTACTGACATCAGAACCCAGCTTCTACAGCATTCCAATGTGGACTGAAGATCTGAAGCTCCCACAAATCTTCCAGACCCTCAATACTAGAGTGAGACTACTGAAGTCTCCAGGTTAAGCACTGGGCAGCTACAGGGTTCTCAGCCAGCAGACAGCCTTTGTGGAACTTCCCAGTCTGTCCTGTGTGAGACAATCTAATGAATCCCGTTTGAACTATATATTCATTCTATCAGTTCCGTTCCTCTAGAGAACCCTAATATAAACACTGTCTGGGCACACCTGAACTTTGGTGTGGGGCTTTTCTTTAACCAAAAACTGGGGATCCAAAATACCTCACTATAACCCAGGACTCTGCATATTTTAGATAATGGTAGGTACAACTCTACCACTGAGTTGTACTTGCAGTCCCACAGTGAGTTTTTAAACTCACGATGTGAAGCAGGCAAGCATGGGGATTAGTTTAGCAGCCTGGGACTCTAGTGGGTAGAGTTATTCATTCTCTCTCTCTCTCTCTCTCTCTCTCTCTCTCTCTCTCTCTCTCTCTCTCTCTCTCTCCTCATAATGCACTTGGCAGCCTAGCTCCATCACCTATCCATTCCATGTTCACATCCCTCTCCAAACAATGTGCCTAGCAACCTGAGAATTCCTGAACCTCTTACATATATCAGGCCACACATACCTGAATCTCTTAACAGTACTATAGATTTCTCCACTCTTAGTAACAGTCTCATTTAGATAGTTTCTAGTTGATTATATTCCCAGTGTATCCTATATGAAGAATAAAAGGGACAGCCAGCATGAACCAATGCAATTTCAGGTGCATGTGCAAAAGGGCAAACTGTGTCCTTCAAGTGAACTTTCAGAGAGAATCCCCTATTTACAATCTTAGGTCTATGCATACTTGGGCATGCATATAGTTAAAAATCAGATGCATTATTGGAAAGGATGAGTTCTTTAGGAAGAATGAGCATATGACATAATCTATCAATCAAAATACAGAACCCCTCAAGCCACTCCCCACAGTAGTCAGCCCCTTCTTCCTTTAGACCCTATAAGAAAGGGATCCTAGACCATAGCCTATTTAGAACCTATAAGAAAAAGATCCTAGGATCCTGCTCAGGGGGTCATGATGGGCAACAAGATGGCTTCTTCCACTAGGGTCATGCAGGTAGGGAAGCCACATGTTCCATTAATAAAGTCCCTTAACAGAAGAGACAAACTTAAACTCAGTGAAGCTTTGGGATCTGCTGCACTACCCTCCCACTCTTCTTTAATTTCACAGCATTTTAAAGGAAGTTATGTCCCCAGATTTACTGATGCATCAAGGGCCACCAAACACTGCAGAAATAACAAAATCATTACCTCAGAAATACAGAAGGAAACCTATGTCTCAAGAGGAAATGGAATTTATCCAGCATGGAGGTTCAGAGTGATCATCGTGGCTGCTGCTTGTCACCAGACAGAAGGATAAGCTTTACAATAAAGGACTTCCACAATGTCAAATATTAAACAACCTTAATAAATATTCTGTAAGCAGAGTGAAATATAGAAACTCCGAGGTGGTCACTTGTATCTCCTATGTTATGTGTCTTGTTTGGCTTCCCTACAAGTTGACCTGTACACTTATTAAAGTCTACATTTTTAAATGCTAAAAAGAAAGAAAGAAAGAAAGAAAGAAAGCGATCCTAGGCTACAGCCTAAGACCCTTGAATATTCTCACTCTTGTGGCCAGCTATCAATCTTGAGATATATCCTCTCTAGTTCATACTAAACCTTCATTTCTAATAAATGTCTATCCCTTTGCAAATCTGTGTAGCCCCTATTTTCGGTTCTTTAAGTGATAGGCAAAGAACCTGGAAACATCCACTCAGAGCCCCCGCCTCCAGGAACAGTTGTACCAGAGGGTCCATTCTCAATCAACAGCCAGCTCTCAGCCTCCATCACCATGTAATTAAATCCCAGCCATGCAGTAAATCTTCATCTTGCAATGTCTTGGGAGAGGCAAAAGAGAGAAGGAGGAAGCCAGCATTTCCCAATAACTTGTTATGCGTGGCCCAAAGTGTCTGGGGAAGATGTGGTGAGGCTCATGCCCTATAAGAATGCCCTGATATCACCAGGCTATGGTGATGCATCTGCCTGAACCAACTCCCTGCCCCATTCCAACCCATTCTGTGGACCAGGCCAGGCCCTGTATGCTGCAGTGCCAATCCTCCCAACTACTCCAGGCTTGGGAGCAGATCCCTTGGGGTCACTATCAAGAGCCAAGAATTCTGAGAATTCAGGGTGGAGGGAGCCCTCAAGAAAACAAGCGAGTGACTTGATCCTTGCACCAACACATTTCTATTTTCAGACTGGGACTAGGCTCGTCCCCCTGGGGGAGAAGGCCGGGCAGGAGGGAGCAAAGGCCAAGATACACATCCAGTTTGTTGTAGCATTGAACTGTGTTAACTGGGGGGGGGGGGGAGGAGGGGGGAGCGGTGTGGAGCTCAAGGCTTTCCTGGGTGTGAGCTTCACTTAGTAGGAAGGAGGGGGCAAGGGGGCAAGCTGTGAGGTGGCAGTTTTGCCTCAAATGGAACTTGATGGGGTTTCAGACTCATAGGAATGTCCTCCAAAATGAATATGGCCTTTATTTCACAACCACACATTTTCTAGCCCTGAGTTAAACCCTGGTAAATGCATAATGAGCATTGTGTCTGTTTTCTAGACCAAGAAAACAGGGCACAGAGAAGTGTCTGATATGGATGATAGGAGCTAGGAGTGTGGCTCCTGGTGCAACGCTTGCTAGCATGCCCCAAAACCCAAGGTTTGTTCCATAGCACTTCATAAACTTGGACGTGGTGGTGTACACCTCTAATCTCAGCATTTAGAAGTGGAAGAGGATGAGGAGTTTGAGGTCATCCTTGGCTATCTGGGGAGTTTGAGGTCAGCCTGGACTGAATGGACCCTGTCTCAAAAGAAAAAAGAGAAAGGAACAGGAGGAGGTGTAGTTCAGTAGCAAAATGTCTGCCCAGTATCTGACTTTCTTTGTGGATGCTATGATATACAATACTAACCAAAAGCAATTTAGGGGAGGAGGAAAAGTTTATCAATAAATATATTTTATTTTACGTGTACATGTGACATGTTTGTGCCTGAGTGTGTATGCATGCCACGTACATGCAGAAGTCTCTGGAGGCCAGAAGAGGACAACAGATCCTCTGGAACTGGAGTTCCAGATGATTGTGAGCCATGATGTGGGTGCTGAGGACTGAACCCAGATGCTCTACAAAAACAACCAGTGCTTTTAACCACTGAGCCATCTTTCCAGCTCCAAACTTTGGAATGACCATCTCCTTTCTATTCCTGTGTCCCCATGGTTTTCTGTCTTTGCCTCTGGATAATGTGCACATGTCACCATTGTCAGCTAATTCAATTCCAATCTCTGTCACTAACATCATGATATCTAATTAATTATTTTAATAATTTATTTTTATTTTATGTACAGCGGTGTTTTGACTACATATATATGTGTGTGAGGGCATCCTATACCCTCGAACAAGAGTTACAGACAGTTGTGAATTGCCATATGGGTGCTGGGAATTGATCTCAGGTCCTCTGGAAGAACAATCAGTGTCCTTAACCACTGAGCCATCTGGCCAGCCCAAGCTCATTATCATCTTTTATTGTTTGTTCATTTGTTTGTGTTTTTCTCTGTGTAACAGTCCTCACTGTCCTGAAACTCTCTGTGTAGACCAGGCTGGCTTCAAATTCACAGAAACCTGCCTACCTGTCTCCTGAATGCTTGAATTAAACCTGTGCATCACCACTGTCTGACTCCAAATTAATATTTTAAAGATCTGTTTATGTGTGTGTGCCATGAATGTAGGTATCAAGAGAAGCCAGAAGAGAGCTTCATATCCCCTAGAACTGGAGTTACAGAGCCTTGTGAGTCCCTTAAAGTAGGTGCTAGGTAATGGAACACCTAGAAATGGATCCTCTGGAAGAGCAGCAAACACTTAAAGGCTGGGCCATTTCTCCAGCCAAAGATTTACTCTTTTCTTTGGTTGGTTGGTTGGTTGGTTGCTTGCTTGCTTGCTTGCTTGCTTGCTTACCTGGTTGATTAGTTGGTTGGTTGGTTGGTTTTGATTTTTTCAAGACAGGGCCTCACTATTTAGCTCTGGCTACCCTGGAACTCATTGTGTAGATCAGGCTGGCCTCGAACTCAGAGATCTGCCTGCTCCTATCACCCAAGTGCTGGGATTAAAGGCATGCCCAGCTCTACTTTTATTAGTTTTAATTATTTTATTCATCTATATGTGAGTATGTGCACATGAGTGTGGGATAGTAGACTGTACCAGGAAGCTGCACAAGGTTGAGCAAGTTCAGAGTCCTCAGCACCCAGGGACCCATCTGAAATAGTAGGCAGCTCCGTGCTCCCTGCCGGATTCCTGGTCACACTTCCCATGTAGGAAATGTGACCTGTGGTCACATAGCCCAAAACAGAGTTCTCCATGCTAATGAGTTATCTAGAGGCCCTGAAGGTCTAGCTAATAAGCTCCCCTTCCCAGACAGTCTTTCCTGCAAAAGATATTTAATCTCTGGTCCACTCTAAGAAGGTGATATGCACCCATTTCCCCTGGTCAACAATCAATAAACAATTTGGACTGTCTCTTTTATCAAGAACTACTGTGGGGAGCATGGAGAAGGCCTTTGGATACTGAGCCATGCTCCATCTAAACCTCCCACAGAAAGCCCCTTCACACTCTCAGACAATCACCACCAAGCTAAGGACAATCACCAATAAGCAAAACCTGAATTCCCATTTCCCTGTCTTGTGATCATTCTCAGCCCGTGGCCCCCAACTCCTCAAGACCCAGAGAGAGATGCCTGTATGTCCATGAATTTGAGATCCCCCCAGTCCCAGCCTCGAATCGGGCCTATAGCCCCCTGATCCTTGGTTCCCGACTCCTCTGTGTGGTTTTCCAGAAGCGACTGGATGCCCAGGAGCTTAGATACCCCAGGTTGGGCCTCCCACATCCTAGGCTATGTTTTCCCATGCATTGAGTGGTGTCTCGGCATTTCCCTATAGTCCACCACTGCAAGGTAAATGCAGTCAAGTTCTCCCTGAGTTTCGCCTCCCCAGCAGTACTTCTACACCCCAGCGGTGTGGCAGAGCATGGACACACTGGACACATGCGTGAGTGCAGGTGTTCATGGAGACCTGACACATACATCAAATACACAGGAACTGGAGTACACAGCTGTAAAGCTGTGAGCTACCAAGGAATAGTGGGCACATCTATAATCCTAGCACTGAGGACTTAGGAAGACTCTAGGGGCCAGCCAGCCTAGCTGAAATGGCATGCTCCAAGTCCACTGAAGAGAACCTATCTCAAAATTTAAGGTAGAGAAGTGATAAAGAAAGCTATCCTAAAGCCAACCTCTGGCCTCCACATGTGCTTTCGAGGGCAAGCACACCTGATCATACATGTGCTCAACACACACACACACACACACACACACACAGGAAAACAGAAATAATATCTCTATACCATCAAACTTAACAGGAAAGCTGTTTAAAGTACCAGACATGCCTTAGCCCCATGTGACCAGAGTTTTATCTTATCAGATTGTAGGCCCATCCAAGATATCTTTAGAGGGGGCTCAGTGATAAAGAGCACTGGCTGCTTTTCCAGAGGATCTAAATTCAATTCCCTGCACCCATATGGCAGATCACACCTGTTTGTAACTCTGGTACCAGGGCATCTGATACCATCACACACACATACATGCAGACAAAACACCAATTAACATAAAATACAAATAAATTATATATTTTAAAAACAGGAGGAAAAAACCAACCTAGACATCTCTGGAGCCATCCTACAATTCAAATCATCAGAGAGAGAGAGAGAGAGAAAGAGAGAGAGAGAGAGTAACATCTCTCAGCAACCCTTTCAGATGTCACTTAGGAGCCACCCAAATGTTATGTACGGCTTCTGCTGAAATATGTTGGCAAAGTTTTCCAGGAGAAGCCATGTCTATGCACTTGGTAGGCTTAAAGCCCATGTTTAAAAACCTCTGAGTGTGTGTGTGTGTGTGTGTGTGTGTGTGTGTGTGTGTGTGTGTGTAAAATGTGTCCATGGAAATGTATGTGTTATATGTGTCCATGTAGATGTGTGTATAATATATGCATGCAGATGCATGCATGTGTGTGGAGACCAGAGGCAGTTAGTTACTGTGTGTCTTCATCAGTCATCCTCCACCTTAGTTTTTGAGGCGGCATTTCTCAGTAACCTGGAACTCACCAATTTAGCTAAGTTCAGCTACCCAATGGATCCCGGGGATCTGCCTGTCTCCATCACCCCATCTCTGGGATTACAGATGCATACCACTTCACCCAACTTTTACATAGTGCTATGGATTGAAACTCAGATCCCCATGATTTCATGGCAACTGCTTTACTCACTGAGCCATCTGTCTTCAGCCCCTAAAGATCTCCTGTTAATAAACTCCAATCCTGCTTCATTCTGGCTCATCCTGAACTTGTTTTCTGCAGTGAAATGCAGGATTTCTTTCCCAGACTTTTTTTTTTAGCTTCAAATTCTTTTTTATTTATAAGAAGATGACCTTAAATTCTTTATCCCCTCAACTCTACCTCCTGCCTGAGATGACAGGTGAAACCATGGAATATTTTATTTATACAGAATAAAAAATTCTGAATTTCAATATTGTAAAAGAAGCCCATTTGCATTCTGTATTAATTACTTTGAGCATCTTTTTTTTCCTTTTTTTTATTAGATATATTCTTTATTTACATTTCAAATGATTTTCCCTTTCCTGGTTCCTCCTCCCCAAAAGTCCCATAAGCCCTCTTCCCTCCTTCCTTGTCCTGGTATTCCCCTACACTGCTGCATCAAGCCTTTTCAGGACCAGGGGTCTCTCCTTCCTTCCTTCTTGGGAATCATTTGATATGTGAATTGTGTCTTGGGTATTCCGAGCTTCTGGGCTAATATCCACTTATCAGTGAGTGCATACCATGTGCGTTCTTTTGTGATTGGGTTATCTCACTTAGGATGATATTTTCCAGTTCCACCCGTTTGCCTAAGAATTTCATGAATTCATTGTTTTTAATAGCTGAGTAGTATTCCATAATGTAAATATACCATATTTTCTGTATCCATTCCTCTGTTGAAGGACATCTGGGTTCTTTCCAGCTTCTGGCTATTATAAATATGGCTGCTATAAACATAGTAGAACATGTGTTCTTATTACATGCTAGGGAATCCTCTGGGTATATGCCCAGGAGTGGTATAATGGGGTTCTCCAGTAGTATTATGGTGAATTTTCTGAGGAACTGCCAGACTGCTTTCCAGAGTGGTTGTACCAGCTTGCAATCCCACCAGCAGTGGAGGAGTATTCCTCTTTCTCCACATCCTCGCCAATGTCTGCTGTCTCCTGAGTTTTTGTATGGTCACTTGATCTTTGACAAAGGAGCTAAAACCATCCAGTGGAAAAAAGATAGCCTTTTCAACAAATGGTGCTGGTTCAACTGGAGGTCAGCATGCAGAAGAATGCAAATCGATCCATTCTTATCTCCTTGTACTAAACTCAAGTCCAAGTGGATCAAGGACCTCCACATAAAACCAGACACACTAAAACTAATAGAAAAGAAACTGGTGAAGAGCCTTGAGCACATGGGCACAGGGGAAAATTTCCTGAGCAGAACACCAGTAGCTTATGCTCTAAGATCAAGAATTGACAAATGTGACCTCATAAAATTACAAAGTTTCTGTAAGGCAAAGGACACTGTCAATAGGACAAAACGGCAACCAACAAATTGGGAAAAGATCTTTACCAACCCTAATTCCGACAGAGGGCTAATATCCAATATATACAAAGAATTCAAGAAGTTAGACTCTAGAAAGCCAAATAACCCTATTAAAAAATAGGGTACAGAGCTAAACAAAGAATTTTCACCTGAGGAATATCGAATGGCTGAGAAGCACCTAAAGAAATGTTCAACATCCTTAGTCATTAGGTAAATGCAAATCAAAACAACCCTGAGATTTCACCTCACACCTTTCCCAGCCTTTTAACTCTCTAATCAATGGAGAAAAAAAAAATGGATCTGTTCCTGTACCTCTTGGTGACAAGGACACAGCTCCACACTGCCACCCTCAGCACTCTGGGGAGCTGCTGGTGGTTTGGGGGTACTTCAAGTCAGAACAAACTGAGGTTTGGGGCTTTAACAGTGAAAAGAATGTCAAGACGACCCAGTATGGAATAGACATGGAAATTTTGTCGAAGATACTTCAATACAAGCTTAAGAGTGAGAGTTAAAAGAAAGAGGGTACTCAGGACAAAGTTCAGCACACCCGAGTGCGGTTACGTGCTTCCCAAGAGAGAGTATGGGAAAGTAAGACACATCCATGTATGAATACAGGCTCCTCAGGAGAGAATGAGCAAGAATTGTCCTAGCATCTGTGCTGTCTTGGTAATTCTGAAGTTATATCCCTAAAGATAGCTAAGGAACTATTTTTCCCTCTTCTCTCTTTCATGGTAAGAGAGCTATGTGAGGTAGCTCTGGAAGGAGTTATAATGAGCAAAGATAGAACCAAATGCTACTAGTGTTGCATGAGAGATTTAGTGCATGTCTTTCCCATAAATGAGATTTCTAGCGAGGATCCTCAAAAAGTGCAGGCTTACAACTGTGAATGGGAAAGGGCCTTGAAAGGCTGATAGTGAGATGGAGTGTCAGAAGCCATCTAGAAAAGGCTAAAGGCATGCAAGAGAATTTTCTAGAGATAGTCCACTCTTTTGCATTGCCTGCCATGGGTGAGCTCTAAGAATACAGGGTCCTTAGAGACTTCATCCCAGGATTGCTTCTTGATGCTGATATGCCTTTCCTGTCACTATCACATAACCTAATGATTCCTGGGCATCAGTCCACCCTATTGGGAAGATTTTCTGCAGAGCAACATGAAGATGTACTCTCATGTAGTAATGCTGTGTAGACAGATGATTTCCTGATAATTTTATAGAATTCCTAAATTTATACAAGTAATTTCAAGTCCTCTATAGAATAAAAGCTGCAAATAGAGCTCTGTAAACCTTAGTGTGCCACAGGCTAATCGCACTAGGAAAAAAAAAAAGCAGGCTTGAAACAAATTTATGATCAAGGAAAACATTCTTTCTAGGTTAGGACAGAGGCCACTGTCTGGTAGCTAAAGATCATAAACTGGGAATTGACAATTTATTGTATGTGCAAGGACAGAAAATAAAATATTGACTAGTTTGTCTATACGAAACTTCAGAATAATAAGACACAAGGCAAATGATTTGTCTCTTGACAAAGTCATGCTAGTTTGTGACATAAAAATTATTGCTTTAAACTTATAATGAACTCATGGGGGGCTAGTAACAGATAATGAATGTTTGGTCAGATACTAGTCTTAATGGAAAGACATATAAACAATTCTGCTGTTATTCCTTAAGTGTTATCGATTTATGACATGAATTATTGCCTTAAACTTACTATGAACTTATTGGAATGTAAAAGTATTTAGAAAATCATGTAATCAATTATCCTGCTGTATGTTGTATGAGGTAATATTTTTTAGAGATGGTATATATACTGACAAAAGAAAATTAAGGTGTTGGAACTTCTTTTTCTGCTTCATTCAGAGTGAGTGGGTGTTTATTCTGCATGTGTGAATTTTCTCTTTCTTCCTTCCTTCATTCTTTCTTTCTCTTCTTTTCTTTTCTCTCTGGTTCATGAAGAGTTAATGAACTCCAAGCCTCTAATATGACCAGTGAGGGGCCCTTGAGCCAGAGAAAAAAGAGCCCCAGCAACTAAAACTTCTTTATTTACTCCCCTGCTGCTAACAGCAGGAGTCAATTGCCAGACACCAGTGGCTTTTAACCACAGAATAGTAGAAACCAGCGGCCTTTCCTCACAAAATACTAAGAGAGAGTTACAAGGCCAGAGATCATCAGTCTTTGGCCTTCATCTAACACTGTTTCCCACCTCAGAACCAAAGAACCTCTAAAGGCTGGGGCAGGCCCACTGGCAATGGAGTCCTGTTCCACTACAATAAGAGGCCCCAGCCGTAGCTACAGACACCTGGGTGAGGGACTTCTCTCTTGGTTTGTATCCTTCAAATTTTTTCCTCTCCTTTTCCATCCTGCCTGGCATTCATGGCCCCTGAGTTTTATTCCTACCACAGCATAAACTGAGAACAGTGGAGCAGACCTGTTATCCTAGTACTTGGGAGGTGTAGGCAGGAAGATTGAGAGTTCAAAACCATCCTCCCCTACATAGTGAATTGGAGGTCATCTTGTGCTACCAGAAGAAGAGGGGAAGGAGGAGGAAGAGGAGAAAGAAGAAGAGGAGGAGGAGGAGAAAGAGGAGGAGGAGGAGAGGAAAAGGAGGACAAGAGGAGGAGGAGGAAGAAGAAGAGGAGGAAGAAGAAGAGGAGAAGGAGAAAGAGGAGGAGGAAAAAGAGGAGGAGGAAGAAGAGGAAGAGGAAAAAGAGGAGGAGGAAAAAGAGGAGGAGGAGGAAAAAGAGGAGGAGGAGGAAAAAGAGGAGGAGGAAAAAGAGGAGGAGGAGGAAACAAAGAAAAAAGATGATGGCTAGATCGACAGCTAATGTACTTCCTGTTCTTCGGGAGGACCAGAATTCAATTCCCAGCACCCACATCAGAGAGCTCCAAAGAACTCCTGTAACTCCAGCTCCAAAGAATCTGGCTCCTTCTTCTTGGCCTCTATGGGTACCTGCATGTACCCACTCATAAACAGAGACACATAAATAAAAAAATAAGAAGTTTATAAAGATGAAGGGTACTTTAAACTCCTGCTTCTGTTTTTACAACTTTTCTGAAACCTTAAACACTGAGCAAGGAGAATTAAGCAGCAGGTGACTGTCTCAGGGGAAATATGGCAGGGGCAGGGAGGGAACTGAAGAAATGGTAAATACCTATCAAGTGTCAGGTGATGACCATGTTCCTAACAACAACCCTACAAGATAATCAAAACTCATCTTAAACCTGAGGAAACCAAGGCATGTGATGTTTAGCTAAATTAAAAAAAAATTAACCTTAAAAAAATATTATGGGGTAAGCTGGGTAGTGGTGGTACACTTCTTTAATCCCAGCACTTAGGAAGCAGATGCCATCATATCTCTGTGAGTTCAAAGCCAGCCTGGTCCACAGACTGAGTTCCAGGACAGCCAAGGCTACACAGGTGCAAGCTGGGCATCTACAGTAGCAAAGAAGACTGGACCTGGACCTTAATTAACGGACACCTTCAGTTAACTTCTTTTGTAGGGAGAAGGCCACAAGTTCTTTCTACCTTTTATCCCTTTAGATAGAGGGAATATCTGTGCCATGCAGACACCTGTCTACATACAAATATGCCCATCACATAAACAAAAGGCCAGTCTGCATTTCACTTCCCTCCTTTCTCTGAAGTCATTTGAGGTTTATTGAGGCAGCACCAGCTTCTAGAAAGACCTGACAGGTGGGGCAGCTGCTAGCTATTCACACTCTGTCTGTCCCACTTAGCTACTTTCCAACCAAATCACCCTCAGGAACATCCTTAGAGAGAAAGGAATGAGGGTAGACAGTTCCATACCGTCAAAACCTGTTATTTTCTCTCTGTCTCAAAGGCAGGCCTCAGCTCCTTCCAGCCCCACAGACATCAGCATTCACCTCAGAAGAAGCAGAGACCCAGCTGTATCTGAGCAGTGTTTTTATAAACTCATGAAAAGAGGCTTTATTGGAAAGGACTTAGGCGGGAGGCAGGCACAGGGCCTGCAACACGTCTGGTGGTTTCCTGTGGGCTCCTGGCAAGCAGTGATCATTAGCAGATTCTGTTCTGGGCTCAGGACTGCCTCCAAGTGACGGGGTTTTATGGGACTTATGCACAGAACATTCTTGCAAAGCATAGCATTATAGGATGGATTACGTGGTTCTGAGGAGCAAAGGGCCTGGCTCCTTCTCTGACTTGTTTTCTAAAGTTTGCAGAGGCTTCATGGTTAAGGGCCTCTGTAACCTCACACCAGGACTTCTGGTCCTTTTTAAAAGCCTACTTTTTTTTTTGAAAAATAGAAAATAAAAATAAAAAGTAAATCACTAGAAATAAAAAAAAATCAATCACTAGGTGGATGCTTTCCAACAACTTGGTGTACAACACTGGTGATATGTACTAAGAAGGTCGTTAAAGAGAGAGATAGACTGCATGCAGTGGTCTGGGTGTAGCTCAGTTGACAGAGTGCTTGCCTAGTACACATCAAACCCAGCAGCACATAAAGTGGGTGTAGTGACACACACCCATAACACCAGCACTTAGGAGGTGGAGGGAGGAAGAGCAGAAATCCAAGGTCATGTTCAGCTGCACAATAAGTTGGGGACACACACACACACACACACACACACAAAGGGGGCAGGGGAGAAGGGAGAGAGATGGGGAGGAAATAATAAATAGTGCTGTTATCAAGAGAGAAGCAGAGGCTGGAAAGACAGCTCAGGAGTTAAGAACACTTGTTCTTGCAGAGGACTCAAGTTCAATTCCTAGTACTCACATAGTGGCTCACAACCATCTATAACTCCAGTTGCAGGGGATCTGGTGTCCACTGCTGGTCTCCAAGAGCACCTGGTACACATATATGCGTGCAGGCAAAACATTCATCCACATAAAAAATAAGTAAGTCTAACTTTGGAACAGGTTTGAACATGAAACTCTGGAGTACCTATACTGCTGGGCACAAACAAGTCTCAAGTCCCATAGTGGTTAAAGCATATAGTTACACAAAATGAGTAGGATTTCTGATAAAATACTAGTTCTGGTAATCTCTAATGTGAACCATTTATACTCCAAGGAAGCTCAAAAATCCATACTGGAGAACAGAAATATTGTCCAGGTGCTAACTAAAAGAGTCTTTCTAAAAGTCCTATTGTTACTCTGTAGGTACCAGGCATCTGAGGGATGCTGACAAGCATGAATGCATTTTAAGGAAGAATGATCAATAGGGAGAAGGGATGTGAAAGCATGGGTGAGTTGTTCAGTGTGGTTGCCACCAGCTACAAAATTCAGTTCCTCAATCACACCACCAGCACTACTAGCATTCATTGCTCATATGGCCAGTAGGTACTCTCCTGAACAGTATAAACACAAGACCTCAAAGTCTTATATAGAACAGTACTGTAGAAGCAATGATCAAAGCAACTGAAAGTAACAGGGAACAGAGAAGACTTTTAGGGGCCTGGAACTCATGGTTCTATCAGGTTAAGACTTGGTGTGTAATAAAGACTGCATTTGAATAGTAGAAGGTCTGTTGCCAAGAAGTGACTACTATTTTGTTCCACTTTAGGCTTTGAGGAGTTTGATTGTTGACCTGAAGCTTTATTTTGAGACTGACTTTGATATTATAGCAGGGAAAAACCTTGAACTTCCCGTCTTGCTTTTGCTTTCCTTGGTGCTTTGATAACAAGCAAGTGCTACCAGGCCTGGAATTAGGTAATGCTGCAGATGGAGCCTCGGGTTTCATGAAAACTAGGCAATCGTTCTACCAACTGAGCTGTATCCACAACCCCTTGAATAAGAAACTTTATAAAAATTATTTATTTTTAAAAAAGCAAAAACAAAAAACAAAAAAAAAAAAGTAAGTCTAAATAAAAAGAAAGAAACAGGCAGTATTAGCAGGCTAAGTCCTGCTCTCTTTTTTTCTCTGCAGGTATGTACATGCATGTGTGGTCATGGATGCATGTGTCACATGTGGTTGTATGTGTGGTCATCTGCATGTGTCTGTGGCCATGTAGACGTATGTGTTGTCATGTGGATGCAGGTGTTTTCTCACAGAAAGACAGAATTGGAGGAGGGTGCTTTGAATCAAACCTCAGCTAAAACCTCCATATCTGTTCCTCCTTGTCTCCATGACCTTAGCTGAGTTCTTCAACCTCCTTCCCACTGACATAAGACAGGTTACAGACCCTACCTCGAGAGAACTATTCCACTAGGTGAAATTAAATCAGAATATGAAGTATGTTTCATATACTTCCTCAAACACAATAAATCCTAAGTAGTAACTAAACAAACAAGAATTTTTTCCTTTACAAATGTGGGGTCACACAGTGACTGAATTTTGTATCTTGTTACCTTCATCATTATAGGTGTGTGGAAATGGGCTTCTGCCATGAATTGATGGATGTCCCCACAGGTTGGTGCAGCGGTGGTTTGATCCCCACGGAGGTGCTATAGAGAGGTGATGGCCCTTCCAAAGGTGGAGGCTAGAGGGAGGCTTCTAGCTCATTTGGGGACATGACTCCAAACTGCGGTACCTGGATCTCTCCTGTCTGTCTTCGATGCTTCTTGACTCACGCAGGTTCTCCTGACATAATGTTTTACCCTCTCCAGAGGCTCTAAGGTGACCACTCCGAAGCCATGAGGCAAAATAAACCTTTTCCCATTATAAGCTAATTGTTTCAGCTATTTCAGGATAGCCACACAAAGCCGGCTAAAATAACTTCTATTCCCAAGGAAGTACATTTCGAATATATAAGTTTTCAAATATCCAGGTGTCTAGAAAACAAGAGGATACATCATGTATCCCAGGCCGGCTTCAAATTTGTTATATAGCCAAGGGTGTCCTTGAACTTCTGATCCTCCTACCTCTACATCCCCAGTACCACTGTGCCTTGTTTGTGTACTGCTGAGTATCAATCGGTGCACACTAGGCAAGCACTCTACCACCTGAGTCATATCCCCAGTCTTCACCTATGTTTATAACGATGTCAACTGTCAGTGTTATACATGTGCTTTTGATTGCTTCCTTCATAATACAGCCTCACAAGTTCACAGGCTGCAGGATCTGAGCCTCCAGAAAACCTGCTCTTCACACCCGTGTTCCCATCCACATCATTCAAACCTACATGATGTGGAGAAGTGACTCCTCTCCCCTGACCTCTGCAGCCTTGTCTGCTAAATGGGAACAAGCCAGCATCTCACGCGCGCGCGCGCGCGCGCACACACACACACACACACACACACACACACACATCTCAGCAATAGACTGCTTTGGCAACTATACAAAGCAATGGAACCTGTAGTTAGAAAATTCTCAAGAAATGGTAAAGTTAGTTACCAAGTTAGAGACAGAATTTTTTAAAACTTATTTTCATAAAATGGTACTGACTCATTTACTTTTAGACAAGGTTTCACTTGTAGCTCAGGCTGGTCTTGAACTTATGATCCTCCTTCTGCCAACCCCTGAAGTACAAGAACACAGGTAGGGATGGAAACCAGAGTCTCACATGTTAGACAAGCACTTTACTACTGAGCTACATCTATCCCTAGCCTGAGACCTAAAGCTTCAAATTACAAACACATGCACTTCTAGCCAGCAAGATGGCTCAGAGGATAAAGGAGCTTGCTGACAAGCCTGATGATCTAAGTTCAATCCTCAGGACCTGCAAGGTAAAAGAGAGAATCTACTCACATAAGTTGTTCTCTGACCTTCATGTGCATGCCATGGCACACATGCTCAGAAGCATGCACACATGTGTGTTCACACATGCACATACGCAGACATGCAAAGAAAATTTAAAACAATGAATATATACATACACACACACACACACACACATATATATACACACACACACACACATACACACACACATTCATTCATTCATATGTCTGTTCTTTGTGTTGGGTATTATTTTGGGTTGGGTTGGGTATGTGTGTGTGTGTGTGTGTGTGTGTGTATAATTTGAACAATCTAGGTAGAGACAGAAGTGGCCAAACAGAGTCTTTTCAATGACAAGCGTCACAATGAATGGAGTCAGCGCTGGCAGCAGCACCTCTAATCTCCATACCCACTGGCAGGCAGCAGGCCAGACACAGCTAAAGAAACAATGGCCAAGTGCCAGGGTGGGTGCGCAAAGCCAGGAGCCTCTGTGTGCCCCACAGAGGACAGGAACAAAGCTCTGCCTGTGACCTGAGAACACTCTTAGTGTTCATAGGGAGTCTCCAGATTGATCAATTGTTGGGAAGCAACAACCTTAGACCCAGCATCCAAAGCAGATCCTGGGGGATGAACCCTATGTAGCTACCTTCAAACCTGGGGCCACGGGGAAACCATTGTGGGCCATTGTGTCCTTATCCATTAGGAGTAAGTGAGACATGAACTTTGAGAAATTAGAATGGCATTTGGGGCACAAGAAATGCTTTTAAAATGTCTGCGTTAGTTGGGATATTTTTTTCAAAAGAGTTCTTTTATCATTTCAAATGTTTTATTTTTAATATTTATTTTCTTGTGCGCCTGAGTGCACACCCATGGAGACCAGAGGAGAACTTGCAGGAGTTGATTCTCCTTTTAGGCAAGGTTTCACTTTGTAGCTCAGGCTGGTCCTGAACTTATGATCCTTCTTCTGCCAACCTCTGGAGTACAGGAATACAGGTAGGGATGGAAGCCAGAGCCTCACATGTTAGACAAGCACTTTACAACTGAGCTACACCTATCCCTAGCCAAGGAGGCCAGAAAAGGGCACAGGATCCGCTCTAACTGGAGTTACAAGCAACTGAGAGCTGACGTGGATACAACAGCCCTCCCACCACCTCCTTGTTTCTGCCACATCTCCAGCCTTGTCTCTGGCCGTGCTCACCTGACCCTGGCATCCAGAATCCTGTCTGCCCCCATACCAGTCCACCAAGATGCCAAAAGCCTGTCCACACTGCCAGCCTGAGACCTGAGCAACACAATGGATGTCTCAGCCTGGGCACAGGATGGGGTGAGAGCGTGGTTGCATGAAAAATACCTGCCTGTGTGCTCGGGGCACTGGAGATTAGGAGTACTGAGTGGGATCAAAGGAGTCAGTCTACCTGCTTCACATGTCTCCAGTCCTAGCAGCCAGGCCTGGCCAAAAAGTCAAGGCTGCTGTCGACAGATGTTCTATATTAGAAGAGGAGGTGTTTTATAGGGGGTGTTGAAATAGTCTGGGGGCTTTGCAGACTTCTTTCCTGTATCTTGAAGGAGCCACACATGTCCTCCCCACAGGGTTTCCACCCATCCAAAGTCTGTCTCTCCCTCTGTTTCCTTTGGCCTGGCAAGCTGCCTAGGCTGATTGCCTTGTATAGCTCATGTGCCCCAGGCATCCACCCATTGGGAAGACCTTCTAGAACCAAAATCCTTTAGGTAAATTCTCAAACTTTTCAGTCTAGAACTCGCTATTGAGCTGGGGCATGATCCTCCTGCCTCTGTCCTCTGAGTGACTGGTGTATACTACCACAACCAGCTCAACATAAACTTGGGTTCTCCACGAGAACAGTTATTTTTCCAGACCCTGTTCATTCAACTCCTCTGGCGTGTTCTGTTCAGGGTTTAAAGGCAGCTCTGTGTATCTGGTGTGTGTGTGTGTGTGTGTGTGTGGCTGGCTGGCTGGCTGGCTGTCTGTCTATGTCTTTCTGTCTATCTGTGTGTATATGGCATGTATGTAAGTATACGTTTGTGTGTCTGTGAATGTAAATGTCTGGGTGCATACTGAACATTTTCAAACTCTGTTCTGGAGCTGAAGGGCTGGGCTAGGCTGGGGGCTCAGTGGTAGCGTCCTTGCCCTGGCCATGCCCTGGCTTCCATTCCCAACACTGCAAAAAGCTAAGGAGCTGAAGATGGGTGAAGAGAGAGAGTAATCAATAGTGGGTACCAGTATTGGCTTTAGGATTCAATTGTGGAGATGCCCGTCCCTTCGGAGGGAAGGGAGCCCTGCAGGTCACCGAGCATGTGCTTCAACTGTCTCCCAGTAGCATGGAGCCATCCCTACACTGAGCAAGGCTTGAGGCCTGCATTTCTATACCTTAGAGGATGACTGGAGGTCCAGTTGCAATGGTAGCAAAGAGAAAGCTTTGTAAAAGAAAAACTCTCAGCTGTGAGAGTTGGTTGTTTAGTGCTGGGTGGAAAACAGAACAGGTTCAGTGGTCAGGATGCCACTAGCTGCCTCAGGACCACATAAAGCTAGCTCATTAGGTAGTCTACTGTGTCTGAGTGTGCAAACTCACACATGCACGGGAATGGGAGTATGTGTGATAGTGTATACACGCACAGTGGCCTGAAAAGGACTGTTCATCTCTGCCTTACTCCCTGGAGAAGGCATTCATCACTGAGCCTGGAGCTTGCTGTTTTCCAGCTGACTGGCTAGTTGCCAAGCAAGGATCCACCCTTCAGCTGGCCCTACCCACTTCCACCCCGACCCTGGGATTATAGAACCACACGGCCACATCTATCTTTTTGCATTGATACTAGAAACCAAAACTCAGGTCCTCGTGCTTTCACAGTGTCAGAATTAAGGTTTCTCTTGCTGTGATGAAATCTCATAACCTAAAGCAACTTAGGGAAGAAAGGGGTTTATTTCACTTACACTTCTACATCATAGACTGTCATCGAAGGACATTAGAGCAGGACCCTAGAGGCAGGAGCTGATGCAGAGGCCACGGAGTGGTGCTACTTATTGGCTTGCTCTCTATGGTTTGCTCTTCTTATAGGACCCAAGACCATCAGCCCAGGGATGGCACCACTCACACCCATCACTCATTAATTAAGAAAATGCCCTACAGGTTTGCCTACAGCCTTCTATTAAGGAGATAATTTCTCCATTAAATTCTCCTTCTCTCAGATGACTCCGGCTTGTGTCAAGTTGACATAAAAAGTAGCCGGAACACACAGCAAGTCCTCTTACCCACCGAAACGTCTCCCAAGTCCCTAGACAGCCTACTTCTGATTGTAAGGCCAGCAACCTCTTTTCACTGTCTTTAAATCGCAAACCAGGAAAGCTGGAAGGCGGCGCAGCCACAAGGTTCCAACTGGCCCTACAGGAGAGTTGTTTCTTGCACCTCCCTAGTTGTGCCCAGCCGCAGCAGGACTGAGTCATGGAAAAGTTAGTTCTGCTCACTTCTCCCATCAAGCCCACAAAGGCTCCTTTCACGTTGTCAGGAGGGGAATGAAAAAGTGTGGGGCCCTCCGCCCAAGGCTGGGACGCAAAATTTCAAACTTCTCTCTAGAGCTAGACTCGGTACCTCCTGCATCAAGAAAACAGAATGAACAAGTACCAAGGGAGAAAGGGGACACATATCCCATACTACGACTTTCTTATTGAAACCAGCCTGCTTAGTTGTGCAGCCTTAGCCCAATGCTTCCCCCACTCCTATCTTACTGGGAAGTGAGGTGTAGGGAGGGGGATGGATAGAGACAGTTACAACTCATCTCTGGAAAGCTGATGCTGGAGGAAACCTTAAGCTCGCAGACACCAGGACCACAAAATCCACATCCTGATAGTAGACCAAGTAGAAACAGGGCCATTTCCTATCTCTGGTCAGACCTTGGATCTGACAGTCGCTTTTGGAATTACCTGGCAGGTTTTTGTTTGGTTGTTTGTTTTGTTAGTTTGTCTTGGGGGGAGTGTTTGTTTTATTTTGAGTTAATGTTGTTGTTGTTGTTGCTGTTGCTGCTCCCCTCTGAATCCAGCTCAAACTCAACCTGGAGCAGACTGTAATGACTTGAGTTGCTTATTTATCTGTTGGGCCCAATTTCCTTCTTGCGTTGAAAGGGCATATGACACCCACCTCCCCAGACCATTCAGGAAATTAGAGTGTGTATAAGGCATGTGTGAAGGTCCATTGGGGCTCACAGTGTCTTTCCACCTCTGTCCCAAACACACACACCTATGGGACATGGACTCAGCTGGTCTAGCATCTGAACTGAATAGGTTGAACACATACATGTCTTTCTCTGAGTGGCTGGATCTCTGGGTGTTAGTGACTTTTGCTATGAAACAGGTAGAGAAGAAGCTGTGGTCTTTACAAGTCCTTAGCTTTACAAGGCTTGGGGTTGTTAGCCTTACTTGAAGAGAAAGACCTAAGCAAAAAGAATAGCTTATTAGCCCCCACCACGGTGTTGAAAACGCTAGTAGCTTAGAGGAGCAGTGTCCCATGTTAGCCACTAGGTGTCTCCAAGGATAATAGATGAGGGCGGAAACTATGCAGCGTTTTGGGGGTCTCCCCCTAGTTGTACATAGGCCTTAGCAACTGCTGGGCGCCAAGAGTCCGACTTTCCCTGGCTGCCATTTCTTTCCTGTTGTTTTATAGACCTGGAAGATGGAGAGAAATGGCCACCATGGAGGGGTGGGATCTAATGAAGGCAATAGCCAGCCTTTCTGACAGACAGTCCTTTAAAAAGAAGAATGAAGCCTGCAGGGACTCTTCCCTGCAGTCCTTGGCCAAGCCAGTCCTCCACCTCTCTCCTGCCTTCTTGCCAGAGTGGGGTGGGATAGGAAGAGAAATTAGGTCTGGATTGAATCCCTCCCTCCTGTTCTTCCTGGCTGGGTAACCTGGGAAATGGGATGACAAAGTCCCCAAAGCGAGGTCAGCTGGAGGGTGGAATGTCAGAGCAGATCACAGGTGGTCCATGCAGGAGAGTGGCTTCCTAGTCCCCTTCATTCCTTTTGCTCCACCAAAACCTGAGAGTTCTCATGACAGCTTCTGCCCAGAACTACAGTAGTTGGCAAAAGAGAAGGTGATCTCCACCCCCTCCCCAAATCAGCACTTCTCAAAGGGATTTGTTCACACCCAGGCAGGAATATTAAAAGCACAGTTAGTTCCTTGTGCACCCAGGGCCTGCTGGATCAGTCTTTGAGACTGAGGCCCAGGACTCCGAGCCTGAACACGTCCAGGGCTGGAAAGGGCTGCCCCAGATTACAGGGCAGGCTCCCTGGCTGTCTCTCCCTCTCCCGCCCAGGGATGTGCAGAGGGGGCGGGCGGGTGGCAAGTCTCATCAGCACTTTTAACTGGGCCTGCTTCTCATGACTCACCTCCTAGACTTCCCGCAACAGGCAAGTCTAAATAGCTGGGTCCCGCCCTCCCAACAGGGAGACGTTCTTGCAAGGGATGGGCAAGAGGTTACAAGGTGGGTGCTTAACAGGTCAGCGGGGTAAGGGCAGCCTAGGGAGGGGGCACTGCATGAACTGAACAGTGGCTTAGGTTTGAAGACGTGTTGTTTACAGGCTTTTGTTATTAAGGAAATTGCTGTCAGTCAAGGTAATTCTAGCCCAGATAAGCAATAAATATGCTCCCAGCTAATCTGATGGGGATTTTATTGGCACCTGGAGTTAGAGGTTCCTTTACCCTGCTCCCCTTTCTCTCAAAGCAAAATCCTGCTTCCCAGAGGTCCCTCTACCTCAACGTGAGAGACTTCACGTTAATACAATTTCGGACTTCAATTAATACAATTTCGGATGTACATTCTTTGAAGGAAAACGGGAATGATGAAACGTAACCTCCTGGTCCTACCTGGAGGCAGGAGGATGACCAAGTGACCTGAAATGAACCCTTGGCGACCCAATTGCGTCAAAGCCTGCGCGAGCTTCCTTGCCCGGCTACTCAGAGGTGGTCACCTGGCCCAGGCTGGGAGGAATGTCTGATCGAGCAAGCTGGCTTGCCAGAGTTGGTTGCAGCGTGTTCGAGTTCCGGCTGAGTGCCCTCCGGGACTAGGGCGGCAAGTCCCAGCTTGCAGAAATGAGAAGCGAGTCCCAGGAGAGTGAGAGACGCAGCGAGACCGGGTGCGCGCCCAGGCGCGTGCCCCGCCACGGCGCAGGGGGGAGGGGAAGTCGCCGCAGCCACTCAGAGGCACGGTAGTGAAGCCTCCCAACAACTTTAACTGTCAATCAGACTTAATGGGGTATTAAAAAAAAAAAAAAGGAGGGGCGCCCTTTCGGTCCACGCCGCAGCTGCCCCGCGGACCAAGTAATAGGGCAGTGCAGACTAGGGCGTCCTATCCACGAGTGCTCCACAGTCGGGGCCCGACCAAGTTGGAAAGAACAAAAAAGAAGGCAATAAATACTAAAGGGGAAGGGGGAAGAGAGAGAGAGCCACACCGAGCGGCAACTCCCAGCCCGGGCTGCAAGAGAGGGAGGAGGGAGCCAGAGAGAGAGCGGGCGCGCGCGAGGGCGAGCTGTGCACGGGAAGAAACTGACACCCGGACCCCCCACTTCTCCTGCACCGTGCTGGCAATCAGATCGCGTTTAAGCAATTTCCTGAGCCCAAGAATAGCAATGAGTCGGGAGACTTTCGCGGACTGAAATTGGGAGCTGCAATCACTCCCCAGGTTTTGTGTGTGGTGTTTTTGTGTGTGGTTTTTTTTTTCCCCCTTTCTTTTTCTGGAGAAAGTTGGAGGGGGGCGCTACAATTGGGAAACAGCTTTTTTTGTTTGTTTGTTTTTTTAATCTTGCACTTTGAAACCGCGGACTGTAGCAGTGTGCGCGCTTGTGGTTGGTGCTTTTTTTTTCTTTCGGTCCCTGGCATTGCCTAAACTCCTCTGTCGGTCTGTAAACATTACCTGTGAATTTCCCAGCCGAAACGGCTGTTGGGGCAAGAAACTTGTTAAAACTTCCCACCCCCGGACTCCCCCACCGCCCCTCTCACCGTCCCAATCTTCTAAGACGCTTTTTTCCTCTCCGCCAGAGCAGAGTTTATCTTTTTTTTTCTTTTTTCTTTTTCTTCCCCCCACCTCATTTTTCCTCGCCCAGTCCTTTGCATCTGGAAAGAGATCAGTTCAAGAGTGACCAGGTGGGACGCCTCCTTTTCCTTATTTAGTTTATTATTATTGTTTGGGGGTGTTTTCTTTCTATCTTTTTTTTTTTTAATTCCTGTTTTGCTTAGTCCGGGGAGTTTTGTCCACCGCCTCCTACCTCCTCCCCCAGTGCCCGGCTCCGCCGCGCGGAGGATGGTGTGGAAATGGCTGGGCGCGCTGGTAGTGTTCCCTCTGCAAATGATCTATCTGGTAACCAAAGCAGCCGTGGGACTGGTGTTGCCCCCCAAGCTTCGGGACTTGTCGCGGGAGTCAGTCCTCATCACCGGCGGTGGGAGAGGCATCGGGCGCCACCTCGCTCGGGAGTTCGCAGAGCGTGGCGCCAGAAAGGTACACGGCGTGGGGGCGGGGTGGCACTGCGACACCTGGAAGTGGGCGCTGAGGGTAAAGGGACTCTGGCGCGCAGGGAGGGGGTGGCGGTCGTAGGGGGGTGCTCCCACCTGCTGCGGGTGCGGAAACCAGCGCCAAGGATCTGAAAGTCTCAGGTCACCAACTCCTTGCATCACCTGGGACTACGAAGCCAGTCGGTTTCAACCTTAGTAGAATTTCCGGCCACCGGACTGTCTGTTTTGGCAGGCCCTGAGCTGCTCGGCTCCCCTGGGATTGGTATCTCGCTGGCTATTTACCCCTACCAACTACCATACCTAGAACACCCACCCATTCTGCCGCACGACTCCCTCTCTAAGGTGTAATGCCCGCCCCCCCCCTCTCTTTGCCGGCTCCCTGCTGAGCGCAGGGTGTGCGCGCCTCTGGGTAGAGCTGGAAGCCCAGCCGCCAGCTAGCTTGCGCTTGATATTTTGCTTGGCAACTCGCTGCCTAGTCCCAAGCTGAGAGGTTGTGGCTCTGCAGGGACGTGAGAGGGGGGTACACGGTTCAGATTTATAAAGGAGGGACTTGACATGGATGGTCTAGCCCGGCTGAAAGACTGGGAGGCCCAGGTGTTTAAAATCCTGAAAGAGGAGTGCGGGGGGGGGGGTAGCCAGCCGCTGATAAAGAGCCCTTGTCCTCACCTTCAACCTTGATTCTTCTCCCCCCCACCACCCCCCGCCGCCCTCTTCAACGGAGGTGAATTGGATTGGGAGGTGGCACTGTGCCCCACTGACCACTGCCTCTAATTATGTGGGTGACACCAGCTCCCCTTCCTCCAGGTTTTGAAGACGTGGTGTAGCAGAGTATTATTGGAGGGAGAGCCAGCTGTCACCCAACGCAACTGCAGACCAGGCTGACTCACCCAGTGGCAAGAGCAATGGAGAGGGATTTGAGGCCGGCAGGCCGGGCTGTCTCCAGCCGGCCCGCGAAGACGAAGAACAAACTAGGGAATTAGTTTGAAATTTAAACTGTTGCTAAGGAGGGGGGTATGAGAGGACCAGGCTAGCCAGCTGATCTGACATGGAGCCGCATACCTTGGGGATTAGAGTAAATACGCTCTGTGGAAAGCCAAACCTTCATGTAATTCCAGGTTGCTTTTGTTTTGTTAAATACTGCCCTGAGATTTACAATTCCTTCGGTGGCTGAGACTGAACTTTGGAGTCTGAACTATCATCCAAAGCTGATTGCCCATTAACTCTTCCCTGGCCAGGCTGTTCTAGCACAGCTGGGGCCGGGGGGTCCTCCAGCTGTCCAGGGCTCCTGAATCTCCTTGGGTGGTTTGGACAGCTGTTTAACCTTGCCTTTGGAAGGGGAGTTCAGAAGTGTTTTTAACCCTTGGAGTGGCTGAATTAAAAGGAAATAAGGGTTGTTCTCACCAGTTTCTCTTCTTGGGGTGTGTGTGTGTGGGGGGGGTCTCCATTGGAACTCTTCCAAAGCTCTTTGTGGAGGGGGGACCAAGAAGGCAGAAAAGGGGACCCTCGCAGTGGGGATACTTGTGACAGTTGCTTATGCTTGCCACAGTGTGTGTCTCAGTTGCCTGGATCTTCCAGCTGGCTCTGGTCCTGACGCTCTTCCACTGTTCTTGTGACAGACTGCAGTAGCTTATGAGAAAGGCTTTGTCAATCTGGAAAAACTTGACCGACTGTAAACAATCCTAAATTGAAGGCAGAAGTAGGCTTGTTGGGGTGGGGGTGGGGGGGGGTGAACGGGTGGGGGATGTGAGAGCAGAGTGGATTAGACAGGTTCATACCCTGGAAGGCACAACCCCACCTACCTTGGAAAGGACAGACTTTTCCAGGAAACAAGCCCAGGCTGATGAGAAATAGGCCTTTAATTGGTGGCAGGGTCGCCCAAAAGAAAATCCAGGGGAGCCTGGGAAACTCCTGGTGCCATTTACTTGGCTGACAGAATAACCCTCTCCCTTCCCCCAGAGCTCCCTGAAATCATAACTATCTGCAGTTACTGGAGCCACTGCATTCAGTAAGCCTTTCTCCAGATATGTCTGTGGGAAGGTGGACTCTATGCTCTTAGCTGAGTGCAACTGGGGCCAGTGTATGGACAACCCCCAGACTCAGGAGTATTTAGGTCCCCTTGGGCTTGGCAACAAAGGGCTGACTGCCATGGGGGGTTGGAAGTTTGCAGTTAAGTTGATTAGGGACAGGTGTGAACTGGGCACTGGGGGTGGCCCAGGAGTGTGGGAGGAAGCCAGGAGAGGGTCAGTGGTGTCCCAGGTGCAAAGAGGTTGTCACCCGCACCAGTCTTGGTGAAAGTAGCAGCTGCCACTGCGAGGAGAAATCCCTGCCTGGATTCTGGTGAGATTGAATCTAGGAGAGATTTCCTAAATGGGGAAAGAAAGGAGGCTCAGAGCCTTGTGCAAACAGCTGGCATGTCCAGGAGGGGGCGGGACAACCCAGTTTCCCATAATGACCTTTGAGTTAAGTAGGATTTGCAATATTTGTAGACCATGGAGAGCCTCAGACTACAGAGCTGACCCAAATAAAAGGGTTCTTTAAAAAAAAATATTTATTTCACTTACTAGTGTTTGTGTGTGTGTGTGTCCCCTAGAGCTGTAGTTATAGCCTGATGTGGGTGCTCAGAACTGAACTCTGGTCCTCTAAAAAGAGCAGCATATGCTCTTAACCACTGAGCTATCCCTCCGGCCCTTAACAGTGTCTTAAAGGAACACCAATGTCTGGAATTAAAAAGTTCTTTATCACAAAACAGCTCTTCCTACCCACAAGACACCAAGATGAGTGGAGACAGAAACAGTAAACCCTAGGGACTCAGGAGGTGGGTTCATCCCCTGAGCAAAACTTTTTTTAAATTTGCTATGCCCCCATAATTACTCCCCACGAAACAGTCTAAACACAGGCCTATGATCACATCCGTAGGTTTAGCAGGGTTTTAACAAGGGCTCTTGATTGAAGCAGAAGGAAGATTTATGGGGGGATTGTTTGGAAGAATTTGGGGACCCCACCTTATGGTCCAGCTAGAGGCAAGCATCCCTACCATGACTGAATTCCTACAGAAGTAAGAGCCCCTGGTCAAATGAGTAACCCCACTGAGAGCCCAAGGCCCTATTTCAGAGAGGCAGTATAAGAAGCAGCTTGAGTTGCATCTTCTGCCTCTGTATTACAGTATTTATAGCACATGTGAGCATGAAGCAGCTACCCAGGGCTTGGTCTTCGGGTCCATTTGTAAGTTTCATTCTATCTCCTTCCTTTCTGCGCCCTTCTTCTGACTCCCAGCGGCTCAAGCTCACCATTGCCTTGGCTAGAGACCCAGTTCAAAGCTTGCCTATGACATCTGGCAGGTGATGGCACAGCTCTGGGCTGGTAGCAGAGGTGATAGGCAGGTAGAAATATACCAAAGATTCCTAAAGACTCAACATCACACCTAGATGTTACAGCAAAGGGAAAGATTGGTATGTGGCAGCTTCCAGTGGCCTTTGTCATAACTTAACCACACACCAACTAGCTTGTGACAGGCAATGTGCAGAGAAGTGGAAGGAACTGGACCTTGTCAGTGACTGTCTCAGCCTTTCCTGCTAGTCATCAGATCTCTCCGAATGAAGAATAAACGGATTAAAAGATACACTGTCCCCCCATTTATAGTACACTCCATACCCACTTCCAACCCCTTCAACAACACCTAGCTTGCCACCAACTATACACTTTGAGAAGCCAGTCTCTGTACTTATAAGAAAGCATCCTTCTACCTAGGAAAGGGGTCTGGTTGATAGAGTCCTTATGTCATCCCCAAAGCCATGTTGCCACCATCAGAGTCCTTCACAGTTGATGGGTTCTCCCTTGAAGATGTTCAGGTTGGAGAGATGTTTCAGCAGTGAAGAGGACTGATTGTTCTTCCAGAGGACCTAGGTTTGATTCCCAGCATCCACACGGCAACTCACAACTGTCTGTAACTCCAGTTTTAGGGGGTCTAATGCCCTCTTCTGGACTCTGCAGGCCCTGCTGCGTATAGTACACATACATGCAGACAAAACATTTGTACACATAAACAAATCTCAAAAGGGGGGAGTAGTTGCTGCCAACACTTAACATAGAAGACAGCCCTCCCAGCATGCCCTCACCAGGACTTTGGGCTTGCCTTTGTCCATGGTTTTCAGGGTACAGTAGGGAAAGTAGAACTATGTAAGCTCATGCTCACAATCTTCACCCTCAAGTTTAATCTTAATATACTATACGTTTCTAGAAATGTGTGCTGACATCTACTTGGGCTCCTGGCTCCTGGTGATACTTTGAACTGTCAGGCTGACTGTGATCATCTGTATTACTGGTGAAATGAGTGACTGAGGTCACATGCCTCATTATGGTCATAAGCATGACTGTCATTGCACACAGAAGTCATCCCACCCGAGGCTGTAACACTTTAGAGAGGGTGGAATTCCGTGTGGCTATGGCAACATCTGTAGTATGGTAACACACACACCTTCTTGCATCATTGTTTTGGGTGGACTTGATGGCACTTGGAGGCAGGTGTGACATGTAGATTGTGTCCAAGATAAAGATGAAGTTGAGACAAAGGCCCTTTGCTAGAAGCCATCATTGAACCCCTGATTCACAAACCCCAGTTTCACAACCAGAGTTTCTCTTTCTGAGCCAGATAATCTCAGCTCCACCCAACTGCCTCCCTCTGGGTCACAGAGAGGTCAGATGGGAGCTGTTAAGTCCTGGGGCCTAATATACAGAGGGCTCTGGAGAGGGAGTCTGGCAAGCAGGGCAGGAGTCAACAGGATGCAGGCAGGATGTGGATCAGCCCATTTATTCAAAGAACCAAGTTGAGGTGTATTTAAATACAATGGATGGGACGGATGCCAAAGGGTCAGACTAATTTTAAGCCAGGCTTGGCAACCCAGGCTTATAATTCCAGCCCTTGAGAGGAGAAGCATGCCCACCAGGAGCTCAAGGCCAGCCTTTGCTACATGCAGTTTTATTTCGTTTTGTGGATTTTTAAGATTTAAGGGCATCTGAAATTCTATGAGGACACGGGGACCTTGTGGGAATTGCCCAAGTGTAGCAAAGGGCCAGGCCTCTGCTGCCTACCAGGGGAATTGGAGCAGCTGCCTACGTGACTCCTTAGTATGAGAGCAAAAGCCTAGTGGGATGGGGATTCTGATGGACAGGTAGTGCAGGGAGGTTGCCACCATCTTTGACCCCACTATTAAGAAAATACTTCCCTCATCCTGAGCATATCCTGAGCAGGGTCCTAGTAAGATATAAGGATGAGGTAGATGTAGCCACTGGCAAAAGGAAACATGTCTAGTAAAGAACAGATGGGAGATGATGGCCTGACCAGAGTAGAGTGTCCAAGAGAGGCGAAGAAAAGGCAAGGGATGAACCCCTGAGCTGGTAGCTACAGAGGGAATTTGGACTTGATTGGGAGAGCACTGGGGAACCCTAGAAGACTTTCCCAGAAATGCATGACAACAGGTTGAAGGACAGTGAGAGGAGTCTGACCCTTTTTAATAAGCACCCTCTGAAAGTGGAGGGATGGGGTGCCTTCGGGGGGTTACTTGTATAGAGCTGGTCCCCAAGAACAGCCCTGCCCTTCCTGATGCCCCATATCGGCACTCCCAGTATCCTGTGCTGCAGGATGTGCTGATCCAGCCACTTCCTGTTGGGACGCTCCACTTCCTCTTGCATTCTCCAGCCCTGCATGTCTGGGTCCCGGCTCTGACAGCCCACTAGCAGTCAACTGGAAGGTCAGCTCCATGGCCTGTGACCTGTGTCCTCTCAGAAAGGAAATGGGCCCCTAGCAAGCAACCCTCACACACCTTCAGAGTTCCTTAAGGCATGCCTTTGGAGGTGTGCGGCAATAAAGTGCTTAACATGCTAAGTCTCCCGGGGAGCCACCAGCCCTGGTGTGTTGCTGGGCATGTTGCATGTTGTGTGACCACACAGGGGAGTGGAGGAGGATGGATGGAATAGGGGAAGTTCATCTTTCTGAACTGTAGTTGAATTCTCAATTCTGGAGGGGCCACCTGCCAGGGCCAGGGCTATACCCAACCAGTTCCTGGCTGTACTCTTGATAGGCTTGCTTCTAGGGTCTCAGTGCCCATATCTAAAACAGGTCAGCACCAGCAAGATACCCAACTGATAAAGACTGTTGTTGCATAACCCTGGTGATCTGAGTTCAATCCCCAGAACCCATGTAAAGTTGGAAGGAATCAACAAATTCTACAAAGATGTCCACACACATACACACACGCAACAGCATACATGCCCCCAACACATACACCATGCATATATGCACACAATAATTTCATTGAGAGAATAAGATGGAAGGCTCAGTGATTAAGAATGCTTGTTGAGGCCGGGCGGTGGTGGCTCACGCCTTTAATCCCAGCACTTGGGAGGCGGAGGCAGGAGGATTTCGGAGTTCGAGGCCAGCCTGGTCTACAAAGTGAGTTCCAGGACAGCCAGGGCTACGCAGAGAAACCCTGTCTCGAAAAACCAAAAAAAAAAAAAAAAAGAATGCTTGTTCTTACAGAGGACCCAAGTTCTGTTCATAGCACCCACATGATGTCTCGCTATTGTCTGTAATGCCAGTTCCAGATCTATGTTACCTGCTACCCAGGACAGGCAGAAGGCTCATGGCTTAGCAGCAGTGTTGAGTGTTGCTGATGTGAGTGCTGGTGTAACCAGGTGACCACACTCGGTCCCCCACTTGGTTTCCCTCTTTAAGGTCTCCATGATTAAAATTTTTATGGTCACTTGAGCAGAGGCCTTGTCATTCTGTGGCTGGCCCTAATGGTAATGAGCAGCATTATCATTGCTGACAAAAATGGCCACATGATGTCATTCATCACTCACGTGCTCACCAGGCACCCAATTACCCAGAATGCCTGAATTCTTTGCTGGGGGCGGGATAGGGGGTAGGGAGAAACACATCCTAACTACTGTCATTTCATACAGTGACCAGGCGTTATAAAGATAATAAAGATGGACAGTTTAAGGGGAGAAGTATAAAGACTGAGTCAGGACTGTGCCAAGCCACATTTCAGGGGTGATTGCTATCAGGGGTTGAGGGACTGAGGGATGGCTTGGTGGATGAAGTGCTTGCATTTGGACACCCATGTAAAAGCTATCGATGCACACCTGTTAGCGCTAGTACTGGGGAGCGGAGACAAGTGGAGCCCCGGATCCTGATGGTCTGGCAGCCTAGTCAGAAGTGTAACCTCCATGTTCAGTGAAAAGACTTTATTTCAGAAAATAAGGTAGAGAGCCATAGAAGGCATCCCAATGTCAACCTCTGCTCCCCATCCTAACACACACACACACACACACACACACACACACAGATGTGGAGTCACTTCAAGGCTCTCTGCCCTCCACAAAGCAGGTTAAGTGTGAGTTCCGGGACCTACTAAGGAAGTCAGTGTAAAGGTTCCTGAGGCCCAGAGAACTGCTGACCTCTTAGGGGCTGAAGCCCCAGCTTCCCCTTGTAAATGATTGAGGGCCAGTAGGGACAGCAAATACCCTGGGCTTTCTGTGGCTTTCCGGGTTGTCCCCAGGCAGGGCCAGCATCTCTGGCTGTTCATCAGCCTTCCTGCTCCCAAAGCATTTTCTTGCACTTTTGACCTTCCCCAGTCCAAGGAAGCCAGCTGGAAATGACGGAGCCCAGAGACCCCATGTGACTCATCCAGTCACATAGCAAGTCCACTCCTGAGTAGATTCCTGGGAGCCCTGACCAGGCCGCTTCCCACCCAAAGGGTAGCATGGCCAAGGAGTTAGAGCCAGCGAGATCTTTGGACTAAACAGGCTGGCCGGAAACAGCAGCCGTCATCCAATGTGACATCTCATTATACCTGGAGAATATTACTCCCTTCTCCATGAACTTTCCGTAAAGTCCAGAGCCACTGCAGACACTGGGAGCCACAGTAGACACTTCCCAACCCACTGGACAAAGACCAGAGCTGACCTAAGGCCCTGCCCCTGATCTTGGCGGTCCCTTGAGGGAGGTGTAGGTTCAGGATCCCCCTGTGGTCCCTACAACAAGGGAAGCCGCCAGTCCCAAGCCCTCCAGCTGGGCGGGTGCCTGTGGCTGGGGGTGGCGTACAGTTCACCCAGCGGCCAGCAGACTGGCTGCGTGTTGCAATGTCTGGTGGCTTTTTCAGAATCCTGTCAGCATGTACGGCTGGGCTGCCCTCACTGAGGCCAAGGGAGCAGTCATATGGCTGGAACAAGCCTACATGTCTCCAACAGACTGGGGCTACTGGTACTGTGTCCTCGATTTGCAGCTCTGGGTTTGGCCACCGGTCAGCAGCGCCCATGACATCAGGGTATTTGTTTACTGCCAGTCTGGTCATGGAGGAAGAGCCTGAGGTCTGAGTGGCCAGATTCTATCTTCAATCAATCCCTTGCTAGCTGAACCCAGCACCCATCTCCTGTCTCCCCACTCCTTCCCATCTGTACCCGAGACCCCACTCAGTCCACTACTCACCCCCATCCCTCCTCTATCTCCACTCAGAGCCCTACCCCCAGCCCCCTTATTCCTCTACCACCCCCTACTTGCACTCAAGATCCGAATCCCAGCCCCCGTATTCAACCTTTGCTTTGTCCCTACGTGTAGTATTCAGGACCCAAACTCCAGCCTCCTACTCCTCACCCCTGCACCTATCTGCAGTCAGAACCCCACATGTCACCTCTGCCTGCACTTGAGATTTCAACCCCAGGCCTCTACTAACCTACTGCATCCATCCCATCCTCCTCCCCTCAGCCTGGAACCCTAATCCCTCCCCCACCAACCAGTCCCTACCCACTGCAGTCCACCCCCACCCTGAATCTGCCCTGCCCCCCCCACCCGCTTTCACCAACACCCCCCTACCCTACCCCACCTCTACCTCTACTTGCAGAAAGACTTCCTGGAGCCTCCTGCCAGCCCTCTGAGTGCTGTGCCTGGACACTGCCTCCTGTCACATGAGCCTCCTGGCCAGCCTTGCTCACAATTCTAAGGCAGCAGTGTGGTAACTGTTAGGTGCCAGGGACAGGGGCCACTCTGTCATTGGAAACCGTGTTTACAACCTAGGTGGTAGCTGGCCTGGCACTCCCCTTCCCTCTGCTTCACCGATAGCATGCTTTCATAAACTGAAGCAGCCCCAGGACGTACAAAATCTCTCTCTTCTCAGATACCCAGACTTAGCAAAGCTCACTTTCCCTGGTGCAGGAGTAATGGGGCTCAGGATGGCACCTTTCTTTTTGCAACTTCTCCTCAGCCCTTTGTGAGCCCGATCCTTCCGGTGACAGCCCACAGCCAACCCTGCAAGCCTCCTAGATGCCTCCTCTCCCATCATACCTCTGAGCATACCACACCTCCTAACTAGTCCTATCCCACCTGGATCCTGAATTCCCCTTCCAGGACTCAAGACTTGTACCAACATCCAAACCATGTCTCTGCTCATAATACTACCATCACCAACACCCCCACTATCATACTCAAACTAGAAGTCCCCCACTGGGACTAGTATCCGCTGTTTCGCTATGATACACTGTCCTCCTTCCGGTGGCTATCACCACACCATTATCACCCAGAGCTCCTTCCTGCTCAGGGGCCTGTGCATGCACTGGCAGCTCTATCTGCCTCTTGGACGTCTGCATGGCTCCCTCCTTCACATCCCTTAGGTTTCTGCTGAAATATTACCTTATTTCCAGCAGCCTGCCCCCTTTGTACCACTTTTACACACCCTTTCTCCCCTCCCCTGTGAAGCTCTCTGTTCCTCTTGGGATACTTGCAGCCACCCCTACTTTGCATGGTCATTGGGAGTTTTGTTTAAAGGGGATTTTATGTGCATGCAAGTGTGTTGGCATATTTGAGTGTGTGTGTGTGTGTGTGTCTGTGTGTCTGCGCGTGCGCGCGTGTGCCTGCCAATAGTTGCATAGGAAGGCCCTAGGTTGAAGCTGAATGTCTTCCTCAGTCATTCTTCAGGTTTTGTATTGAAGTAGGGTCTCTCACTGAATCCTGAATTCGCTGTCTGGGCTAGTCTCTCTGACCTCCTGTGCTGGAGTTACAGTGTGGCTCTAGGAATCCAAAATCTGGTGTTCATTCTTACTGGGCAAGCACTTTAAGACCCACTAAGCTGTCTCACCAGCCTATACAGTCAATTGCATCTCGTCTTATCTCTCCCCGACCTTCCCCCCCCCAACACACACACACACACACACACACACACACACACACACACACATGCAGACTGACCACAAGAATGGAATAAACTGATCCCCTGCTATATCCCAGGGCCTGCAAATGTGCCTTATAAACAGTTACCACTCAGTAAGTATTCCATGAATGAACAAAGGTACAAACTCTGCATTAGCTTGGCTTTGAAATTCATGGACTGCTTTGAAACGTCACCTGGGGCAACTGGCATATGTTCCTTGAACTACCTGGGTTCAAATCCCACTTGGCTGGGAGGTCATATTGCCTTTGTGTAATATGCCAGGAGTGGACAAATAGTATCTCCCACTCTCTCTTCAGCTCCTGCCCTCAAGATCCCCTGGCATTTTGTTCCACAAGGTCCAAGTGGAGGAACTGGGGCAAAGGTCACAGGGCTTCAGCCAGGAACTATATAGCCTGTGTGTCTCCACCCTTGTGGTTTTGCCCTTTGCTGTCTGTGGTGGTAACTGATATTTGTGGAAAGAAGCAAAGGCCCTTGTTCTTCTAGCTAGAGAGAGCAGTTGACTCAGATCCAGTGTAAGAATCAGGCCAGGGCTTGTTGGTGGGAATAGGAAAAGCACAGTCAGGTCTCACTTGGTTTTTGAGCAAGGCCAAACACTGCCCCTTGGCAAGTAGCAGTTTTAGGATCTCAAGAGAGAGACATTATGGAGAGACGGAAGCTTCTGCATCAAAGAGAAGACAAGGGATAGGGGTTGGATCAGGAGTCAATCGTTAGGGTTGACTTCCTGAAGGCCTCTTGGGGATACACTGGAGCAGTGTTGGGAAGATAGGATGCCCTTCAAGGACAGGGCGTAGAAAAGCCACATTGAGGTAGGACAACCAGGCTGAAGGATTGCTCAATTGGATACTAACTTGTCCTGAGAGAGCTGGCAGATAGCAAGCACAGCTGTCGTTAAATTTTACTGAGTGAGTTATGAAACCCAGTTACAATGTCCAGCTTAGATTCTAGAAGGGTCTCTGGCTGTTGTGTTAACATTTTACCTGAAGCAGCGGCATTATGGGAGAGGATCAGCTGGGGCCATGGCCACAGTCTGCTTGAGGGGAGAAGGAGGTTGGGCCTAAAGTGGCTAGATTCAGAAGGTGGATGACAAGGATTCTGATGGGCTGAGTGCAGAGTTAGAGAAAAGTACCTATATGGGACCACAAGGCATCTGTGAGAAGGTCAGAGGAGGTATCTGCAAATGAGAGTGTGGAGGATGAGACCCAGGGGTCTGGTGACTAAGCTCATAGGCTCCATGGTCCTCTGGCCTCAACATTACAGGGTCTCTGTGCTCATCCATTGAATGGAGATAACAGGACTCACCTATGGTAGTTTCAAGAAGTGACCATAAGCTAAGTAACTTACAACTACAGGTCTTAGGCAGGTGTGGTGGCACAAACTGAAGCCAGTGAATCGCCAAGTTTAAGGCCAGCCTGAGCTACAGACCTTGCCTTATGGAGAAATAAACAAAACAGGCAAAAAAATACAGATTTAGTCTATTACAGTTCTGGGGCCCACTCCCAATAGATTCCTCTCTTCAACCCTTTCATCTCTAATGAGGACTACACAGGTATCACTAAGCAATATGTCTGGGTATTACAGCATGGACCCTAATGCATGATTGTCTCTTTTGGGGGCCTTAACTGTGTCATATCAACAAATAAGGCCACCGTCTTGAGCATTGGCTGTCAGGACTTGTGCATAACCCCACAAAGTCACATATCTTCCCACTCTTCCTGTTGTGAGGATTTAATATAAGATCCCTAACATAGGGACATACTCAAAGCAAGAGCCCAAGAAGTGGTGGCCGTGGCTTCCCTCCCCCACCTGTTTTTTCCTGTACTGGCACCAATAGGAACGCATGACTTCTGCCCCTTTGGTCTAACCTGCAGGGCCTGGGCATCCTCACAGCCAATGAGGATTATCACTCTTGCCTACTTAGTAACCACCTGGCCAGCAGGAGTCACACAAATACAGGATCATGCTGTCCCTCCTTCCCTGGGAGACTATCCAGGCAAGGACATGGGTGCTGTAATACCCGGACACATTGCTTAGTGATGCCTGTGTAGTGAGCAGGCACCCAGGATCCCTTTGTTCATATAGACAGGCAGTGGCCAAGGGCACAGGTTTGAAAATCAGATAGCATATGAATAAATTGTTCTCGTCATCTGTGCCTCAGTTTCCTCCTGTAACAATGTCTGTGGACCCTTTCTACAGTTATCAGAGCCTGCTGGGACATGTGTTAGGGCTCTTGATCATTATGGTGACTCACTGAAGGGCCCAAACTCCAGGAGAGTAGCACCTGGCCTGGAAGAAGTTGCTACCTGGAAATTGAAGTTGCAGTTGGGGACTTGCGGATGAGCATTGTCACCTCTGACCTGGGGTTGGCCATGGGATTCCTGAAATAAACCTGAGGCCATTAGCATTATACGATAAATATTAATATTATCGCTATTACAGAAACAGGTGCGCCTTCTCATAAAAGATACTTCCACCTAGGACTCAGGAGATGGCTTAGTCAGCAACATGCTTACTGTATTCCCATAAGGATCTGAGTTCAGATCCCTGGCAACCATGTAAAAATCTGGGCCCAGTGTCACACGCCTGTCATCTCAGTCCTGGAGAGATAGAGACAAGAGGATCTCTGGGGTTTGCTGACCAGGTAGTCCTGATGAATCAGTGAGCTGCAAGGTTCTGTGAGAGCCCTTTGTCTCTGGTGGAGGGCAACTGAGTAAGACACCTGCTGTCACTCTCTGACCTACATACACATACACACACACACACACACACACACACACACACTCACACACACACTCACTCACTCACACACACACACACACACTCACACACTCACACACACACACACTCACACACTCACACATACACACTCACACACACTCTCACACACACACTCACACACACACACACACACTCACACACTCACACACACACACACTCACACACTCACACATACACACTCACACACACTCTCACACACACACTCACACACATACTCACACACACACACACACACTCACTCACACTCACACACACACTCACTCACACACACACTCACACTCACACTCACACACACTCACACTCACACACACTCACTCACTCACACTCACACACTCTCACACACACACACACTCACACACACACACACACACACTCACTCACTCACACACACTCACACACACACACTCACACACTCTCACACACACACACACTCACACACACACTCTCACACACACACACTCACACACACACACTCACACACACTCACACTTACTCACACTCACACACACTCACACACTCTCACACACACACGCACACACACACACACTCACACACACTCACACTCACACACACTCACACACTCTCACACACACACGCACACTCACACACACACACACACACACACACACATACACACACACACACACACACACACACACACATATCTTGTAAAGCCAGAGCTGTCCGTGCTGGTGCTGGAAGGACCATCTGAGGCTCTGTGACTTGCCTCCTAGTCACAGTGCACTGAATTCAGTGGCCACTCCTCCCTATCTGACTCCTGTAAGCATGGAGCCTTGGAGAATGACTCAGGGAAAGAGGCAGTTCAGCAGGCACATGATCATCACTTTGAATGGTTGACATTTGGAAAGAAGGGGGCTTCTTGTCTGCATCCAGGGTGATAGGACAGTGCTAGCAATGAATGAGGACTGGGACAACCACCTAGGGCTTATCATGAGAAAAGGGCCTTCTAACAGAGCCAGTTAAGAGCTAGAGCTTCAAGCCTGATAATGTTTGAATCAGATTTTTGTAGAGACAATAGTTCTAGAAGCTTAATTAAAGTGACCCTTTATCCACTATTGTGGATAGCTGGGCAGGCAAAGAAAGGATCCTAAAACATGTCTTCTAAGTATCCTCCTTCTCAACAACCCCAGAGGCTCCTCCCTAGAATTCCCAGGAACTTCCAGAGTCCATCTTGAAAACCTAGCCTCCTAGAGAAATTTGCCTATCAAGGTCCTGCTAGCTGACCTTGTAGATGGGGCAACTTGGACCCAGGTCTTTGCCTGCCTGGCCCATGGTTGTGGCTGAAGGATGTCTTTCAAGTCAGGGGAAAGATGAGACAGAGACCAGAGACCACTGCTGTTCTGGAGTTCTGAGTTGGACAAGACTGTGCCTAGGGGAAGCAAGGCAGGGTGCAGCCCGTGCAGGCTATGGGCCACTTCATCCTCAACACCTCCAGTTTAGTGGGCCTGGCAAATCTTTTACAAAAATAGGGCTCTGGAGCTGTTGTGTTATTGACATTAACCCCATCTGGTCCATAATGAGCCTTTCCCAACACTCCCACTGCCCTTCCAAGAGGGTACTCAAACTCCAACTCGTGGAGGTTACCTAGGGTCTACAAGTTCACAATGACAGATCAGAGGGAGTTAAGCCAGCCTGGCTCCAGAGCCAGTTTTCACTGTATTCAAGAGATGACTTTTATCACTTTAGAAATACCTTGGGATTTATTTATGTTTGGGACATGACTGTAATCCTAGCACAAGGATGGGAGAAGTGAGAGGATAAGAAAGTCATCTTTGACTACATGAGACCCAATCTTAAATAGAAGAAAATAGATGGGAATGTAAAGGTGTTTTTGAGACAGGCAGCTCATGAGCTCGTGATCCTTCCACCTCAGCCTCCCATTACTCATATTACAGACGTGTGCCACCATGCCTGACATCTTTAAATTTGAAAGTGTGCTCTGTTCCTAGGCCTGTAAGGCAAGCTACATGGGAGGCCAATGCAGAAGAGTCACATGTTCAAGGCCTGCCTGGACTATAGAGCCAACTCAAAGCCAGTGTGGCCAACATTAAACCCTGTCTCAAAATGTTTTTAGAAAGAAGAGAGATTGGAGAATTATCACTCACTGGTAGAATACTTACCTAGCATGGGCTCAGTCCAGAATTAAATCCCTGGTACCACCTAGATAGATAGATGATAGATGGATAGATAGATAGATAGATAGATAGACAGACAGACAGATAGGTGATAGATGATAGATAGATAGATAGATAGATAGATAGACAGACAGACAGATGATAGATAGATAGATAGATAGATAGATAGATAGATAGATAGATAGATCTATGTCTATATCTCAGACACCACCAGGGTTGCACCCATCCCTTTCTAGTCAGGACCACCATAACCTTGAATGTAGAGTAGACTGAAATTCCCAAGCTCACTCTCACCCAGCCACAAGCATGGCTCTTAATTAGCATCGTCCTATCACCTACCTACCTACCTACTGTGCTGGGTGTGAAGGCAAAAAGCCACACACCTCCCAAAGCTGTCTGACCTGGTCTGCTGCCCTGCCTAGCATGCTTGGTGTCTCTGCTTGGCATTTTCCTTCTGGCTACAAGGCCAACCTCATCAGTCTGACTCTAAGCCACAGGGTTCATGGACCATGAGCTCCCTGAGCTGTCCAAGGACTTGGACCTGAGATTACTTGCTCATGTGACTGGCGGAATGCCCCACCCCACCCTCCACACTCCTGCCACACACACAGCTAATTTCTAGGGTATCTCCCAGAGGTGAATAGGAAGGAGTACCAGTGTCCTAGAATCAGCAGACATTTCTAGAAGGGCCAGCACCATATGACTGGGTCAGCTGACCCTGGCTGGTGCTGGCTTCATAAGATGATTAAGAGTCCCTGAAGTATCTGAGCCAAGGCAAAGGGCTTCCAAATGGTCAACACGCTCATCTGTCTGCCAATGGAAACACAAAACAAGGGCTAGTCTTAGCAGGGAGGAGTGGACTTTCTGAGTCATACAGGGGTACAGATAGGAGAGGTGTGACCCTGGGCAAGTCGCTTTATCTGTCTGAGACCTATTGTGTGGGGAGTGACATGTCCGCCCACACTGTGTGAGGATGAAAGAGGCCATTCCGTGTACTTGACACAGGGCCTGGTCCACGGTGAGCTTTCTGTTGATATTAGCTGTTACCCAGTGTTGTAGGAAGGGTGGAATGGACGACTGGAGAGACTTTGGAACTAGAGACATTCAGGCTTGGTTCTGCAGGATGAATAGGAGTTTGCAGTGTTTTAGAGAAAAATAATGGAGAGAGACAACAAATAGCTACCTTATCATGGATAGAGACCCTAAAGAGGAATTGATGAGGGGCTGGAGAGATGGACCAGTGGTTAAGAGCACTGGTTGTTCTTCCAGAGGACCTGGGTTCAATTCCCAGCACCTACATGGCCGCTCACAACTGTCTGTGATTCCAGTTCCAGCAGATCCGACACCCTCACAGGCATACATGCAGGCATAATACCAATGTTCATAAAATAAAAAAGAAATAAGTTATTTTAAAAAGGAGGTATTGAGGATCACTAAAGCTAAAAGGGGTTATTGATACTGAGTTACAATGGGGAAATTTTGTATTATGCCTTCTTTTTTTGCCTCTGTTCTTATTGGTACCTGTGTTGCTTTGAGACAGGGCTCTACTGTGTAGCCCAGGTTGGCCTTGAACTGGCCGTCCTCCTGCCTTAGCCTCCTTATTCTTCAATTATAGATGTGTACTATTCCACCTAGGTTCTGGGTTGTTGTTGTTACTGTTGTTGATTTTTACTTGGGGTTTGGGGTGGGTGACACAGCACATGCTAGGAAGTCAGAGGATGACTTAGAATAGTCAGCTGTCTTCCTCCACCACGTGAGATCGAAGTCGGGTCTTCAAACTTGGTGACAAGCATTTAAACTACCGAGCCATCTCACCAGCCCCTGGTTTTTAAGATCCAAGTCACCTAGTTCGTTAGAGATGTTTCCCATAAACAGACATAAAGAAGGGAGTGTCAGCCAGGCCGGATCCTTACCCCTGGGGTCCATCTGAGGCTCCTTGCTTCCTTGACCTGATGAGGTGTCAGAGGTGGGCTTTTCTGGATGATTCTGTGCTGCTCCCCTTTTCTTTGCACTCTGGATCCCTGAACTTCTTCCCTAGCCCTAACACACTTGAGTGACTACAGTCCCTTGAGTGACTACAAAAGATGTCGAGGATGATACTACGGGTTTATCCGTTCTTCCTCCCCAGGACAATCCCAGCAGAGCGAACCTGCAGGACACCCAGCAGTCACGAGCTCTGTGCTGAGTCCCCTCAGGGCCTTGGGAGGAAACATACAAGGCTTTATTTTGTCTTCAGTACCACTGGGGATTGAGTTTAGGACAGTGAATAGCAGTTGTCACTGACCTCCTGTGCTTGGAGCCCACACAACAGTGATGTTCACCAGTTCTGTCAGTCTGTGTGTGCTTAGGCTTCTCTGAGCTGCAGCTTCCGTCTCTGTGAATAGTCAGTTCCCCATAGGTTCCTATGTTTATTCTTTCTCCTCCTACCTACCCCACCCCCACCCCCCCAGGTTATGACTGACCCTTGATCACTCAACCTTCCTTACTGGAATGGGTTCCTGAGGTGGGAACTGTGTCTCTTTTGTTCTCTTAGGTCCCAGCACTGGGCTAAGCAGCCTCCCATATCAGGTTCTCTGGTCCTGGCAGATAGGTGAATAAGGTTGTGGTAGAAACATCAAGCTGAATGAGACACAAGGAGGGCTTCCTGGGCAGGAACAGACACCAGCAATGGACAGGTTTAGAGTTGGGAGTTGGGCCTTTCATACTTTATCTAGCCGTTCGTGCCTCAGGGCTACACCTGAAAAAGATAGACTCTGGGTTCAGAGCCTGCCTCCACCATACGTGTGTCTTTGGACACCTGAATTAATAACTGAGCCCCAATTCCCAAGTATGGAAAGTAGGTAATGTGAGTCTCTAACGGAGATGAGGAGAAGGGCTTCAGCAGCTGACACTGGCAGGTGACAGCAGAAGCAAAGCAGGGCAGGCCCTGTTGGCAGTTCACACCAGGAGCCAAGACCCTCGCCTTCCTCCTCCTGCCCACCTGCCCTGAGAGGGAAAGGGAACAGAAGCTCACTGTTTTAACCTCACAGGACACTGGAGGCCAGGAGGTGTGAAAACTCCAATCGTGACTTCATAAGCTTAGTCTAACCTGACCTTGCCAGCCGGTCAGCCAGGAAATTTAAGAGGACACTTAAGCAGTTTCCAGGACTACCTCATCCCCAGTGTCCTACCTGGACCTGGACAGGATTTGTCAACAGTTGTGGTCATCCAGGCGACTGTGGCAGAGCTACTAGGGCTCTTTCTGTAGACTTTCTGTATGCATTGCACCCATCAGGGACGGAAGTTCTCTGAGGGCCAGGCAGAGGTTCCAGGAGGCGCCTGCTACTAGAGCAGCTTCCGCTGGGGAGTCCTGGCCTTCAAGACAGCTCCACATTTGAGCCACCAACACTACAGAGGTCCAGGCTAGCTCATGAGGCCAGATGGGCATAGTGCGTCCTATCTTAAGACCTGTGTGCATCTACCAGGGGACCTGAGGGCACAAGCACAGAGGACTGCGCACCTTTATAGATGCACACTTCTGTTCACATGCACAGAGGTAGGCTAATAGACACATGTTCTCAGATGCATACACAAAAAGCATGCTCACAGGCACAGACACCCACAGATATGAACCCACAGATACACACACTCAGATCCACAGTACACACTCAGACAAACGTACATTCACGGACATGCAGATGAATACATAGATTTACAGACACACAAGTGCACACACTCAGGTTCAGAGGTACTAGCACTCACAGACACAGACACACAAACACCATACACAGAGAGTTGCCCTGAGAGATGAAGCTGCCCCCAGTACTCATCTTTGCCCAGCAGCACCATGGCTAGCTCCTTCTCTGTACCTGCTGGGTTGGGGATGCTCTAGGAAACCCCAAGCCCCATTGACTCCTGGTTCACACATACTTACTTATGGAGGTTCTGTGACTGCAAAGAGCTCAGTCACACAGGGTCTTTCAGCTTCAGGAGGTAGTTTAATACCCACCTACAATGTCCCAGTTTTGGCCCTGCCATTCATCCAACAGACAACATGTGCCTTGGTAGGCACTGAGATACTAAAATGAACAGAATTGGATCCTAGGGACTCCAGGTTCACAGAGACACTTAGCCCTGGTACCAGGGAGAGAAATAGAGCCACTCTACCAATCCTCAGGGGGTGACCTCAAGAGGACCATGGTTACTAATTGTGGCCATTACCTGCTTTCAGGAGACAGTGTGCACAGAACTTCACCCCACATGCCTGACCACCACTATCTTCCTCTCCAGGGCCATCTTCCAGCTCAGTTGACAGGGCTGGTCTCATTTGTTTCTGATTGCAGATATTCTGAGCAGACCATGGCAAGCTTTAAACACTGTCTCTGGACAACCAAGAACCAGGAGGAGCATATTCTTCTAGAGTCATGGAGAACTCAGGCTCCTTCTGATGGAATCCCATGCATATCTATTTGTGCAAAAAAAAAAAAAAAGGAGGGGGGTTTCTTAATGACACCCAACCCCTTGTTGGTGATCTTAAAGAGAAAAGAAGCCTAGATCTGTGGCTGAAGAGATGGCTCAGCAGTTAAGAGTACTTGATGCTCTTGCAGAGAACTGGGTTCAGTTCCTAGCACCCACATGATGCTTCATATCACCTTTAGCCAGGTCTAGAGGATCGTGTGCTCTTCTGACTTACACAGGCACTGGTTTGCATGTAGTCCACATGCATACATCAGGCATACACACATGCACATGAAATAAAAATAAATCTTTAAAAAAGAAACACAGATCCTTGCTGGAGACTTGCCTTTCTTATGCTGATTTACCTGAATTGTTTTCTACCTCTATCTCTGTACCATATATAGCTGCATCTTATGGCACTAGCTCCCCAGGCACCCAAACCTGGGATGCTCTTTTGCGGTGGGGAGATGTGTGCTTCAATTCCAAGCCTTTTGTGGACCATTCATACATCTGCCTAACCCCTTTAGGACCCACTTACAGGTCCCATCAAGGTCGCTGGGTAACTCCTTCACTTGTCACCTGATGAGTAAGGGAGCCCTTGCTTCTCAGCAGTGGCCTCACTGTCTGTCTCCTGTCTATCCTTGCATCCTTCCTTCCCAGTGTGACCACCACAGGGAGGCAGAAGCCCGAAGGAGCATGTGACCCCCTTCCTTCCTAGCGGCTGGTGGGAATAATCCCAGTTCTAAACACAATTGGTGGGAAGGCTAGCTGGTTCCTGTCAGAAAACATTCTGGAATATTGTACCAGAAAGCTTTTCTATTGCCTCTACGAATCAAGTAAAAGGCTGGAACTGGGCTGGGTTCTACCACCCCTGGGCTGGTGGTCCTGAGTTCTATAAGAAAGCAGACAAAACAAGCCATAGAAGCAAGTCAGTAAACAGCACCCATCCATGGCCTCTGCTGGGAGAAATATGTCAGAAAGGCTTGGACTTAACACGCCAGCAGACTGTTCATAAATGTGCTCAGAAACAGCTGGCTCACTTAAGAGTAGGTGATATCCCTTTTAAAATCTTGTTGGGGCAGGATTGATAGCTCAGTGGTTAAGAGTACTTGCTGTTTCTTCCAGAGAACCTCCTAGTACCCATATCAAGCAGTCTGTAACTCCAGCTCCAGGGGGATCTGACACCCTCTTCTGGCCTCTCTTGGATCCTGCACCCAGGTGCACACACCCATACATAGGCACATACACATACACATAAAATAAGAGTAAAAATCACAAAGAAAACGTATTGCTAGCCAGTGTGGTTGCTAATTTTATGTCACCTTGATACAAGCTAGAGTCATCTGAGAGGAAGGACTCAGCTGAGCAAATGCCTTCATATAATTGGGCTGTACGTAAGCCTATAGAACATTTTCTTCATTAGTGATCGATGGGGAGGGACCCATTGTGGGGTCTACCACCCCTGGGCTGGTGGTCCTGAGTTCTGTAAGAAAGCAGACAAAGCAAGTCATAGATGCAAGCCAGTAAACAGCACCCATCCATGACCTCTACCTTAGCACCTGCCTCCAAGTTCCTGCCCTGTGTGAATTCCTGTCCTGATTTCCCTTAGTGATGGACTGTTAGTTACCTAAGTTTTAGCTGAATAAACCCTTTCCTCCGCAAACTGCTTTTGGTCATGGTGTTTCATTACAGTGGTAGTAACCCTAAGACAGCAGAAGAAGCAAATCAACTCTTAAAAGCTGACCTTTAACCTCTACACATGCACTGGCATGCACTGTGGTACACTCAACATACACAAATAATAACAACAATAATAGTAACAATACGTCTAATAATTTTATTTAAAACTCACAGTTAATTTTCTTTGGGCAGTTCAATTTTGGATGGAATCAAGGAAGCCAGCATTTTAAACACTATTAAAATTCCAAATTCTTGGCATCAATCATTGCATCTGTACTGCCTATTTCAGAGCCACCTATTCCATGCTGGTTTTCTCTCCTTCCAGATTGTTCTCTGGGGGCGGACTGAGAAATGCCTGAAGGAGACGACAGAGGAGATTCGGCAGATGGGCACCGAGTGCCACTACTTCATCTGTGACGTGGGCAACCGGGAAGAGGTGTACCAGATGGCCAAAGCTGTCCGAGAGAAGGTCAGTAGCCTGAGCAAGTCTCGCCCCAGCACGCTGAATTCATATTGTCTGGGAGGGAGTGTTGTCATGGCAGACTGACTTTGTGCAGGGCACCTTTGGGGACTGTCCATGAAGCTGGCCCAAGTTGCTTAGGCAGGGACTGAAGTTGATAACACAGTAAGAGTAGCCCTCTGCGGTCCCTTGGATATTTAGACTCTATTAGTTTCTCTCTCTCTCTCTGAGACCAAGGGGAACAAGTGTCCCATTGCATTCTGGGAAAACCTTTTCCCTAATCCAAGACATTTGGGCTGGGTAGATAAATGAACACCAGTAGGAAAAAAAGAATTCATCCTGTTATACATCCCACTCATGGTAACATTAACCATTTTTATGTGACCATAACCTCATTTATTATAAATATGCTATGTTCTGGGTATAGTATGTACCATAAACTATTTCTAATCCTCAGACACAGCTGGTATGGCACCAGCGCCATTTATAAGCAAGACTGATGCTCAGAAAGGCCATGTGGCTGGTGGTTGCGGAGCCTGGTCTGTGCCCCTCCAGGTACAGCCCACAGGGACTGGCTGCCCTCACGGCTCCACAGCCCCCTCTTGCCCACAGGTGGGTGACATCACCATCCTGGTGAACAATGCCGCTGTGGTCCATGGAAAAAGCTTGATGGACAGTGATGATGATGCCCTCCTCAAGTCCCAGCATGTCAACACCCTGGGCCAATTCTGGGTAAGGGTTTTTCTGGCCCAGAGCCAGCCATAGGCAATGCAGGGAGCCTGTGTGAGGTGGGGAGAAAGAGAGGCTCAATGGGACTGAGGCTCATTGCTAGCAGGGATATTCAACAGCAAAATGACTAGATAAAAGAAATGACTGACAGGGAGATTTAAGAACTGCTGACTGACTAGCCTACTGTTCTTCAGTGGGAGGCCTCATCCTCTCCATGATTGAAGGCTGTCATTAGAGTAGCTATGCATCCAGAATATGCTGTTCTTCACAGTGCAGGACTTGGCAGAAGCTGTATCGCTCCACACTGACCCCTGCTATCTACCCTCAGACCACCAAGGCCTTCTTGCCACGTATGCTGGAACTCCAGAACGGCCATATTGTGTGCCTCAATTCCGTGCTTGCACTGTCGGCCATCCCAGGCGCCATCGACTACTGCACATCAAAAGCGTCAGCCTTCGCTTTCATGGAGAGCCTAACCCTGGGGCTGTTGGACTGTCCAGGTGTCAGTGCCACCACTGTTCTGCCCTTTCACACCAGCACCGAGATGTTCCAGGGCATGAGAGTCAGGTCAGTGGGTGAAACCAGCCATCTCACCTGAGTCAACCCAGCCAGCCGTCTTCAAAGGAAGAGCCCCCAGAATCCCTTGGCCTTGGTCTCACACTCTCAGACCTTATTTTCCACTCCCAAGGCAATGGGATACAACTTCATTATATCAGTTACTTTTCCAGCTAAGGTAACAAAGTGTCTGACAAAGGTAATTTAAGGAAGGAACGGTTTGTTGAGGCTACAGTCTGTCCTGGTAGGAAGTCATGGCAGCAAGTAGCAATGAGGCAGATGGTCGGTCCCATGGCATCCACAGTCAAGAAACAGAGAGAGCTGGATGCTGGTGCTCAGTTCCCTTTCTCCATTTCGTTCATGTTTAGGATCCTGCTTCTTAGTACAGGAACGTACACGGTACTAGATGTGCGTAGTGGAATACTACCCAACAACAAAAAAGGAAATGAGTATTCTCATGTGACCCGCATAAGGATGCTCATACCCATGACGCTGAGTGAAAGAAGCCATGCGATCATATTCTGCATGGTCCCATGTGCACAGCATTCTAGACCAGGCAAAACTATGGTGCTAGAGACAGGATGGATGGTATAGAGCTTGAGAAGGAGCCCAAGGGAACTGTGTGGCGGTGGTTAACCAAGCAAAAGTTAATTGAGCTGTGTGCTGAAAATGTGAGCCTTAATTAGAGAGGCAGAACAGGTGAGGAGGTTCAGTGGGTAAAGGAGCTTGCTGCCAAGCCCGCCAATCTGAGTTTTATTCCTGAGACCTACATGGTGGAAAGGTGAGAACTGACTCCAGCAAGGTGCCCTCTGATCACCATATGCATTCCGTGGCACATGCCCACTCACACATATACACAAGCATGCACACAATCACACCACACACCACACACACACACACACACACACACACACACAACAGAAACACACACACATCAATAACTTTTTAAATTAATAAATGCAAATGATAGCCCCACCTGAAGAAATCCCAAGGCCCACTTGGGCTTAGGTTGCTTGAGTGCCGGGTGGGTCCTGGGGCGGCATCATGTTCTAGCTGTGATGTGCTTGCCGTGTGACGCCAGGCCTCAATGTCTGTAAAATTGGGTGATGAATGCCATCACAGACAGTAAATGGCATTGATATTGATACATGTATTGATACATGTCATACACCACACACCCAATTTAGAGGAAGATTTGTTGTCTCTTAGAACTGTGCTTTTTTCAGCTGTAAGATGGCAGGAGCAGTATTTACCGGATAGATTGCTGGTAAAATGAGAGATAATAATGAACCTCACATACCTAGCACACACTAGTTGCTAACAAAAAAGAGATGTTTCCCTGTTATCTTACTCTTTGAGACAGGGTCTCAACTCTAGCCCATGTGGGCCTTCAACTGGTGGTGATCTCCTGCCTCAGCCTCCTGAGTGCTCCGGATTATAGCAGTGTACTGCCATGCCTAACTGTTGTTATTTTTTTTTTTACCAAGACTAAACATGGTCTTAATGAGTTTTACTAGTTTTACTGGAAGACAGTCTCTTTAGAGTGTGTCCAGAAGTAGATAGTTCTACCTGGCTCGCAAACAGATTATCACACATTCTGAATTTCAAGGAAGGTTACACTAGTGACTATACTGATGTCTTGGGATAGAATCACAGTTCTGTGTCACCCCGAGTTAGTGACTTGACTTTTCTGTGCCTCGGTTTCCCTGTTTTTGTTTGTTTGTTTGTTTGTTTTTTCAGTAATTGCCTGTAGTACCTCCTACTTCACAAGTTAGGAGAGCCTTGTGGAATTGAGTGTCTCTGTCTGCTTTGTGAGAACTAGGTGGATACTAGCTACCTGTAGCTGTGCAGGAGAGAGTCAGGGGCTTGTCTGGAAGACCTATGCTTTAACTAACTGCTCTTTACTGAAAGAAGAAGGAACAAAAAGAGCCTTGGTTTTGTCCTGTAGCCATCTTAGCAGTTTCCTGAGGATGGTGATTGGGATATCAGTGGCCATCATTGTTTTCCTATTTACTGACTTGTTCTACATTCCAGCCACACCACTAGGCGCTCCCCTTTCCACTCCTGTTGTTGCATTTGGCCTTCCTAGCAACCTTTCTTGAAAATGAGCTATAAACCCATTTCACAGATAGGGAACTGAATGTCAGAGAAATGCCATCAGGATGAGGCGGCACAGCTGGAATTGGGGCTAGCTGAGCAGGCTTCTTCTGGACACTTCCCAGGGTCCTTTGTTGTCATCCCAGTCACCATGGAGAGAAAGGGGAAAATCTTAACAGGTTTGAAGTCTCTCCATTGGGTCCTTCTGCAAGGGTTTTACCCCCTGCAGGAAGCCCCCCTCTCCAAGCCCAGACAGTTGAGCCTTGCTGTCCTGTCTCTCCTCTCTCAAGAGACAGTAATGGACACAAGTGGAGGCTGGAGATAACAGGTATGGCATTGTGTCACTGAAGTTGCAGTGTACTGCATCAACAAGCGCCTCTCTGGAAAACCTTCTAGGTTGCAGGTTCATGGGGCTCTAGGACTCACTATCTTGGCCTGCAAAGAAATACTAGTCAGCAAAGTAGGACCTGAGTTTGATCTCCAGAACTCACACATATAAAAATGCAGACAAGATAGCATACACTTGTCACCCCAGCACTGTGGAGGCAGAGACAGGCAAATCCCTAGGGCTGCGTGGCCAGTCAGGCTAGCCAAGTTTCAAACTTCAGGCCATTAAGCAATCTGGACCATACAACAATGTGGCTGACTCGTGAGGAACAATACTGAAAGTTGACCTCTGCCCTCCACACACATTTATATTACATGCCTCCACATCCATAAACACCCATACATACATACATACACACACACACACACACACACACACACACACACACACACACACACACAAACTAAAGCTACACTTGTCACAGCTGGGAAGGTACAGGGAGACTTGCAGCCTGTGAGCTTCAGGGCTGCCCCTTGCTCAGGAATGGCATCAGACCTGATGACTCACAACCCTTAATCTTAATGGTACCAGATCAGATCACACGCCCTTTGAGGGACAGAGATCAGGGCTAGCAGCATGTACCCTCAGACTGAGGGAGACAGGAAGAGCCAAGAACAGAAACGTTGGAATAGTAGCTAGTAGTTCACCCCCTTTGCCCTCTGCTTCTCTGTGCCTGTTTCCTTATCCATAAATTGCAGAGAATATTTCTGCATGGGCTTGATACTCGGGGAATTATCATTGCATGGGTCTGGAGTCAGATGCCTCTGAACAAGCATGAGAAACCCCTGTTGTTCAAGTATTTGAGCACTTGTTTATCCAGAAGTTCCATGGAAAACCACTTTATATGTGACTGACTGGTTAGTGAGCCAGCAAGCTGAGGACCGCCCTAGCAGAAAGGCCCAGCAGAGGAGTGGGGCAAAATACCAAGTATGTATTGAGCCCTTACTGTATAACAGATACCACTAGATGCTGACAATGCAACAGGGATTGAGACCCACTAGGCCTCTCCACTCTGAGAGCTTATAATCTGATAGGCAGACAGACCATTGACAAAGGAGAACTTGACGGTCAAGGTCATTCTGGACATGGTTGATGTGGTTAAGGTGAGTAGAATGAGGATAAGAGCAGAAGCCACCCAGCCATGTGGGAGGCTGAGGTCTCTCAGCAGAAGAACTAGGAGGAGTGAGCAGGCCTCAGGGATGGTTGCTGAGGAAAGAGGTCCAGTAAGAAAGGCTGAAGACTGGCCTGTGCTGTGGAATGTGGAGAGTCCATTGTGCTAGGAAGCCTGGAAGGCGTTGGAGAATGAGCCCAGCAGGGTGGACTCTAATTCCATGACTCTGAGAGATAGCTCCCTGCTAGTAGGCACACTCCACTCAGGTTAGGTAAGGTGAGTAAAGCAAGATCGAGGGAACATAGAACTCTTAACAGACGTGGACTAGGAGAGAACCCCATAGCCTCAAGTTCCTCACACAGAAGAACCAAAATAATGCCCTCAGAAACATTAGCTGCTCACCAAGATGCCCAGCAGAAGGGTCAACTTCTCCAGGAGAAACCGGTATTTTCCTGCCTTCAGGTTTCCCAACCTCTTCCCGCCACTGAAGCCAGAGACAGTAGCCCGGAGGACAGTGGAAGCTGTACAACAGAACCAGGCCCTTCTCTTGCTTCCATGGACCATGAATATCCTCATTATCTTGAAAAGGTATGGGACTGGGGAGAGATAGCTCTTTGTTAGATTCAGGCCTAACTTTTTCCTTAACTTCTGTGGGTTCCGGTTGGGAAAAAGGCAATGGGCAGGAGAAGGTGAATGTGAGATCCATTAGTCTTGTCTGCCGGGGAGCCAGAAGTTGAAAAGTGACACCTCTGACTGTACTGAACAGATCTCTGTGAATGGTTTGTTTGCTTAGTTCATCCCCCCACCCCCTGCCTTCTTTCTATCTTTGAGGCAGAGTCCACTGCAGCTCAGGCTTATGTGGAACACAATACAAAGAAGTCTAGGTTGGCCTTGAACTTGAAATTCTCCTGGCTCTCTAGTCCCGGGATTATAAGCATGCACTACCGTGCCTGGTTTAAAATTATTGAGGAATCCAAATAGCTCTTGTTTATGTGAGTTTTATCTATCACTACTTAACTGCATTAGAAATTAAAACCAAGCAGGGACGTTGGATTTACACATCAGTTTCTATTTACAACATTTTTCATTAATAAAGAACAGTAACCAGAACTCTTAAATTATCATAACTGTTTTATTTGTTTGCTTGCCTTTATAGTCTTTTTTTTAGACAGGATTTCACTAGAAATCCCAATCTAGCCTCAACTCGTAAATATATTTTTATGACAAGCAATTATACTTTCTAAAATAACACAGACAAGCAGTTAAGAGAGACACTGGATTGTGTTTCTGCAGATCTCTCCATTGTCTGGTTTAATCTGAAACTAGATTCTTACATCTGCTTCTTATTTCAGTGAATTAGGATAGTCCCCTGTAGCAAAACCTCTGGGAAACTCCACTGCATGTGCAGAGAGAATGAAAAGACAAATGAAGAACTGGGGGGGGGGGGGGTGTGACTCCATTGGTAGAGAGCTTGTCTAGCTTGCATGAAGGCTTAGAATCAGTTCTTGGTGCTGTATAAACCAGATGTCGTGGCTCCTACCTATCATCCCAGCATGTAAGAGGGAAAAGTAGGAAATCAGAAGTATGAGGTTTGTCTTCAGCTGCGTAGTAAGTTTGAGGCTAGCCTGGGTGATATAAGACCCTGCTTTAGAGAAAGGGGGGAAGGAAGGAAGGAAGGAAGGAAGGAAGGAAGGAAGGAAGGAAGGAAGGAAAGAAAGAAGGAAGGGAAGAAGGAATTAAGAAAGAGAGAGAAAGACAAGTTATACTGCAGTGGAAGGACAGAAAGAAAGAAGGAAAGAGAGAGAGAGAGAGATTATCCTGCAGTATATTTATAAATATCTGAAGGAGATCTCAGGTACCCCCAAGAGTTCCTGGACCACATTTTTAAGAAATACTGCTCTACTGACTGCTAGGCATAACCCCAGCTCCCAGGTAGCTCAGAGAACAGGGGATTTCATGCCAAAGGCTCAAAATTTGGAGATGTGTTATAGCTCTAATGAGGTGGAGTTTACCAAGGTCAGCCACCTGGGTCCCATGCTGAAGGGATAGCACATGTGACTCCTCACAGCAATGTGTCTGGACCCTGTTTGTCAGGAAGGGCAGCCACTTTGCTCCAGGCTCGCTCTGTCATCATCAGAAATTGACTCCCAGGAAAGCCAAGCCATTGGCTATGTGACATGGAACATTGGCACTAAGGGAACAGTGGCAACTGGCTCTTTGTCTTCCACCCTGACTAGCCTTTGTGCAGGGAAAGGGTGGAAAGCAGAAAATGGGAGAGGGCACTTGAGCCATCCCAGCACACCCTGACTTTCAACCTAAGATTGCTCTCTTGACTGCCTGAGAGGGCTTAGATGCTAATGTGCTTGGTGTGTAAGCTTGAGGATCTGAATTTAATCCCCAACACTCATATCTGACCCTCATATGTGCACGGCAGCAGGTGAATGCACACTCTCACATACACAGAGAGAGACAAATTGGTTTCTTTAAAAGAGGACTGGAGAGGTAATCAGGGGTTAAGAACATTTGCTGTGCTTGCAGAACACCAGAACTCAGTTCCCAGCACCCATATCAGATAGCACACAACTTCCTGTTAACTCCAGTGTCAGGGGATTTAGAACCATCTTCTGGTCTCACTGAGCAACTTTACACAAGTGCACTTATAGGTGCGCATATGTCCACATACTTAAAATAACAACAGAGGTGTGTGTATTTTGGGGTTCTGCAAGCTGAGCATGGTATAGTGTCTGGCAAGGACCTTCCTGCTGCCTCATGACATGATGGACAGTTCCCCATACAGGCCAGGGCAAGGATGACCAGAGAGCTTACTTCAGCAATAGAGCCAGTCTTCAGATTGTCCATTAATCCATGGCTGGGTGGATCCCCTCATGACCCAGTCACCTCTGTCTCACCACAAAGACAGTCAAGTTTCAGCTTGCATCTTGGAAGGACACAGCACCTTGAAAGCACACTGGATGCTGTCATTGCAACCTTGTCTTCCTATGCTTGGACCTTTACCTAGTGAAAGTGCTAATTCTCAGGGTTCCGTGGGTATTTTTTAGAAGGGGAGTCAATTGTCTATTACCATTTGTCATTGTCACCGCTGACCATCTTCTCCTCTCCCCTCAGCATACTCCCACAGGCTGCACTGGAGGAGATCCACAGGTTCTCGGGGACTTACACCTGTATGAACACGTTTAAGGGGAGGACATAGAGGCAGGAGGAAGACACACCTGAGGAGCTATGGAGCCTGAGGGGGAGCCACAGCAACCGGGCACACACCCATGTGCCTGTGCATTGGCACATCCGCTGGGTGAGCAAGACTGTTCTTGTCCCCAGGGAAGATTTTGTAGCTCCCCAAGTCAACTCCAGGACCTTTGTGCAGGACTGATGGGTGTAACTCTGACCCGCATGGGGGAGGCAAGAAGCCAGCAGCCACCCTACAACTCTGTGAAATTGCTTCTCCAGTCTAACCCGCCTGAGCAATGTGCATCTGCTATTTCCAGGAGAGTCTGCCCGCAGACACTCTGCCTTTCCCTCCAAACGCTCTCATTCCCAGCTCTTGCAAACTGGTTACACGGCAGAAATGCGGAATAAAGAGGTGGCTTTCGCAGCTTCTTTTGCTCACATGCTTGGGAGGGAGGCGGCTGGAATGGAGCCTGTCCCAACCACAAAGCCCCATTTTTTGAGAGAGACGGGGTCTGCCTTGAGCTCTACAGAGAGCAGGAGAGGAACTGTAGCCCAGTCCAAGAAGGGGGGGGGGGAGGTGTGGCCAGGCCCCTCCAGACATGTGGCTTCTCTAGTAGGATCCCTGAGAGCTAGTCCATGGGAGAGTTGATCATGTCTGTCCTTCCTTGGTCCCACCGGGCTACCAATGTAAAAGTAAAGTCAGACACCACTGAGCACCTGCTCCGTACCCTACATGAAGAAGTCAAGATGATACTAGCAAAAGATGCCGTTCATCTGTGGAAGAAAGAATCATGAGTCACTAGAAACAATGACAATTCATCACTTAGGGCCAGCACTGTGGAGTGGTGTTACAGAGCCTACAGAACATCTGATTGTGGGAGATGGAAAACCCAGAGAATGGAAGGAGCTGGCGTGGTCTCAGTCAAGGGTAGAGGTGCCCATGGTTCTCATGCTTTGCATGAGCTGAGCAAATTCAATAAATGTCACTGTAGTCTGTGTGGAGCCGAGAGCAATGTGACCTGCTAGGAATAGTATTCATGTATACAGGCAGGCATTCCTCCAAACGGGAGAAGGTCTCAGGCTTCTGACTTAGCGAGGGGCTTCCTTGAAAGCTGCAGAAAGGCCACACAGCCCTGAGCACCTCTGGCTGGACCCTTGTGCTCACAGCAAGGACGATGAGGTAACTCAAATGAAAGCAGGCTGGTTTCCAAGAGAAATACCAGGCACCCGCTGTTTATGGAGCACTGATGGGGTACTGCCAGCCTAGAACATGGTGTTCGCATTGTATCAGGTATCAGCTCTCCCTGCAGTCACTAGAGAGAACAAACAAACAAAGAAACAAAAAACCAAACAGCTCAGAGTGATCACTGTCTAACCACTTGGTGGTGGGTGTCAGCCAGATATGACCCCCAGATCCCCATGGTTTCCTATAGGGAAAGTGTCTGCCCTGCAACCTCAACTTATTCACGAACCCGTCTTCCCTCTGGGACACCACTATCGAAGATGAGGTCTCCCAGGGGATAAATATATACTGCTCTACCCTCACGCCCTCTTTAAGCTCTCCCTGGAAATAGTACATGTCACTTCCGCTCCCATTTCATTGGCCAAATCCGGTCATGTGATCATGCCTGCCAAAGATCCTGAGAGTATCACGTGGGCTGCCAAGCCTTCAAAGAAGACTTCACGAGGAAAAGTTAGAAATGAAGTCAACACAAGGGGCAGTGGTGGCGCACGCCTTTAATCCCAGCACTTGGGAGGCAGAGGCAGGCGGATTTCTGAGTTCGAGGCCAGCCTGGTCTACAGAGTGAGTTCCAGGACAGCCAGGGCTAAACAGAGAAACCCTGTCTCAAAAAAACAAAAAAGAAGTCAACACAAAGACGTAGTAGTCCTGGAGCCCATGCTGGTGCTAAGCAATCCCAACAGAGGCAGAGGCCTGGCTCACTTCCCAAACACCCTTCCAAAGGGAGAATTTGGGAGCTTATTTCACGGGTGAGAAGATGGGTTCAGAGCAGGATATGGGCTTGTCCAGGTCCAGAATTTGAACACAGCTCTGACCCCTGATTTTCTGTGACACCAGACAATAGCAATCAACGAGGAGTCAAGTCCAGGCCATCTGTCATCTGCATTTTGGTCCTTGAGGATAGGTGTCTCCAACGTGTATGGGGGAATGTCAGTACTGCCTCAGCTCCCTAAGGTGTCTATAAATCTCCTACAGCAGGTGCCTGTGCCTGGCTCTTCTAGGAGAGAAGCTGGGGTGGGTCCATCTTGGTGGACAGGGAGAAATGAGTGTGGCGGGAGAGGGGGTCCTGTCTGCTGAGCCCCAGTTTTCCTGACCACCTCTGAGCAGCTGAGGTGTTTCTGTGTCATGACCTGCAGTCTGACCTTATGGAGATACTCTGATTATTGGGGTGTCCACGAAGTTGTATGTGGCCTATAAACTGGAAATGTAGTGAGAATCCCAAGAGAATATGCTGGGATGCTGGGATAAGCAAGGCTCAGAGAGCCTTCCCCGGGGCAAGCAGGAGCATCGCCTTAGCTACAGGGACTGGATACTTTGGTTTCCCAGTATGCCGATGGTTTCTTTTGGTGGTAGGGTTGGGCCCGGTTCCCCCACAATGAACACACATACACCAACACCTCACTTTACTTTTGGATCTTTTTTTTTTTTTTTTGGATTGCTTCCAAGAGAAACCAGAGAAAGGGCCTTGGGCAGATTCCCAGGAGGCCTCTCTGGTCCCTCCCTGGAATGGTTTGACTGCCTGGAGAGCTTCAAGAGTGAGAGTGGAGAGCTAATTCTGTCCCTTTGCTTGTCCAAGTGAAGGAGAGTGACAAGCGCCAACCCCCTGAGGGGCAAAACAGGCTGTGCCAACCCTGCAAAGAAGCCTTGGGTCCTGGGAAATGACCCAGTTGCCAGGCTGGAGGTTCCTCCCAAGCCCCAAAGAGAAGCAGATCGGGGGGTGGGTGCCAAGCCCAGGGAGGCATCAGACCTCAGCCCTGTCTGGCCCAGGTCCAGGGGAGCAGGCTGTCTGGTTGGACCAATGGTCAGGAATTCAGTCCTGTGGTCACCAGTAGCTCCCAGAGACCAAATTCTTTGAGAAACTGACTCTCCCAGGAATAAGCTGATGTGTAAAGGGATGGAACAGAAAGCTCCAAGGTTGACCCCAGAAGTCACTGTTAGGCCCCTACCCCTCCTAGCTGAGCGCTCCTGTCCCACAGAAGGCAGCTTTCACGTTTACAGTGTTTCTATCTGATGGAGAACAAACAAAAAAAAAAGAACCCAGGCCGAAAGGAACAGGAGCTGAGGTCCTCAAAGAACAGCTCTAGTGTCTGGGAAAAGAGAGAGGAGGCTGGGGCCCAAGTACAACCCCTCCCCCGAGGGACGTCTTTCTGACGCTTGGTGGTATGGGACTGAACTAAGCCGAGAGGACTTCTCTACGCACACTCCTGGCAAAGCAAAAGGCGACAAATATCCACTGACGCAGAAGGAAGGGTTGGAACTGCTCCCGGACAAATCTCCTAAGTTCCCAAACATTCCTTAAGGCTTGGAGTGCAGCTCAGTCTGTGGAGTGCTTGTCTAACTCTGGGTTTGATCCTTAATACCACAAAACCCAAGTGTGGTACATGCTTTTATTTCTAGCACTTGAGAGATGGGAGCGGGAGAATCAAAAGTTCAAGGCTATCCTCAGCTACATAAGGAGCTGGAAGCCTGTCCGAGATTCGATTTGAGACCCTGTATCAAAGCCACAAACAAACAAAAACAAAAAATTGATTAGGGTCCAGAGATATGACTTAGCAGACAAGGGCACTTACTGTCTACCTGAGGTCCACATAGTAGAAGGAGAGAACCAGTGCCCTTGGATTATTCTCTGACTTCCACATGTAGTCCACGTGTGTCTGCATCGAAGGGCTGTGCAGAGTGGGATTAGGATAGCTCTTCACATCCCCAGAGCCACTGTGCTCCTCTGTTCAAAGCTCCTACTCCCCAGCTCTTAAGCCCACTGGGAAGCCAGAAAGCTCCACAGGAAGTGGGAGGCCCTGGGGTCTGGGGGAAGGGGAAGCTGACTTATACCTCCCTTCCCCGTTGCTGTAATAAAACACTGGCGAACGCAACTTAAGGAGGAAAGAGTTTACTCTGGCTCACAGTTCAAGGGACAGTCCATCAAGGTAGGGAAGCAGGAGCCTGAAGCAGCTAATCGTGTTATGTCTGCAATCAGAGCCATGAACGCATGCCTGGTAGGATTCAGCTCACCCTCGATCTCCTATCTAGGGAGTTGTCCTGCCCACAATTAAGATTCTCTTCCCATATTGAACAATTTCCCGCAGGTATGCTCAGGGACCTTCCTCCCAGGCCATTTTAGATTCTGCCTTGAGAGCAATTAATATTCACTCTTACAGGGAAGAATCCATACTGTGGAGTTCAATCCGGGCTCAGGAACTTCCTCTGTGATACCATCTCGCTTGCCCTTCTGTGTCTTAGGGCTGGGTGACTATCCTGTGTGAACTGAGCTAAAGAAGACACAGTGAAGTTAAAAGGGGCAGCATGATATTTGTGGTTTTCATAGCCCTAGAAACAAACTGACGGCCCCTCAGGATACTTGGATCGATGCTGTGACCTGGCCTGGGATGGTGATATATTTCGAGGCTGGCTTTGACTATGGTATGATAAACTAAGGCTCAGAAGACTCCATCATGTGCAATGGCACAGGGGTGAGGAGAGGCCTCAAGGGAGGACTTTCTAGGTGCTTCCTAGATATCAGGGTTGTAGTCCTTCCGTGCCTAGTGAGCATTATCTCACCATCCTTGGCGCCGAGAAGCCCTTTGACACAGCTTCCTGTGTCTTGGCAAGAAAAGAAACAGGGATGACCCCTTAGAAGGCACAGCTGGGAGTAACAGCTATTGTCCTGCTGGAAAACTGCTCTCCAAATAGGAGATGCCCAGGGTGGACAGAAAGCTTGAGCAACAGGGCCATCACAGAGGCACTGTAACTGGCAGCAAAAGCTGTATTAGGACTCTCTAGAAGAACAGAACTGAAAGAAAAAAGAATGAATATATATATATATATATATATATATATATATACACATACATACACATAAACATGTATGTGTATATATACATGTATATATACATATGCATGTGTGTATATGTATATGTACACAGGTATATATACATACACATCACATACATGTACATATACAAGTTTATTAGAATGACTTACAGGCTGAGGTCCAGCCAGTCTACCAATGGAAGGTTCAAGATCCAGTAACTGTCCATTCCATGAAGCTGAACACCTCAGCTGGTCTTTAGTATACAACAAAATCTTGAAGAAGTAGGTTCTAATGCCGATTAAGGAATGGACATGCTACCAAGGATAAGGGCAAGCAAGCAAAGAGAAAGAGAGTTTTTCTTTTTTTTTTTTCATGTCCTTTATATAGTCTGCCATCAGAAGGTGTGGCACAGATTAAAGATGGATATTCCCTCCTCAAAAGATCTGGATTAAATTATCCCCACTTCAAATTATTTAATTAAGAAGAAAAAAAAGAACTTTTATAGGTGTACCCAACCACTTGGGTTTTAGTTAATACCAGATGTAGTCAAGTTGACATCCAAGAATAGCCATCACACTGGCACTAGGTGGCTTGTCCTGACCCAGGAGGCTGTCTGGTTAGTACACATCATGCAGCATTATTGAGATAAGAGTCAAATTCATGAAACTGTGTGATCCAATGGTGTGTAATATATTTTTCAAAACTGGTTTCCGTGGACACCTTGAGTCACATGCACAAATCCACATACACAATACACCTATTTACATAAATATAAAAATAAAACTTCTTTTAAAAAAAGAAAAGCCAGTATGTGGACAGAGTCAAGATGAAAATTGCATGATCTTTTCAATAGATGCTGAAAAGGTGTGATAAAATTCAACATTCTTTCACAATCAAAGATAAGAGATAAGGGATAGCATGAGAATCATTCAGTATAAAGTCTGCACACAACAAACCTCTAGGTAACATTATACTAAATGGGGAAGAATTGAGAGCAGTCCCCTAAGATGAGCAAGACAAGGTGTCCTTTCTTTCCACTTCTATTCAATATAGGGCTTAAGTTGTAAGCCAAGTAACAAGGCAAGAAAGAGAAATGAATACAGACAGACAGACAGACAGATAGACAGACAGACATAGGAAAGGAAGATGTCAAACAATTCCACTGCCTTATGATAGTCAAATTGAGACAGGCTGACTCCATGACAGGTTTCAAATTGTCAGTCTAGGAGAATAGGCCTAAGAACTAGGCAAGTCCAGGCAAGTCAGTTAAAAAAATAACGGCAACAAAAAACCCAGGCTTCAGGCAACTAGTCAGAAACTAGAAAGTGCCCAACCAACCAGTCTGAAGCAAGGACAGTGGGTCAGCAAGTTTCCTGACCTTCCCAGTAACAGGTTCCAACCCCCATGACTGAGTAATGTGATGTCCCTAGAGATGGAGTAAGATAAAGGCCACCTAACCCGGACTTCCTCAGACAATTTCCAGCCCTCATGCCCATTACTGAATGGAATGCCCTTAGAGATGGAGTAAAGATAGAGGTCACCTATCCCAGAATCCCCTAACATGCATTAAATCTAGTCTATGAGCTCATTTGGTTGTCTCTTCATTTTGCAATGAAGGATCCCCTCATGCTGGTCTTTTTTGTTTGTTTGTTTGTTTTGTTTTGTTTTTGTTTTTGTTTTTTTGTCTTGTTTTGTTTTTTGAAACAGGGTTTCTCTGTATAGCCCTGGCTGTCCTGGAACTCGCTCTGTAGACCAGGCTGGCCTTGAACTCAGAAATCCGCCTGCCTCTGCCTTCCAAGTGCTAGGATTAAAGGCATGCGCCACCACCGCCTGGCTCATGCTGGTCTTTTACAGAATAAAACATTCCTGGCTTTTGCATACTATTTGAGTTTGAATTATCATTCTTCAGCGAACAATGGACCCTTACAAAATAATCTTCCATTTTATGACCATATCATAGTTTATCCATCCATCATCAAAGATGGTGGATATTTGAGGACAACATCTGATTGCTGTACTTGACTCCTTGAGATAAGACATTCCATGAGGGCAGAGCGTCTTGCACAACCTGGCTAGCTGCATAAATAGACTCTTCAGCAATGACTGCAAATAGGGAAGCCTCTTCTATCTCCAAGTGGAGCCCCTGAGCAAGAAAAGTCACAGTGTATTGCTAAATGTTCAAGACTTCATCCCAGTATTCCTGACCTTGTGGACAGGGTCACTGGCAGGGCTGTCCTAAGCTCTATCGGACACCTGACAGCATCACAGTCTTCACCTACTTCCTTTCACAGTTGTAACAATCAAAAATAATCCTGGGACTCTATGAAATGTTTCCTACAGAGCTGAGTCACCCTGGTGGGGATATTTGATCTTCAGTCCGCTTGTTTCTTCTTTGCTCAGAATTGTGGAACTCAACTTCCACAACTTGGAATTGTGACATTGTGGTGACTTAAATGAGAATGGACTCCCACAGGCTCATTTGTTTGAACACTTGGTCCCCAGTTAGTGGAACTGTTTGGGAAGGATTAGAAGGTGTGGCCTTGCTAGAGGAAGTGTGACAGCAAGAGTGGCCTTTGAGGTTTCAAAAGCCCACACCTACTGGATGTGGTGGTACATGCTTTTAATCCCAGCACTCAGGAGGCAGAAGCAGGCAGAGCTCTGTAAATTCAAAGCCAGCCTGACCTACATAGTGAGTTTCAGGACAGCCAGAGTTATGCAGAGAGGCCCTGTCTCAAAATAAAAAAAAAAAAAGGAGTTAGCATTGTTTGCTGCTGGCTGTGGAAACTGAGGTCTTAAGGTCTAGGAAGCTTTAGTGACCTGTTTCTTAGAAGGTTAGCAGGTCCGGGAGCATGAGCCTTTCTCTGTTCCAAGACTAGGATCTCTAATCCTCCAAAAGGTCTCACACTGCTCAGGCATCCATGCCTCCCTCCTGGCGAGATACCCAGTATCTGCAGAATTTTCTAGCACCCTCCCCACCCCCAAATCCTTATCATTCCTTTCATTTTTCAAGACTCACAAGACAAAGGAAATAAGCAGTTGAAGAAGACACACGCTGTGCTGTGCTCAGTCCCCTGCTGCTGCTGGGTTGTAATTGGATCCTGCCTGGGATGGTGACTGGGAGAGGCAGTGGGACTGACTGGGCTCTGGGTTTTGTGAGCTGTTCCACCAAGTGTGAGTGTGAGTTGGGGCTGCAGGCTGCATACCCCAAGTGCCACTCTGGGGTCCAAGTGCCTAGGCTTCTTGCTGGGGGGTGAGCAGGCAAGGGTATAGACCAGTCTTTACCATGTTAGACTTACTATTCTGCTGTCTGCTCTGTATGAGATGCGGAATGAAGAGAAGCTGGCTTGGCTGTCCATCCAGACCTGCTGAGAGCCGGGAAGGAGGCAGGGCAGAAGTGGGTCTGGAGCTTGAAGCCATCTATACCTGGCTGAGTCTGAGGTCAGCGGGACCATGAGCTTCACCTTAACCTGAACTTAACCTTCCCCAGCCTGTTTGCTCGTCTGAAGCATAGAGCCCCTGAGAGAAAAATCAAAAGAGAAATACAAATAATGAACTAACATACTGAGCGCTACTAAACCTCCATTAATAAGTGTGTATCTCCTTTACTTTGCAAGAACAGCCACGAGTCACTGTGAGACGAGTGGGATAGACCTAGAGTTACATGCTTAGCAAGGAAACAAGCCTAAGCAATGGTCCAGTTGGGATTTGAACCTCAGAGTCTCATTACAAAATCCTGCTTTTAATCCCTGGCCTGGTGTCTTTGTGAAGAAGCCATCTGTGTAAAGACCAGCACTTGCCATGACTCTACCAACATCTTTATCTGGCCCAACCTGGACACTTCCTGCCATATAAGTCATGTCCTTGCCTTCCCTGCTGGAATCTGAAACAACTCTCAGCCTAACTGCAGAAGGACAAGCAGGTGGCTTTTGTGACTTTTGTGAACAGAATGTGCTGGCCTCCCACTGTTGGGTGGAAAATTGTAGAGTGTACTTCTTTCTCTCTCTCTCTCTCTCTCTCTCTCTCTCTCTCTCTCTCTCTCTCTCTCTCTCTCTCTCTCCTCTCTTCTCCTCTCTTCTCCTCTCCTCTCCTCTTCTCTCCTTCTCACCTCAAGGGCCAGGGACAAAGCTAGTACCTTGATGGGACTAAGGAGATGGCTCAATAGAAGCAGTGTTGTACAAGCATGAGGACCCAAGTTCAAATACCCATGAATCATTAAGGGCCCTTTCTTATGGCAACCATGGGCAGGTGGGACAGGGATGGAAGAAACAGGAGAATCCCTTGGGCTTGCTGGTTACCAAGCTAGCTCAGTTCACAGTAAGACATCACAAGGAAATAAAGCAGAAAGAAATAGAACATGGCACCCCAAGTCTTCCTCTGCCTTTTACATGTGTATATGTATGTGAATGCATACATATAAATACATACATACATATACATACATATAATTGTTTAAGCCAAATACCCCGTACAGATCATTCCATTCAGTAAATTGCAAGAGCCCTTTACAATGTACTCATCACCCTGCCCAACTCCTGCAAGGACAATGGGAAAAGCAAGATGCTAGTTTCCCAGGCTTAATTCTTGTTGGTTATAGAGGGCTTGTGTTGAGTCCCTTGTCCACATATCAACCAATGCTAGCAGTCAGAGGATGTTCCAATAGACAAAGCCTGAGTCTTGCAGGCTCTCCCTTCCAGCCAAGGAGCAAATCAGCGCTGAAGCCCACAGACTGAGAGTTGGAGATGGTTGAGATCTGTGCCAAAGAAAGGGTGACAGGATGCTAGGCAGCACAAAAAGTACCTGTCACCAGGATGACCAGTGATGGGCCCCCTGACTTGCCCCTGGGCCTTGAGAGCGACAGTTGGCTGAGGTCCTGACAAGCAGTCTAGAGTTCCCAGGACTTAGACTGACTGACAGTTGGCTAGCAAGGCGACGGGCAGTTGGCAGGCTCCTAAAGATGGGCAGTAAGCTAGCATCCTGGTGGGCAGTTGGCAGTGTAGCGTTTGGCAGTAGACTCAGCCTGTCTGTCAGCCCATCACCACTGCCCTGAGGAAGAGAAGGAGAGGGACTCCCTCAACTCTCCACTCCCATGTGGCCTCTAGTCTGCTGGTAACAATGGGAACAGCTTTCCCTACTACCCAGACAGAGGCTGCACAGGTTCTGCCATTTTGGTTTTGCCCTTGTTTGGTAGCAACTGCCCCTGCATAGCAGGGCAAGAGTCTGTTTGGGGCTTGTGGTGTCTTCTGAGAGCTATGGGTTGCTATGGTCCCTGGGTGGTAAGGGTTAAAAAATTCTGAAAAGGGCCCTGATTCATCTTGTTCATTTGGTGTAGATGACTTGGGTTTGCTCATCATTTCTGAAATTTTGTTTTTAGGGGCAGAGGCCAGCCTTGAAAATGACCCTCTGTTAGGATGTGTCAGGTACAAATAGGAAAGGCATCTGAAATTGTGTGTGTGTGTGTGTGTGTGTGTGTGTGTGTGTGTGAGAGAGAGAGAGAGAGAGAGAGAGAGAGAGAGAGAGAGAGAGAGAGAGAGAGAGACAGAGACAGAGACACAGAGACAGAGAGACAGAAACAGAAACAGAAACAGAAACAGACAAGCAGAGAAACAGAGACAGAGAGACAGAGATTCTGGGGCAGGGCAGCTCCATGGAAGAAAGAAAAGATCAGAACATCTGGAGAGAGAACCATGATGGAAAGCAACTGAGATGACAATGTAGACCCTGGGAGGGATTTAGAACCATCTCCCATGTCTTGAAGGAGACAGAGAGGGAAAGGGCCATAACCTAAACTGTTGTATAGAGAAGTCCTCAATTTCAAAGCTGTGAGGAAACTTTAAAACCAGCAGAGGGAGGTGACCTGGAGCAGGACTGAAAAATGGCTAAAATCAGAGGAGACTGCATGAGCCCACCATCATGGATGTGGCCTGGCTCATCTGCACTGAGACCCAGGCTGAGACAAGACTGAGGGAAGAGGAGGATCCCACAACTGAATGGCTGGAGGCAGACAGCTGCCCAGGGCAGTGTAAGATGGGTTGGCTGGTCATGACTGTTATGGAGGATGCAGTCCCTGCTTCTAGATGGGGAAGAATTAGTCCATTCCCAGAGGCCTTTTTGTGCTTCGGACAGTAAAGAGACATACACTTCTTCCTATAGGATTCCTTTCCTACCTTTCCTTGTGTCCGCCTGGAGGCCCCTGATAGACAGGGAAGTCAGGATTCAGGGACTGGCTACATAGAGCAGACCTCTCCCTGGAAAAGGAATTAGGTTTTGTCCCTGTAGACTTGAGTCTCTGAGGCTGTCTTTCCAATGGTACTGAAATGGGACAATCCTGCTATGACTGAGGACTCTGGTGAGGTGGGAAGTAGTCCTCTGAGCTGTGTCTTTGGCTGGTATCTCACTAAGTTCCCTCAGCTCTTCCCCAAACCCTCTGGTCCTCTCACAGCCAAGTCCTTGGCCTTATTCCCACCATGCCTCTCAGAAATCTATTCCAGAATACAGATCTGAATACATGGCTCCCTGCTTAGAGCCCTCAATAGCTCACCGTTGCCCATAGGATAGGCCCTTTCTGACTCAGCCCAGACAACAAAGGCTCCACAAATTTTGTGAATGATTTTCCAGAATGAGAGGAAAAAAAAAAAATCTCTGAAGCAAAGAATAGAGAGAAACCTTTTATTCTTGTCAACAAATAGGCATGTGGAGTGTCTGTAGATAAACGTTCAGGCATCCAAGGAGGTTTGCCAAAAGAGTGTTATGACCACATCGTGTTTATTAAAAGTAGGGCCCTGAAAGCTATGAACATTTCTATTTAGTCACGATTCCTTCAGTGGAACATTACACAACACTGAAAACAAATGGGTTGTTGCCATACACATCAATATGATTATGAATATGAATATGAATATGAATATGAATATGAATAAGTCTCACAAACATGATATTGAGCAAAAGGCACCAGAGACAAAAGACGTCGCTTGGCATGATTCAATTCATAGGACGTTCAAAGTAGGTCTAGTAATTATCTTTGGGATTGGCCTGGTTAGAGGGGGGGGGAAAGGGCTGTCTTTAAGGCTGGGAATATTTGGCATGGTGATCTGAATGATAGCCATCCATGTGATACTGACCGAGTTCTGTGGTTAGGACTGACTATAACTCCTACCTCACTGCAAATTAAAGAAGCAGAAATCTCAATTCACCGAGATTAGGAATGACAAGCCGTTATTAAAAGGAATGACTGGCTAGGTGTGGGGGTGCATGCCTTTAATTCCTCCAGAAGAATTGCGAGTTCAAAGCTCTCCTTGTCTCAAAAGCCCATTTTAGGGGACTTAGGAGATGACTCTGTGGGCAAAAGTGCTTGCTGTATAAAGCATGAGGACCTCAGCCTGCAGTGGCTTCTGTTAATCTCAGTGCTGGGGAATCTGAGACTGGAGAACCCCTGGGGCTCCCTGGCTGGCCAGCCTAGCCAAATCAATATACTTCTGGTTAGGTGAGAGACCCTTGTCTTAAAAATATAGTGCAAAGTGACTGGATGGAAATGGCCCCCATAGGCCCATAAGGAGTGGTACTATTAGGAGGTGTGGCTTTATTGGAGGAAGTGTGTCACTGAAGGGGGCTTTGAGGTTTTCAGAAGCTCAAGCAAGGCCCAGTGTTGCACTTGCTTCTTGTTGCCTGCCCATCCAGATGTACAACTCTCAGCTACCATGTTTGCCTGCATGCTGCCATGTTTCCCACCATTATGATAATGGACTAAATGTCTGAACTGTAAGCCAGCCCCAATGAAATGTTTCGCTTATAAGAAAACTTTTATAAGAAAGCTGTGCTCATTGTGTCTCTTCACAGCAAAGAAACCCAATGTCATAAGACAACACCCAATGTTGACCTATGGGCCTTCAAACACATGAATATACACGTATACATATAAACACGGAGAAAACATTCTTTGTATCACTTACTGGCTACAGAGGGATGTGTACCCCATGCCTGTGAGGTCCTCATTACTACATGCTGTGCTCTGACCACATGCATCTGTGTACCCACAAGTCAGAGCCCAGTGCTGAGGAAAGGCCTCTGGGGTCCAGAAGTGGAGGGGACAGGACAATTTGTTCTTTATGTATCTTTATTCTACTGGTTGCTGGGAATGTGTGACTGTCATAGCTGCCAGACAGATCACAATGGGAGCATGAAATTGAGACAGGAAGGTGTCCTAGTTTGCTCATTACCGTTGAGAAACACCATGACCAAAATCAATTTGGGGAGGAAAAGGTTCATTTGACTTACACTTCCAGGTCGCAGTCCATCACTGAGGGAGTCAAGGCAGGGACTCAAGCAGGAGTTGAAGCTGTGAACACAGAGGAACACTGCTCCCAGGCTCATGTTTACCCTCCTTACACCGCGCAGGCCCTGGATGGCTTTGCCCACAGTGGTGCAGGCCCTTTCACACCAATTAGCAATCAAGAAAATGCCCCACAGATATGGCCACAGGCCAATCTGATGGAGACCTCCTTAGCTGAGGTTCTCTCTTCCCAGTTGTTTCAAGCTGGCAAAAAAAGACTTGCTGTCACAGAAGGTGAGTACTGGGCTGACCACGCTGGCCACAGCGGCAGTGATCTCTGTTCGATCCAGGTTCTGCCAATAATGAGGGCGGTGTCTCAGCTTGTGACAGGTTAGATGAAGAAGGGTGACTACTGCCAGGACTGCACCCAACTCCCTTTCATATGTGCGAGAGAACAAGGACTGGGCCAACGGGATGACTTAGGGTGAGGAGGTAGCTATCAAACCTGAGTTCAGTCTGCAGATCCTACGTGGTGATAGAAAGAAAGCCAACTCCCACAAGTTGTCCTCTGACCTCCACACATGCATTTTAGCACGCACACACTCACCACACACTGTAAACAAATAGAATGTAATAAAAACAAGGGGTGGGGGTGACGGAGAGGGAGAGAAAGTAAGAAAGTACTGTGATAAAGATGAGTCTACCAGGCATAGTCTGAGCAATAGAGGACAGATGGAAGTCACAGAAGCTATCCCAGGGCCCAGTAAGGAGGCTGGCCTTCTGTCTCACACCAGGTCCTGTGTCCAGCTGCAGCTCTAACCAGGATGACAGATGGCCCCGAAGGAAAGGTCACTGTCTCCAGTGCCGTTGTGTGTTTGGTGAAGGCAACGGGTGGGACATCTTGTACGGCTTGGTGGATGTCTGGCCTTTGGGGTCCCAGACCGCGTGGCAACTGAACTTTATTTTGGTTACTAAAGGTAGGGAGAAGACCTCAGCCATAAATAACTTCTGTCCAGGCAGAGGAATTCTCTCCCAGGCAGCCCTTGGGCCCCAGGCTGCTTCAAGGCCAGCATGTCCCAGCCTGGCCACAGGCAGGCTGAGGGATAGTGGCAGGCCAGGAGCCCAGTGGGAGGCGGGGGAGAGAGTCAAGGGGTCTCGGGCCTGGGTTCAGAGTGAGGTTAGCCAAATAGTGGATAAATTAAGCAAAGGAAACAGACAGCTCCCCTCGCAGCGAACTTTTCACCCAGCTAACCTGCTCCTCACCCACTCTCAGGTGGCGGTGGCGGCTCCCACCTCGGGGCTGTCACCTCTCCTGGGGGGATTGTCACCTGCCTCTTTTCCCCAGTCCCCGCCCCCACAGGCCCAGGTGAAAGTCTGAGAGTGAAGTCCCCAGGAGAGAGCAGCTGCCTTACTTAACTAGTTAGAGGGCTTTCCTTCCTCCCCCAAGTTCATGGTGGGCAGGATGGCCTTGGCAGCTGCTCTCGCCAGAATAGGGTCAAATGAAACAGGTAGGCTGTCTCATTTGATGTGTGGCACTCCAAGCTCAAACCTCAACCCTTCTCTACTTTCAGCTGTGCCACCTTCTGAGGCCACCCACTTTTTTCCTGAGCAGGGGAAGGGCCTGCCCTAAAGTACAATTGTCCTAGGTCTGGGATCCTGACATAAGTAGGCTTGTCCTGAACCAGGGCCAATGGGCAGAAATGGCCTCTCAGGCCACCAAGTCACAGAACCTGTGTCAAAAGAAGGCATGTGTGTCAGGACAACCTGGCATTATAGGATCTTCCTAAGAAGGACGGAGGAAGGCACCTTCATTGTCAATTTTACAGGATTTAGAATCGCCATGGAAACACAACTCTGGGTGTGTCTCTGAGGATGTTTCTAGAAAGGTTTAACTGAGTAAGGAAGACCCACCCTGAATGTAATCAGGATTATTCCAGGACTGAATGGAAGGAGAAAGAGAGCTGAGCACCAGCATGCATCGCTCTCTGATTCCTGACTGCAGATGTGATGTGACCAGCCACCTCACACTTCTGCCACCATGACAGACTGCGTCCTGGAATGAGGGGGTCTGCAGAAGAGCTGAAGGAGGCCCTAGGCCCAAACCCTAGGTCTCCACTGTCCTCTCTCACTGTCTCCTCATCAATGGCTGCCCAGCCTAGATACATGATGGCTCTTGGAGGATAAGCACAATTCCAAAGCACGGCTGGGCTGTGGGGAAGGGTCTGCACTCACAGGCACCGGAAACAGCCTACTCTCCATTCACCCTGGTCTGCAGCATACTGAACCAGTTAGAGGCACACTGCATACTCTTTGAGGGAAAAAGAAGCATGGGCCAGAGGTGAGTGAATGTCCTTGGACATAGTCAACAGCAGGGTACAGTGGCCAGGTAGTGTTGGGCTTCATGAGGACATGACAGATTGAGATCAGAATCAGGTGGTGGGGACCATGGCTGAGTGACTACTATCCTAATGACAAGGCTATGTGAAGAGAGTTGTCTGGGCTAAGTGAATAGCCAGGCCTGTTTATCTAGAGGTAAGGGGTCGGGGCTGGACCAGAGTCACAGACGTGTCTATACCCTTGGGCCTCTTCTCAGCATAATGTTCTGCCATCTACCTCACATCTCTCTGACAAGGCTTCCTCTCCTCTTCCAACCACATGGAAGACCTGTCTTCAGGAGGTGGGTGTCAGGATGAATCACTATGCCACTGGTATACTGTGACATAGACACTTCCAACCCTGAACATAGTTCAGTCTTCTGTGAAACGAGCACTCAGTCCCAGTCTTCCCCAAGTAGGGGAGAAAGGCAGCATTTCAACTTCCTGGGATGTCTTGGTCCCCAGAATAGACAGAAGAGGAGACCTAAAGACCCAGCTTGAGGCTGGGAAGGAAGCACAACTGGAGTACATGAAAGCCTGAACTCTGTGGTTACAGCCATGGCCTGGAACTTTCTTCCATCCCTAGGGATGCTCTATGGTGTTGGCAGGCCTAAGAGCTTTATAGAAAGGGAGATCCTGTCCGTTCTACATTCCTCTCCCCTCCTCCCTTGATGTCCCTAGTTCTTGGATGGAAGACTCTGAGAAGCCTCTGTGAAACCAAGAGACATCTGCCCCACCTCTCTAGTCAGGGGTGAGATGATATAAAGAACATGGCCACTTCAGTTGTGTTCCTGAGTCGGGCAGGGCAGTACAAACTAGCCCTCTTATCTCTCTGTTGCTTGGGGGATCAGAATCCTGTAAGCCCAAGAGGAGACCCATTGGGAGGGAATATGCTTGTCACCTGCTAGTCATAAGTCGTTGCCAGGGAGCTGGGGTTGCAAGTGGTTTTCAGATAGAGAGCACCAATTTCTGGGGGTTCTTCTTGGGTTTCATAAGCCACCATTGTTCCTTTACGTCCTCACATGAGCTGAGTTCTGCATTTCTGACTATATTCACAGTACTGGTGATCAGGTCAAGGCTTTTCATACACTAGGCAGGTGGGGGGCCTATCACTGAGCTCTGCCCCAACAGAATATTCACTAGCTTTAAAAATGAGTGTAGAAGCAATGAAACATCCACACTTTGGTCTTCCTTCTTCTTAGGCTTCATGTGCTCTGTGAATTGAATCTTGGGTATTCTGAACTTTTAGGCTAATATCCACTTATCAGTGAGTACACACCCTATGTGTTCTTTTGTGACTGAGTTATCTCACTCAGGATGATATTTTCAAGTTCCATCCATTTTCCTGTGAATTTCATGAAGTCATTGTTTTTAATAGCTGAGTCGTATTCCATTGTGTAAATGAATCACATTTTCTGTATCCATTCCTCCATTGAGGGACATTTGGATAGTTTCCAGCTTCTGGCTATTAAAAATATGGCTGCTATGAACATATTGGAGCATGTGTGAAGACCAAAATGTGGATGCTTCAGTGCTTCTTAGAAGGGGGAACAAAATACTCACAGGAGGAGTATTTTGGAGGCAAAGTGTGGAGCAGAGACTGAAAGAAAGGCCATCCAGAGACTGCCCCACTTGGGGATCCATCCCACATACAGTTACCAAACCCAGACGCTATTGTGGATGCTGGGAAGTGCTTGCCTGATATGAGTGTATCCTGAGAGGCTCTGCCAGAGCCTGACAAATACAGAGCTGCATGCTCAAAGCCAACCATTGGACTGAGTTCAGGGTCCTAGATGGAGGAGTTGGAGAAGGAACTGAGGGAGCTGAGGGGTTTGCAGCCCCATGGGGGGAGCAACAGTGTCAACCAGCCAGAACCCCCTGGAGCTCCCGGGGACTGGACCACCAACCAAAGAGTACACATGGAAGGACCCACGTGCTCCAGCCACATATGTAGCAGAGGATGGCCTTGTTGGACATCAGTGGGAGGAGTAGCCCTTGGGCCTGAGAGGGTTGGATGCCCCAGTGTAGGGGAATGCTAGTGCGAGAAGATGGGAGTGGGTGGGTGGGGGTTTCCAAAGGGGAGACCTGAAAAGGGGAAAACATTTGAAATGTAAATAAAGAAAATATCCAAAAAAAAAAAGACTAAAATAAAAGTTGTTGAAGGCCAAGCATATAGCTCAATTGGTAACATGCCTGAAGCCTTGGGTTCCATCCCCAGTACTGGGGTGTGGTGCTTGCCTGTCACCCCAACACTCAGGAATTGGAGGCAGGAAGGTCAGAAGTTCAAGGTCATCTTCAGATACTTGAAACCCTGTCTTGAGAACAACAACAAAATGAATGTTGAAATGAGTGGTGTTTAATCTCTCATAGCGTCCAAGAGCATCTTCCTAGCCCATTCAGAACATTCTCTGTTCAGACGTTCTCTGTTCAGCCGACTGGTGAAAGAAAGGAGGAAGAGAGAGGGTGAGGTCAGGAGGGAGGGATGCAGGGAGGAAGGAAGAGAGGGAGGGATAGTCTTACATTAAACTTGTGTGATCTTTGGAAAGCGATATTTTTTTTTTTAAAAAGGGGGATGGGCATCTAGGCTGAGACAGACCAGTGAGTAGAGCAGTTCCTAGGCAAACAGGAGGACCTAAGTTCAAGTCCCCAGAACCCACCCCGAAGTTGCATACAGCCACTGGATTCATAATCTAAGTGCTTATCCGGTGAGATGAGGCAGTGACAGGGGACCTTTGGAAACTCAGGAGCCAAATACACCAGAAAAGAAACGAGATGATACCATTTCAAACAAGGTGGAAAAGTCAAGAAGCAACAACTGAGCTTATCCTTGACCGCCGCACACACAAGAGCACATAGACATGTGTGCATACAAAGATTAAAAAAAAAATAGGTCATGTGGTCAGCGAGGAGGGATATGTTCTCTGAAGCCAGATCCATCATCAAACAGTGGGATTCCCCCTATAGATCGTGACCTTTCTACTTCCTGCATTTCCAACAATTCCTGGGCCAGGGGCTTCCCAGAGTAGATGATCCATCCATGGGTTCATTGTTTAAAATATTTGTTCAGTATTATTAAAAAGATGATGTGACAAGAAGGAGAAAATGAAAGCAAATATCAGGCACCCATCAATTCTCAGAGCTAATGCCATTTTCATATCTGCACGTGACCCTCACAACCCTGCTCAAAGCACACAAATCTGCACATGGCCATAATCTTCTTTTTATAGTTTTCAGTTTATTATTATCATTATCGTTATTATTATTACTATTCTGATGCTTCTGTGTGGATGGTGTATCACAGGAGTGTGCATGTGGAGGTCAGAGGACAACTTTCAGGAGTCAGTTCTCTCCTTCCACTTTTGTGTGGGTTCTGGGGAATTGAACTCGGGACCTCAGGCATTTGCAGCAAGTGCTTTACCTGCTGAGCCATGTCACTGACCCTATAAATCTTTTTCTTATTTATTTTTTAATATGTACATGTGTGTGAGTGTGTGCATGTGTGTGTGCGCGCGCACACACATATGCATGGAGGTCAGAGACACCTCTGGTGTTATCCTCAGAAACATTGTCCACTGCCTTTGGAATACAGTCTCTCATTTGACCTAAAGCTCATCAATTCAACTTGACTAGCTGGATAGTGAGCCCTAAGACTTCTCAGTGCTGGGATTATAAATGTGCACCCACTTCCCTGACTTTTTACATGGGTCCTAAGGCTTAAACTTAGGTCCTCTTGCAAGGCAAGTGATCTACAAATGAAGTCACATGCTCAGTCTATCATGATGTGTTTTGTTTTATATGCATCTAGCAATATAGTAATACCATACAGGACACACACACACACACACACACACACACACACACACAGAGTGAAATTTTTTCCACACAACATATTTTGGTCTTAGGTTCTTCTCCCTCAACTGCTCCCACATACTCTACCTCTGGACCTACCCAACTCCATGCCCTCTCTCTCTCTCTCTCTCTCTCTCTCTCTCTCTCTTTAAAGAAAACAAACAAAAAGAATTAAAACAAAGGAAATACACACAAGAAACATATACATATACATAGAGATATACACAAACAAACTCTGTAAAAATACAAAATTGAAAATGGTACTATAAAAGCAATGGACCAATAAGAAAAAAAAAAATCCAACCAGCAGTGATTGTACATGCCCTTAATCCTAATCCCAGAAATCTCTAGGCAGAGTCAGGCTGATCTGTGAGTTCTCAGGGCAGCAGCATAGTCTACAGACCAAGTTTCAGGACAGTCAGGTCTACACAGAGAAACCCTGTTTCAAAAAAAAAGATAGAAAATATTGCTGACTTTGTTTTTTGTTGCTTGTCTATTGCTGGGCATAGGGCTACCCATAAGTATGGTTTGTATACCCAGTGAGAGTCCATTGGAGAAAACTTTTTTCCTTTGTGAGCAGTCGTCAGTTGGAGATAACTTCTTGGTTAATGGGAACTCCTGTCCCCTTCGCCCTTTCCGTGCTGGCGCCCTGTCTGACTTGAACCCGTGCAGGCTGTGCTGTGCACGGGCTGCCACAGTCTCTGTGAAGTGGCATGTGTCAGTCCTTCGTCATTCATCCCCTCTGGCTCCTTACAATCTTTCCATCTCCTCTTCCCCATAGGTCTTTATACATTGTAGCCATTCTTCTCTCGTATCTTGTTCTGTAGCATTTGTATACAACATTGGAAAGCTATCTTTTGATGTCTGTTCCTTACTCACCCCAGAGATGTCCAGAGTATGTTAGTTAAACACACACACACACACACACACACACACACACACACACACGCACGCACGCACGCACGCACGCGCACACACACACGCGCGCACACACACACACACACACACACACACAGAGAGAGAGAGAGAGAGAGAGAGAGAGAGAGAGAGAGAGGCACGCATGCACGTGCATACATCTGTCCATTGATTAAATATCCAACAAGAGTTTATTAGGTTTGGGGGCTACCATGGTAAATAAAACATACCAGTCCCTAGACACAGGCTGGTGGAGTGTGTTCATACAGCAGGGGTGGCATTCTCTGACACAGCAGAGTCAGCTCTGCCTGCCTGACTTACTACAGCCTGACATTAACAAGTGGAATCTTTTTAGACTGGTCCTGTGGAGTTCAACAGAGCCTGACCCAGAATGGAACATGGCTTATTCTGTCTAGTGGGGTGAGGCGGCCCTCTGAGAGCAGGGTCCGTGAGGGAAACCTTTCCAGAAGGTGCCACGGCAAAACGATGCTGGAGACCAACTTGGGGCTGACAGACAGTAAGAAATGACTCTGGGAAAGAAGTTTTAATGCTGCTCCACAGACTTGAGGCTGGGCACTAAGCCTCATGGGTCTAACTAAAAGTCCAAAGTCTGTTTATGTCTGTTGGCTCAGAGTTTGAGGTTCAACCCACCCTCTAAGGACCCATCTATCTACCTTGCCTTGTTCAGGTATGTCATCTTTTGTCCCGTGTGGAGGGCACCATTGCTGAAGGACAGATCCCTGATTTGGAGGGCCTGCATCAAGAACCAGAAGGATCACATGGAGTCCCATCATGGCCGTGTCACTTCCTCTGACCTTGGCTGGGACTTGGCCTCCTGCCCTTTGGGAGTTCACAGGGAGGTGATATCTCCTCCAAGTGGAGAATGGTTCCCTCCCCTCTCCAGGGAGGCCTGGGTTTATAGATGAAGCTCCAAGGAACCAAACAGCTGGGACTGTTTTGAAACTGTCCTATTCTTGGTGCAATGCCCCAGGGAGCCTTGAGACAGAGGATATACAATGGCAATGCGCCTTAGCTAAAGAGTGGCTGTATGTTTCCCTCTGTGGCTCCTGCTTTCTGTGAGGTCTGGGGAATGGCTTAGAGTTCAAGTTCACTTGGTGCCATCAGCAGAGCCATGAGAAAGGTTGGCATCTTGACGACCCTGGGTGGCCCAGAAAAATGTCACAAACCTTGCTCCAGCTCCTTGACTGGGAGTGGGGGGTTGGGGTTATCCACTTTTTCCACAGAGGGAAATTCCAGCCTGTCACCCAGGGCCTTGGGAATAGCTGGGCAAATGGGCAGCCTTGAGGCTCATGTATAACGCGAGCAACGTCCAGAAGACATAGGATAGGGCGCCAGTGGAGAGAGCATGACGACTTCTGATTGAGATGTTGGGTTTGCCCCTGGTAATTCCACAGAAAGTCAATCAAAGGGGCCAGCAAGATGGCTCAGTAAGTGACAGTGTCTGCTGCAAACCCTGATGACCCAAGTTCGATCCCCTGGAACCCGTGTTGTAGATAGAGAGGAGTGACTTCTGTAAGTTGTTCTCTGAGCTCCACATTTGTACCATAGCATAAGTGTGTGGTTGTGGGTGGGTGGGTGGGGTTGCTTGAGAGGTAGTTATTGCCAATCAGGTAAACTGAGACCTGGCTTATAGGAGCCTGTGTTCTGACCATGCCTCATGTTTATTCTCATAAAAACCTAATGAGGGAGACACCAAATACAAGCCTTTTAGGGAAAAAGATGCTTAAGTTTCAGCAAGGTTGATAATTCACTCACAGCTGCACAGCAAATGGAAGGCCTGCTTGGACTACCCCCAGGAGTGGGCTGGTCAGATGTATATGAGATGGGGGATCAGATGAGAAAAGTCCATCTTGGACCCTGACTCTTGGAACCTAAAACGAAGTACTTAATTTGTCAGCCAGGCTTGAAACCTCAGAAGGCCCCATTCCAGGCATTGCCCCCAGGACCCCAGAACGGTTCCAGAGTTTATCAGGCTCGTCCCTAGATCTGTCTCTGGAAGTTTGGCACTAGTGTTCAGGAAGCAGGGAGGAAGGCCAAGCCCCTGGAGCTGCCCCAAGGAAGAGAGCAGTTTGGCCAGCCAGCCGGTGGGGCCAGGCTCCTTTGTTGCACACTGACAGGAAGGTGCGGCCACCACACACTTCAGCTGCCAGCTCACTGTGGTCACTCAATCCATCACCCAGGGTGGGGGGCGGCAGGCCCCCAGGCTCCTGGCGGCTAGGCCTGCAGTGTTGTTTTAGTCTGACTCGGGCTGTGAGATAAACGGGGCATGAACTGGCCCCTTGGCAGGGGGTCAGCCCCTTCTGCCCTCATTAAAGTGCCAATCAAGAAGAGGAATGGAGAAAGTTGGTGAGCTCAGCCTCTCCCCAAGGGGCAGGATCCAGACTCCCTGAGAGAGAGCCAGCAGCGCATTCCACTGGGCCAGCCAGGCCAGCAGCCTGCATCTGGTCGCAACATTGCAAAGCTGAGGATGGTCTGTTCTGCATGGGGGGTGGGGTTTGGAGCCAGTCCTTCAAAGCAGGGAACGCCCTGGCCTGGCCTGGCCTGGTCTTAGGCTTATGGCGAGGTATCTGTTGCTACTTGATAGCCACACTGGCGACATAGGTCATCTGATTACCTCTTCTGAATCTCAAAGCACCTCCTGCTCCTTCTGATAGCTGAGAGAGAAGCCATGGCCTTGTGGGTAGGGAGCCACCGAGGGGCTGGGGAGTGGCCACTGGGCTCAGGCGCATACATGGTGATTTCATACTGGCAATGGGAATGCTGGGTTCACTAGTGTACTGGAGAGGCTGGGCCTACCTCTCCTCTCCACATTCTCTGGAAGCCTCTCTCTGACCTGAGTCCTGTCTCCCGGGTAACCAGACAATAGCCAGTACCCTTAGCCTTGGAAACACAGAAGTGGAAGGTGCAGAGGCTAATGAAAGCAATACCACCTGTACTCTGTCCTACAGAGACTCAGGTGCTGGCCTGGATGCAGTGTCCCTGAGAGCCTTCTTGGGGTCTGAATGCCACATTGTGAATTCTTGTCGGAAGTTTGGCATGAGCTCGACCCCCTAGAGACCACACTGCCAGAAGCCTCAGGGATGAGGCTGGAGGTGGGATGCTGTACTTCTGTATATATCCCTCACAGTGGGTCTGTTCTCCCTTGAAAGCAATCTAGGAAGATTCCCAATGTTAACCTTAGACCTCTCCATGTAGGTGCACACACATGCATCCCCCCTACACACATGTACACCTATGCATGCAAGCCACACACACCACACACACACACATGAAAAGAAAAGAAAAAGATGGTATGATTTTCAATTCCTTTCAAATACTAAGCAATAATAATAATTGCTACCATTGCTTGGGAAGTTGTGACGTTTTTCAAGCATTGTCTCAAGCAAATTCTACCTGATTTAAGTCTCCCAACAATGCTGTAGAAATGAAATTGTGCCGCCCTGTTCTGTGCATATGCAGAGTCGGGGTGCTAAGTAAAGACCCACACCTGTAGTAACTCCAACATAAATGCGGTTTACAATTCTCTCTTAAATAGGGTTCCAGCTCCTGCCTAGCTGGCAGCCTTCCTCTAGTTAGTGTTATAGCTCCAGGTTCTGGCCATCTTGTAGCTCTGCTTTCTCCTACCTTCCCCTGAAAGCACATGGGCTCCTCAGCTGCTCTGTGGAGAATGGTCTGTGGTGGGGAACAAGAAGGTTTGGGACATGGCCCTCTTGCCTTCTGAGCAAGCCTGCTCTCTGCCACGGGCCTAGCTGATCTCCATGCTTTGTCTCATGTGATGTGACTGACCTCCACACATTGTATCAGTCGGGCACCTGACCCTGGCTTCCTGTTAGCCTCAGCCAATGGGAGACAGTGACACAAGGTCAGAGGGCATCGGGAGAGGTGAGAGCACTCGCTTTTCAAGATAGAGAGTTCTAATTTCCAACTTGATGCAACCTACAGTCACCTCGGAGGAGAGTCTCAGTATAGGACTGTCTAGAACAGGTTGGCCCGTGGGTATTCTGTGGGGGGTTGTCTTGATTACATTAATTGATATCAGAAGAACCAGCCTATTGTGAGTGACACAAATCTCTAGGTTTGGTCCCTCATCTGTGTAAAAGTGGAGAAAATAAGATGAGTACTAAGCCTACATATGAAAAGAGTTGTCAGTCAAATAAAGAAACACCCTATAGAATGGGAGAAAATACTTGCCAACTCTAAATCTGGTCAAGCATCAGTCTCTAAATCCTACCAAGAACGTAAGAAAATAAACATCAAGAAAACAAAGCAAAGCAAAACAATTAAAAATGGGCCATGGAATTGAACAACCACAAAAAATATAGCTGGTTAAAAAATAAGTTTTAAAAGTCTTTAACATCATTGGCCGTCAGAGAACTCAAAATGAAACCACATTGATATTCCACCTCACCCCAGTCAGAACACCTATCATCAAGAAAACAAATAACAACAAATGCCGGGACAGCCACCATGGAAACCAGTCTGGAGGGTTCTCAAAAAGCTAAAAATAGAACTTCCATATGACCCAGCCATGATACTCCTGGGCATGTATCCCAAACACTCCAATCTTTCCAGGGAGAAACTTACTCATCAGGCTCATGACCGCTCTGCTTGCAATAGCTAGGGAATGGAACCAACATAGACGTGCATGAGCCAATGAGTGGGAAATGAAAATAAACACAATGGACTTGTATTTATCTATGAGGAATAATGAAATCTCAGGAAAATAGATCAAATGTGAGATACCTCAGGCCCAGAAAGACAAATGTCACAGATTTTCTCTCAGATGTAGATCCTAGTTCAAAATTTTAGATTTTGTAAACTGTAGCTGTAAGCCCAGGAAGCAAGAAAGGACTCTGGAGAGGGAAAGAGGCTTAAAGGGGAAGGGAATAATAGAATACATATAATATGAAGATAGCAGGGGTATGGGGTGAGGGATGGAATACTGAGAGTTAATGGTTTAATTAACAGGAACAGGGGTGTATAGGAGAGGAGAAGGTGAAGGTAGGTTAAACAAAAGTAAGAATATATAAAAAACCTCTATAGGAATCCATATTTTGTTAAATTATAAAAATATAATTTAAAAATAGTTGGAGTTTCAGCATAGAGTTCCTACATAGGGGAACAATGATTCCCAAGAAGACATAGGTTCTTAAATGAAAATATCAGTATCAGGTGTTGTGTAGCTCATTGGTCGAGGAGGCCCAAAGGCACTCATAATGACATAGGCTGTTGTCAGAGCTCCTGGTTGTCCTTCACAGTTAGACAGTAAAACCCTATTACTGAAGACACCACATATTTTGCAGGTCATAGGGAAATCAAACCAGAATTGACTTTAAAAGTTTCTCCCTGCCAGAGAGTAGGCACATCCTCTCTCACTGAGGCCAGACAAGGGAAACCTGTTGGGGAACAGATACCATAGTCTGGATGGAGGGAAGGTCTCTGTGAGGGAGGGTAGGGAGGAGGTACAACATTTGATGTAGATAAATAAATTACTTTTAAAAAATATTTCTCCCTGTTGGCTAGCTATTGAGGCTGCTGGGAGAGAAAAGCCATCAGTGGTGTCTTCAGCAGTCAATCCTGCATGGGACAGTACTGACCTGCCAGGATAGATGTGCCCAGGGGCTCAATAATGGAATAAAGGTTATGGGCTTTTAGATTCATCTGAGTCCTATTTCACAGGAAGAAATTCATGTCTCATACCATTAACCTGGTCAAAAGTCAATGGCCTAGGAGGTCACTGCCTCTGGGAGGAACCCTTTACTGCTATTCAGTTGTTGTTCTTTTGGATATGTTGTCAAACCGCCTACTAAATAGTTACACTCATAGATTAGTACTGCCTTCAACTTTGGCCAGGAAAGCTCCTCTCTGTTGCGGTCAGCAGTTAATGTAGAAATTCACAACTGGTCAGAGTGCTGAGAATATGTATCTGTTGAATAGTCAGCCTTGAAGATGTCATCTGTACTAATTCCTACCCAAGGCTCAGGGAATATCCTGGAAGAGGGGCTGAAAGAATATCAGAACTGGAGGGAGGGGAGAAGCGCTGTGGAAGGCAGTCTTCAGGACACGGCCATGGCACTCACAATCATGTAGCTGTGGTTTCTGTCACAAAATCAAGTCAGTACAGTCAGGCAACATTCTAACCAACAGTGCCAGTTGGACCTAGTAGGTTATTATTAACAAAGGAAACCAGAGATTAACTCAGTGGGAGAAGATGCACCTAATCCTCCAGAGACTTGAGGCCCCAGGGGGTGGGGAGGCCTGGGTGTGGGGGAGCATCCTCTCAGACACAGAGGAGAGGAGGAGTGGGATAAGGACTTGTGGTAGAGGAGACCAGGATGGGGGGCAGTGGCTGGATTGTAAATAGATAAAATAACCATAATCATAACAATACCCAAGTGTGCTGACACATATCCCAGCACTTGGGGAGCTAGAGACAGGCAGAGTTCTGTGAGTTCAAGGCTACCCTGTCTGAAAAAATAACAATAACAAAATAAACAATAACATTTTTAAAACACCACAAAATAGCAAATAAAATGTTGTTAAATAAAAACATTTTTTTCTACTTTCTGAAATTTCATGACTATATCACACATGTGTGGAGGTCAGAGGACAATTTGTGGGAGTGAATTTCTGCTTTCACTATACACGTAGGCCACCAGGCTTCATGGTAAGTGCCTCTACCTGAGAGTCATCTTGCTGTCTTTGGAGATGCTTCACTTGAAGTTACAGAGGATAGGAAATGAGACAAAGAAAACACTGAAAATGATAAAGGTCATTTCCCCAAATGGATGAAAGATATCAATCCACAGACTCAAGAGCTCAGTACATCTCAACTAGGATAATTGCCAGAATACCACACCTAGGCCATTATAGAAAACTGCTAAAATTCAGAGATAAAGTAAGCATTCTTAAAATTCACCCAGAGGGATCTGAGGAGCTGACTCAGCTACTTAAATGCCCACCACACAAAACTAAAGACCTGGGCTCTAATCCTCACACTCTGTCAAATAGCTGGACATGGCAGAACATTTGCAATTCTAGTGCTAGGCAAGTAGAGACAGGAGATCCTCTAGGTCTTGCTTCTTACATGTCCCACCTCTCATCACCATCACTTTGAAGGTAAAGGCTCCAGCACATGAACACTTAAGAAAAAAATACATTACAACCATAGTAAACTCTTCACTTACATTCTCATTTCTCTCTAATTGGCAAAGATAAAAAAAAAAAAAGATTATCATTTAACCTTGATAAAGGTGTTAGGAAGCACATGATCCATCATTTCTGGTGGCCATATAAAAATTCAAACCCTATGGAAAATAATTAGAAGCATTTATGAAACTGCCAATGTGTAGAGCTAGAGCAATTCCCCTTTTACAATTCCGAGCATGTTGCAAAATCAGGCCTGAGCGAGGTGATTCACTGCAGCTTTGTTTGCAATAACAAGAAGACTGGAAAAAAATCTGAGTGGCCATCAGTAGGGCACTGGTATATACTATATATGCAATAGAAATCTTATATCAGCCAAGAAAAATAGAATGTGATTTATGCATTGATATAGAATAATTTCTAAGACATATTGTTAATGAAAATGCAAGGGAAAAAACTAAATTTTCATCACAAAAATAAAAAGGACAAAGAATATATAGATATGCATGTATTTACTGAAACACATATACTTATAAATGTGTGTATGTGTACATGTGCGTATGTCTGGAAAAATACACAAAAGACCAGGGAGGGAAATTTGACAAGTGGATACAGGAGTGGGAGGCAGGAAAATGATAAAGCAACCATAAACAAAAGCAAACACAGAAGGCAAGAGATAGTATGCAACAAAAGATCTCAATGTAGCCAACTTCCCGTTCTCTTTCTCAACATCACTTCATCTTCTAGAGAGAGATGTTTAGGAAGTTTTCCACTGAGAAGATTCAAAGGTAATTTAACTCTCAGATTAGACCATTTGCCAAGCCAAAAAGGCAAGCTATGAATTAGGGCTAAGTCTACTAATCACTTTGGCTTAGAATGCAATTAACTACTCTTGAAGGTAGTTTGTAAAGAATGAATTCCTCTGTTTTCAGTTTGTTGGTGTTTTTAAATTTTTTATAAAATTTATAAAACTGAGGAGGCTCAGTGGTTAAGAGCACTGGCTGCTCTTCCAGAAGACTCAAGTTTGATTCTCAGCACTCACATGGTAGCTCACAACTGTCTGGAACTCTCATCCTCTTCTGGTGTCTGTGGAAACTATACACAAACAGTTATATACATACATGCAGATAAGGTAGCCATATGCATACCATTTACATTTTTTAAAAAAGCCTATTTTAAAACATCAATAGCCACAAGCATTGAATCCTCATCTGTGTGAGCTCTATTGATGTGATCCCTGGATTAGTTAGGTTCAAAATATGAGCTGCTAAGAACTGATCGAAATTGGATGCTTTCTTTCTCCCACAACCTCAGCATTTACAGCCAGAATGGATGTTATCTTCTGAAATAAACTGGCTAAAGTTTGCACCTATTAATGATTAATGATCTGGCCAGTCAAGGTGCCCAACCAATTTTTCTTGTCTATCTGATCTCCGTGTGTGTGTGTGTGTGTGTCCCTGTGTGCCTCTGTGCCCAGGACTGTAACCACCCTGGGCAGCTGGCCAGGACCTTGGTTCTGTTTGCAGAGTTGCCTAATCTTGCCAGTGTTTAGCAAACAAAGCCAAGTTCTTAGAGTCCAAACAACATAGGGCCTGCTCCTGACCCACAAAGATTTATCTCCCACAGACCAAGAAGCACTAAGAAAATGCTCTCAAATGTAGCTTTCTTAGAGGTGAGAAGGGAGAGTCAAAGGATTCATGAAAAGGTGCAGGCTGTTCATTTTAGGAATCAAACTTTGAGAATACAGATCACTGCTGGTGGACTTGGCTAGCCAGGGCCAGTGGGATGAGAGGAGATGCCTGTGAGCCATTCTGCCTCTTCCAATGCTACTGCTTTTTCGCAATGTGGAGTCCATGGCCCTCTCACCCTCCTCATGAGCTTTTCCTCTGTCTCCGTGATTCCTTACCCAATATTTAACCTCTGTGCTCTCCAGAGCTGAGAAGATCTGTCATTTTCCCAGACTGGGATTGAATATCTCATAACATCCTGTCCTTGGCCCATTAAGAAGCTTCTCTGGAGCCAAGGTTATACAAAGGTATGTATCTCCATGGTCTCCAGGACAAAGGTCAGGGATCCTGGCAGCTTCGAGAGCATCTCAGGGTCATTACTGCCTTGGCTGCTTCATTCTGTCTTGCCCTGGCAAAGCTGTCTTGCTCTTTGAGACCACTTCCAACAGCTCTCAAGGTCCAGTTTTGAGAACACAGCATGTATCCTGGATCTTTATAGCACAATGTCTACATGGAGAAGTCACACAGGACAACAGTCTTGGACCACAGCTGGCTTCTCTTCACCAGGTAAGGAACAGGCGAAAAAGAACTGGCCACTAAGTATAAGGGAGACTCCTGAGGCAGGTCCCAGGGCCAGGTTCCCCAAGTCATTACCTCAAGGTCCTGAATCCAGATGCCTCAAAACATTTTATACAACCAGATGTTGTATCTCATACCCATAATCTTAACACTCAGGGGGCTGAGACAGAAGAATCGGGAGTTCAATGCCAGCCTGGACTACCTTATCTCAATAAACAAACAAACAAACAAACAAACTGGCTTCAAGAGGCTAGGAGAGGTGGTATGAACCTGTAATCCTGGTATGCAGGAGGCTGAGGCAGGAGAATAGCTAGCCTAGGCTACAGAATGTGTTTAAGGTCATACTGGGCTACATGAGACTCTGTGCCAGCTGTACACACACACACACACACACACACACACACACACACACACACACACACAAACACATACACACACACACACCAAAGGGGAAAAAGTTTATAGTAAGTGACACTGTGTTCAGTGTGGCCTGCTATCAGTTCTCAAGAGCACCAGAATGTGCCTGGTTGTGACAACCTTTGAAAATTTGGTACAAAATGAGAATATAAATAAGCCCATTGATATTCTGTACATTGATGTCACATTACACAATCCTGTGTGTTTTATTAAATGTATCATTAAAATTAATTTCCTGCCAGGTCTGGTAGTATACAAATATCATCTCAAGAGAGTGAGACAGGAGGATCATGACTCTGAAGCCAACCTCAGCTACATAGCAGGACTTCTTTAGATTTGAATGGCTACTTTCTGGAACCATCCTCCCAACAGAGGAACTGATAAAATGAAGGCTAGATGCATGGTAGCTTTTTAAGCCATTAAGAAGTATGAAGTTAGATCATTTGCAAGAAAATGGTACAACTGAAGAGATGCAGATCAGTGAATGAAGTCAGACTCAGAAAGTAAGTATAAGTGTGTGAGTGTGTGTGTATATATGTGTAACTATGTGTGTTGTGTATGAATGTTGTGTGTATTGTGGTATGTATAAGTATGTTGTGTGGTGTATATGTGGTATATGTGTATTTGTATAGCATGTGTTGTATGTGCATGTGTGTATGTGTGTGATGTGTGATTATGTGCCTACGTGTACATGTGAACACAACATGTTACTCGTGTGGAAGTCAGAGGAAAAGTCTGTGGAGTTTGGTCTCTGCTTCCAGTGTATGTGGACTGATCAGGTCCTCAGGTGTGTGCAGCAAGTGCTTCACCTGTTGAGCACCTCATGACTTAAGTCCTATATTTTATATAGACACATAAAATCTTATGTGCACAGATGGCATGGAAGTAGAACAAAAACTGTCTAGGACAAAGGGGACAGAAAGAAGGGGGAGAGCAGGGCATAGGATACTGTAGGGGGAGTTTCATGGGCTGCAGGGAGAGACCAATCTCATTATATACCTGCATGGAGAGAATCTTATGTAATCATTTGGGGGTTTTTTTTTGTTTGTTTTTTTTTTTTTTTTTTTTTTTTTTTGCTTTGGTTTTCCAAGACAGAGTTTCTCAGCTCACTCTGTAGAGCAGACTAGCTTCAAATTTAGAGATCTGCCTGTCTCTGCCTCCCCAGGGCTGTAATCCATTTAATCAAATCAAATAAAATTAAAACAAAACCAAAAAACAAACTTAATTTCTTTTTCTGTTTTAAGTCCCACAGGTGGCCTTGATAAATGGGTTCCTTTGTTTCTCAGTCTCTTCTTCCTGAGGTGTTCAGGCAGACCTGCTGAAGGGGGCCCTGAGATGCAGCATGGTTTCTGCTCATGCCTCCACCTCCTACACCTGCCTCAGCTAAGGAAGCCCAGGGTCCAGAACAGTCTCCGCCCCGCAATGGAGCTTATGGCTCTGTTTCCTCACGAACCCTTCAGATTCTCACTCCCCGGAAGGAGTCACCTAACAGAGACCATGAACTCCTGGAGCAAATGCATCTGGCACAGGCATGTCCTGTGGGGTGGTGAGCTGTGATAGGCAGCCTGGCCCCTGGTCGAGCTCAGGCTTAAAACCCCGGAGACCCAGCAGGTGACTATCGCTGGCAAGGAAAGGCAGGTGTTTGGTCATGCCCCCTGGTCCCCTGGCTCCTGTTACATAGCTACAGCCTCCCACAACTCCCTGCAGAAAGGTCTGTGGTTATCAGTCACTTAGGAGCAGCACCAAGCCCTCCCACATGCAAATAAGGTTTCCCCAAACTCTCAGACCAAGCCAAAGAGAAGTACCTGTTATCAGACCTTGACCCACCCCAAAACTGTATAAAAGAATCCTATCCAGAAGGATTAAAGGTGTGCGAGAACTACTCCATTGTCTGAGAACTTCTGTCATAAGAGCTGTAATACTTGGGAAGAGGTCTACTCTCCACGCCACCTGAAGCTCCCCAGCACTCCTCCCTGGCTAGTCAACCTCATTAGCGCAGTCCAGGCCCGACTCTGAACAGGGTTATGGTGGAGCAACTGAGACAGCACAATGGAGACAGAGGTGGAACCAACTGCAGCAGCGGAAGTGGTGGAATTCACTCCCACTTCCTGCTCAGACTCTCTCCCTTCTTTGCCAGAACCCTCGGCACCAGGCAGGGTCAGAGCTCTCCAAGGAAAGCCTGCAGTACACAGGCCCACAGTGTCCCAGCAGCAGCAGGGCTCGAGCATAGCACCTGAGACTTCACACTGCAATGTTTCTCCTCCCTGTTCTACTGTTCCTCTCTCTCCCATTCCTCCCTTCCTCTTCCCCTTCCATTTTCTCCTTTACTACAAGCCTATGCAACTCCCTGCTGTTTTAAAAACACCTAAAGGGAAACAAAACAAAGCTACCTCTCTCTCATAGAGTCAAATTTTAGAGGCAGGGACCTGCCTGCCTCCCCAGCTTAACCTTTGGAACTTATTTCAAAACCATGCTGGCTTCTGGCCAGGGCTCCCAGAACTTTCAGGGAGCAGGTCACCTACTGCCTGGTTTCCTAATCTGGTTCAATCTTGCACAACCTGACCTCAAGGTGGGTGGAGCAGGCACCCCTGCCCTTTCCACAGGCATCTGTGCTCTCTTCCTGGGGACCTTTCTTGTTTCTGACTCCTCTAGCTGAACTCAATCTGCTCCCTTGGTGCACTGCCTTCCATTCCTGTCTGTTTAATCAGAATTAATTCTCTGAGGGAGTAACTCCAAGCCTCTTGTCCTTGGACATTCTACAGAGCCTCATGTTCAAGGTATCCAGAATGTATTTTGTCACTCTCCCTACCACCACCCTTCCTGTTGTAAATGATCTAAACAAACCTTTGAGCTTGTCCTATGTCTGGTTTGCCATTCTGGGACAAGCTCTCCTTCCATACTGCCTCCTGGCAGCTCCATGCTTATGCCTGACAATTGAAGTCTGATGGAAGAAAGAGACACATCCTGTTCTGCAATGATCTCTTTCAAAGGATGGGCCAGTCCTTGGTCACATAACTACTCTACAAACTGTCTGGTCTTTGCCAGGGAAAGCACATGGCTGAATGGCCAGTGCTGGGATATGCTGCTCTCTTAGGCTCAGTGAGTGCTCAGAAAGGGAGAGAGATGGGTCCCCATGGAGAAAAAGAAGGATAGTTCCAGAAGAGGAGAGTATTTGAGCAAGGCCCAGTAAGCATAGCAGATACTCCTACCCTTTGTCTCCAAATGCTCTTCTTACTTTGCCCTTTTCTCTTCTAGTCACACACTCTTAAAGTTTAGGCTAATTCTTACCCCAAGTATCTTTTCTCTGTCTGAGTGTAACCTCACCTTCCTGTCCTTTGTCCCCACTATTTCCATAGTTGTCCCTGTTTGTTAATCCTGTTCCCACATCTTGCACACCACTGACTTGGTTGTCTTTGGAAAGTTAGGATGGAAACCGTGGTGGAATTGGTCAACGCAAGTGCAGGTGTTGGGTTTATTTTGATGGTGGAGTAGTACACCAATATTATGTTGTCATATGGTTTGTTGACTCCTTCCCCAGTGATGGATGTGTGATTTGTTTCCAGTTTGAGGCAATTGTGGGTGAGTATTTGTGTATGTGTCTCCATGTGGACACATTTTCCTTCCTCTTGAGTAGATGCCAAGGATTAGGACTAATGGGTCACAAGGTAAGTACATGTCTAATGCTTTGAAAAATTGCCAAGTTGTTTGCTAGGGTAATTTTACATCCCCACCAGCAATGGATGAGGATTCTAGGTACTCCACACCCTTGTCAACACTTGCTATTGTCGGATGTCTTCATGTTAATCATTCTACTCGTGCAATAGTGTTTGTAATTTAAATTTGCATTTCCTTGAGTGGCACTGGATATCTTTCAGAAACCACGGGCTGTTTTTATAATTCTTTTGACAGCTTTCTTGAATTTATTCATTTAGGGAGCTGTGCTTGCGCACTGCTGTGTAGGCTAGAGGGTACTTGAGAGACTTGCATGCCTCACCATGTATAGATCAGAGGATACTTGGCAGGGTATGTTCTCTCTTTCCATCCTGTGGATTCAGGGGTTGAAATTCAGGTCACTGGGTCAGCAACAAGCACCTTTACCTGCTGAGTCATCTCATTAACCCTGTTTGACTCTTCCCTGAAGTGTCTGTTCAACTGTTTCATTATTTTTAATTAAGTTGCATTTGGGCTGGAGAGATGGAGGTCTCAATAGTTAAGAACACTTGCTGCTCTTACAGAGAATCTGAATTTGGTTCTCAGCACCCATATCAGGCAGCTCACAATTTTCTTTAACTCCAGCCCCAGTGGATCCAATGCCTTCTTCTGGCCTCCTTGAACACCTAAACACAAGTGGCATATACTCAAAACAAACAGATACAAAAATAAAAATGAGTAAGTCAATTATGCTGAATGTCTAAAACGATCTCTAAATTTTGATATTTCACAATCTCTGTGTCTTTTTTTCTTCTTACTATTTTTGGTTTTTAGAAACAGGGTTTCCCTGTATAGCCTTGAATGTCCTAGATTTCACTCTGTAGCCCAAGCTGGCCTCAAACTCACAGAGATCTACCTGTCTCTGTCTCCCGAGTGCTGGAATTAAAGGTGTGTGCCATCACCTCTACTACCTGTATCTTTAGTTTTCTTTACTTATACAGTCTTCATCTTGTTCTGGTGTCAGAATACAATGAGCTGAAAGTGCCTTTTCTCTCCTCTGTGAACCTATACAGAACTGACCCTAGTCTGCCTCTAAATGTTTGACAGAATTTACAATGGAGCCAGCTTTTTTTTGGGGGGGGGTGAATTTCATGGGGAGGCTTTAAATTAATTACAAATTTAATTTCTTTGATAGAGCTATTCAGATTTTCTATTTCTTTTTCTATTATTATATATTATATAATGAATATATTAGAGACATATACACATATTAATATATTATAACATAGTATATACATTTATTTACTAAATATAATTTTATCTTTGAAAAATGCTTCTCTTCATTTAAGCTGTCAGATTTTTTCATTTTATTTATTTTGTATGCATACGTACATATTTAAGAGCACATGCAGAGGTCAGAGGAAAATTTATGGGAGTCAATTCTCCCCTTCCACCATATGGGTTCCAAAGACTGAATTTAGGTTATCAGGCTTAATGATAGACACCTTTAGCTGCTGAGTCACCTCAATGGCTCCTGAACCTTTAAAATATATAATCATGTCAGCAAGAAAAAAAAAGTATTATAGTGTAAGACAGACATAACTAGTTCTTTTGCGAACTTCCATGTATTTTACAGTACTTAGTATTTTAATTAGTTAATTTGGTTATTGTACTCTATCAAGCAGGTTTGCTAGAATCCTGCAGTAACTTGTAAGAGGATTTAATACTGTCAGACATGTACAAAAGGTAACATTAGGATGCCAGCAATTAGGAGCTGAGGCACACAGTCTGAAAAGGAACCTGGAGCCTGGAACATATAAATGGTGAATTTTAAAAATTCTGTGATGAGAGAGAGAGAATTGGTGCTAGAATGGTGGTCAATGCAAGAGGGGTCACAGATGCTGGCACTGGGAGTCTGAGGGATGCTCAAACTGTCCAGGGTTAGTTCTCAAAAAGCTGGTAAATGGAGAGATGTTTGTCTACAGTGAGCCTGATGATCGCAAATCTGAGAGGAAAAGGAATCTTCTGACAGACCAGGAAGCTTTGCTACAGGGCCTAATGCTAAAGGGAGAATGGGTGCTGCAGACAGTCGAGGGAAGTGACGCCGTCATGAAATGGAAGAGTTTAGATGAGACAGGCTTGGCTTTGGCAAAGGAGCCAGATCTCAAGCATCCTCAGATTGTAATTGTTGACTTCATACGCTCATACAGAAACATACACCTTAGTAACTGCAATGCAGGCGCACACATACATACACGCACAGTCACATATACACAAGACAGCATGTAGAAACACAGTCACATATACACAAGTCGATATACAGAGTCACATGTAGATAGACAGACACACAGACACAGACACACAGAGACACACACACACACATACACACATGGATTTTAGTTATTACTAACTTATATCATGCCCAGTTAAGGTCACCTGAGTACCAAGGGACTGTTCAGAACATATTGGCCTGGGGACACATTAGTGGGGTATTGTCTTGACTGTTAATTGGTGTAGGAGGGCATAGCCCACTATGGGCAGAACCATTCACTGGGTATGTAGTCCTGAACTGTGTAAGAGAAGTAGTTAGGCATGAGCCTGTGAGCCAATCAGTAAGCATCCTCCTCCACTGTTCCTGCTGTACTTCATTGGCAGCAAGTGAGTTCCCTGGTCAGAGGCAATGCTCCATGGAATAGCAAGCAGCCTCCCTTCAGCTTCCTGCCCTGATTTCCCTCAATAGCAGACTGTAATCTAGAAATGCAGTGTTTTATCAGAGAAACAGAATGAACCTGGAACACACTACTAATGTAACTTACCTCTCTCCTTCCTTCTCTTCTGACCTGGTTTGCTATCTAGTTTAAGCTGGCTTTGAATTTTCAGTCGTCTTGCCTCAGCCTCCCAAAGTAACAGGATTATAGATCTGACGCTTGCATTTATCTTTTTTATATTTCCCATAGGAACTCAAGTTTGCATTTACAAAGAACAAAACAAAACACACACACACACACACACACACACACACACAGAAATGTTGTGTCCTGGCCTGTATTGCTTCAGTGTCAAATACTTTTAAACCAAACAAATTATAAGTGGCCACACACGAGGTTGCAATCAGACAAGCATTTTCATTTGTCTTTTGAACCATCATCTGCCATGGCTTATTAGTCTGATTAAATGCAGGAATATGCTAGAAATGAGGGCTAGAGTATTCCCCACTCTTTTTAATTATTACACACGCATTATGCATAATAATGGGTTTCACTGCAACATGTCATTCATGTGTATAATGTATTTTGATCATGTGCACCTCATTACCCTCTGTTGTCCTCCTCTCACCCCTGCTGATCCCCTCCTCCTCCCCTCTTGCCTGACCTCTACTTTCTCGTCTTTTTCTTGTCTTCTTTGAGCTACTGAGTTTTATTATGGTTGCGTACAGGAGCACAGACATCTTACTAGTGGGTAAGCCACTGAAGAAACATCTCTCACTACCTCAGCAACCAATAACAGCAAAAGCTCCACATAGAGAGCCTGGTATCAGGAGCTCTTCCCAAGGGCTGGAGTTTTGAGCTGCACTCTGAGAGTACTCGAGCAATCAATCCCTGGCCCTTAGATCTCCTGGGTTCCATGTGTGAGAGACTCTACTGTGGTGCGTACCTACCACATAACTGTGAGTCCTTGGAATCTGCTTCCATGTGGAATACAAGGCATAGTAAAGGATATATAATGCAAATGTGCCAAACCCAAGCTTACACATGTATTACTAAAACTTGGTGGAATAGAAAGCCACTAGAGGAGAGTTCTGTCTCCATAGTCTGCAGGCTTTGTTTAGAACTGTCGAGGGTAGGGTGATAACAGCAAGCATATCAGCTTGTCCCATGTCTAGGCCACATGCTTACCCATCTGCCCACACCCAGGCTCTGAAGAACGCCCTTATGAAGTCACCATCACAGACCAATTATTCTCTGATTACCTTATCACATCATTTGACCTGTCAATCAATATTTATCTTTCTTTTAATCAATTTACTGCATTTTCTTAATTTAAAAATTTTATTTATTATTATGGTGTTTGTACAATGTGTATGTATGATGTCGCTGTGTGTCTGTGTGTGTGTACACATGTGCCACGGTGAGTGTGTGGATGTCAGAGGACACTTTGATTCTCTCCCTTCACTTTTATTTATGTGGGTTCCAGAATCCAGCTTGGTCACCATGCCTGCACAGTAAATAAGTGCTTTGATCAGCTGAGCCATCTCATGGGCCAGGTTCACCCTCTTTAATGTGACTTCTACTCCCCAATATCAGTGAAACTTTTCTTAGAGGTAACATCCTTCATGTCACTGAACTGAACCACATGTCCTTGACAGCCCTGTTGACTATGTTGTCTTCTTTCTCTAGACCTTCTTTACTTTTCACTCCTTCTCAAAGCCACATTGCAATACTAGAAATGCTCCACTATGATATCACAATTCTCAATTGTGACTCCATAATGTTCCACTGGGCCATCATAATTCTTTAGTATGACATCACAATGCTCCAAGGTGACATCACAGTGCTTCATGATGACATTACAGTGGTGCATTATGATAACACAGTGCTGATTGTGACATCAGAAAACTCGACTGTCACATCTTGATGTTCCATTGTTACATCATGATGCAGTCTTATGTCTTCAAAGCATGAATTGTGATACAACAATGCTCAATTGTGATGTCACAGTGCCCTATTGTGACATCACAATAAAAAATTTCAAAACACCAAGTTAAGAAAACATAAAAATGTTTAGAAATTGAACATATTTCTAGGAAACCCTTACTGCCTAAACTGGTAGCAATGAAATAATCTTTACTATCAAAATTGGCACAGCAAACAAGCATGTTCTCAGAAGAATTTATAACCTTAAAACACCAATGTTGCTTGAGAAGCAAGGTGAAAGAGACAATGAAATAAAACAAAGACTTGGTCCTGTCTGTCTCTACATATTATACCTGTGGGTTCCATGCTGGTAGAGGGAAGGGGACTTATTTGTGAGGGGAGGAGCTGTGCCTAAAAGTGAACCGACTTGCTTTCTATGACATTAGCATGGTCTTGATAATTGTTTAAATACATTATTGCATCAGGGTCATGTGACTTCCTGGGGAGATACAAAGAAATGTTTCCATCCCAGACCAGCACCAAAGAAACAACTCCATCCAAGTTCAGCTTGGGGAGCCAGTCAGTTTTCTGGGGTTACTCACAGGAGCATAAGTGAGAGGTAACCCTATAAGAACAGAGGTGAGTCAGGCAGTCATGTCATTGAAAAACCCTTCACAGTATGGTTGATGGCTCAGGAACTCTATGTTGCATAAAGCTCCCATCCAACTCACTGGCAGTTACATTACTGAAGAGTCACCTCCTTTCCAGTTTGACTCCCCTTCCTGCCACAAAGGAACATGTTATGGTTTGTATATGCTGAGCTCAGGGACTGGCACTATTAGAAGGTGTGGCCCTGTTGGAGTGGGTATGGACTTTAAGATCTCATCCTGTCTGCCTGGAAGTGAGTATTCTGCTAGCAGTCTTCAGATGATGATGTAGAACTCTCAGCTCCTCCTGCACCATGCCTGCCTGGATGCTGCCATGTTCCTGCCTTGATGATAATGGACTGAACCTCTCTAAACCTGTAAGCCAGTCCCAATTAAATGTCGTCCTTGTAAGAGTTGCCTTGGTCATGGTGTCTGTTCACAGCAGTAAAACCCTAACTAATACAGAATGTTAACACATCCAATCATATGAAGGTGACTACAGTTACTCTGATTTGAGAAAGAAATGGGGAGGCTGGTGAAGTGCATCAGTGGGTAAAGGCTCTTGCTGCCCCATGTGAAGACTAGAGTTTGAGCTCCAGGCCCCCCATGGTGAAAAGAGAACACCCATAAGGTGTCTTTGCCTTCCACGTGTGTGCCCTGCTTGTGTGAATATACCCACTCAAGTATAATTTTGGAGAGTAACAGTCATGGAAATTTGGAGGAAACAACATACAACAATTAGGTCTTATAAATAAGCTTGAGATAAGTTAAGGCATGTAGGAGGATGTGTGTAGCTTATATGTATATCAATTATTCTTTGACAAGAGGGACTTAAGGGAGGAAGGGTTTACCCTACTTTTGTTATCAATTTTCTGTATTCATTATCCCTCTCTGTCATGGTAAGAAGGCATGGCAGTAGTGTATGATAGCTGGTCACATAATCTCTGCAGAGAGCTGAATGTATGTGTATAGCTGGCCCCCTCCTTTTCTCTCCATGGGATGGTGTCCAAGGCATGGTGTTACCTATAGTCAGGGTGAGTCCCCTTCCCTTCCTCAGTTAAGGTTCTTCGAAAACTCCTGACTGACACGGGCAGAGCTGTGACCTGAGTGATTCCAAAGCCAGATAAGTTGATACTGAAGATCCACCGTCACAAGTTCATGCCTTGGCACCCCAATACCCCAAAACATGTCACTGTTAGCCACAGTGCTGCACTTCTGCTCTCTAAAGTCTCGTGTCAACTCCATAATGCAAAATGTATTTAGTTCATCTCTCAATGTCCCTAAAATCTTAAGTTTCTATGTTGACCAAAAGTGTTACTGCAGGGTTTCTTCTGAAACTCAGGGAATCTCTTAGCTGTCAGCCCTATAAAATAACAGTTGTGAAATTTTCTATACTCCCAATATACAATGGTGAACAGTTCACATTCCTATTCTAAAAAGGCATAGCTAGGAGGGACTGGACCAAAGCAAGACCAGAACTCAGCCAGGCAAACCCCAAACCCTAAAGCCTTATGGCCTGCATTTGGGACTCCTGGTGGTATCCCAGCTGGACTCCAACAGTCTTTGGTAACCTTGTTCCCTTGACAGGCATCTCATGGACCTGGCATCCCTACCACCCAGGCATCTCCATTACATTTTAGGCTTTTCCTTCTCAGAGTCACACAATGGTGTTTCACAGCCTCCATTCAGGGCCTCCAGCCTCGGCAAGTAACACACTTCCTGGCCTCAGTGGCTTTCAGGAACATTGGTGCAAGTCTTCACAACCTTGTAATTCATAAATTTTTCTATGAATACTGTGTGGGTGATACTATTAAGTTCTGCTGGGAGCTCAAGATGCCTTGTGGCCCTTTCCCCAATGGTCGTAGGGCCTCTGTGCACCATGGTGGCTAAGCTTGGGAGACACTTGCCCTACTTTGCAGCAAGAAAAGTCCTACAGTGGCAATCTCTGTCCACTTTCTCCTTTCAAATGCATTTGTGATTCTGACAAGTTGGAGTCTCAGTGAGGCACCTTTCCTGGTGTACCACTACAGTCCCTCCCCTCTCCAAGTGAACTCATTCCTGTAACAATTACAGCCATTTTCTCTGCACCCTCCTTGTCAGCAACTTTGATTTACTTGTATACATCCCGTGGTGAGGTGAATGCAAATGGCTCCAAAAGGCTCATATATTTGAATGCTTAGTCAGTCCCTAGTTTTGAGAAGGATTAGAAGGGGCGGCCTTGTCACTGAGGAGGAGGCGTGTCACTGGGGTAAGTTTGAGATTTAAAAAGTGCATACCAGGCCCAGTCTCCCTTCTCTCTGCCTTGGGCATGCAGACAAGATGTGAGCTCTCAGCTACTTCTCCAGCACCATGCCTGCCTGATGCCATGGTTCCTGCCATGATGGTTATGACTCATGCCCTGAACTTCAAGTCTTCAACTAAATGTTTTCCTTTGTAAGTTGCCGTGGTCTTGTGTCTTTTCACAGCAACAGAACAGTAATTCAGGTACTTCCTTATCACAAACCTGAACATTTTTTTTTTACATCTGTCTGTTCCACTGGCTGTACTGTGGCAGCAGAAGCCTGTACGAGACAAGTAGCCATAACTGTGCCGCAGTGTGGATGCTAGCTGTCTTGTGACTTCCTGTGAGAAACAAATTAGTCCATTATGCCTGTATTCAAATGCTCAGGTGGAGGGTAGAATATAGCGAGGTTCTTAGCCAGAAGGTGACATGAATAGCCTCTAGTCAAGTTCCTAATAGAATCCTTGTTCCACTCTAATACCTCGTGAGCCTGACCTCCACTGTGCGCATTTCTATCAGCACTCTGGTTTTCCAGACTCCCACCAGAATGTTCCATTAAGTTCTGCTTCCAGAATCACATAGGGCTTCTTCTCTGGCCCCAAGCTCCAAACTCTTGCACATTCCTCCCACAAACCAGTTCTATGTGCCTAAGAATCACACGGATAGGGTTTTTTTTCACAGCAGCAGCGGACTGCTGCTAGGATGTATTTGCTATGGAAGTGTCTTTTCTCATTGCTACAACAAAACACCCAACACAAAGACAACTTAAGAAGGGTTTATTTATACTCACAGTCCAAAGGTTTGGTCTACCATGGTGGGAAGGCATGGTGGCAGGATTATGAGGCAGCAGGTTCTGTTGCATCCACAGTCAGAAAATGGAGAAAGATGAATGCTTGTTGTTCGGTTGGCTTTCTCTTCCTTCTTTTCTTTTTTTGGGTGGTGGGTGTCTGGGATTCCAGCTCATGGGCTGGTACTGCCTGCATTCATAGTATGTCTTCCCTCCTCGGGTAAACTGGAAACACCCTCACAGACATGCAGAGAAGTGTGTCTCCTAGGTGATTCCAAATCCATTGAAGCTGACGAGCTTTAATCACCTCAATATGCAAATACATGTACCATCAAGAACTTGAGCATCTGAGCATGTAGAATCCACGGGGATGGGGATGCTGTTTCCATGGATACCAGGGCATGACTGAACCTACCTTAGAAAGCAAAGAGGAGTAAAACAAATCAAAATGAATCAAGAGTAACAGAAACAAAACAGCAAAGAGAAGGGAATTTCAGAGTAATTACTGAAAAAAGGACAACAGACTTAAACCAAGCTGTGGAAATATGTAGAATTTGGAATGAGAAAACACAGAAGGCATTAAAATAAGCTAAGAGAACCCACACAATTGTATGATAACAAAAAGGCTTAAGAGAACTAAATCATGTTTTAAAAAAAATGGTGCCAAAGCTGACCTAAGAAGTGGAAAATCTGAAATACCCTAGTTGACAGACAGTGCTCCAGTGATTAAAGGAACTAAAGCAAAATACGCACACTCATCTAACCGTCAAAAACCAGAACAGGAAACCCTACTGTAATTTAAGTAGGACAAACCAAAAGAATGTGGACAGCTCTCTGATCCATTTAAGGAAACCAAAGATATTTCTTACTTTATAGATACAAAGACTCAAAATAGCAGCAAAAGAAACAAGACCTATCAAAAGACTAACAAGTTAACATATACTTAGAAATGAGAATCATCCTGGGGATTAAGGGTGGGATATATCAGGGTATTTACTCACAAAATATATTAAGTTTAAAAAATGAAAGGCGAGTTGGCAAAATGGCTGAGCAGATAAAGGTGCTTATACCCAAGCCTGATGGCCTGAGTTTAATCCCCAGTACCCACGGCTGTCTGTTGGTCTGTCTATCTGTCTTTCTCACACACAAACACACACACATACACACACTAAATATATGCAATTCAAATGTTAAGTAAATAAGAAATTAAAGGAATAAAACCAGTATGTCCATAAAAATGATACTGAAATTATTTGCTATAACTCAGCAGCCACTGTTCCTAATGGTAAACCACAATATTGACAAACTGATATCATTCCTGAACTGCTACTATCTACTCTCCTGTAGGGTGAAGTCACATCTTTCTGTATCTCTATCACCTCCTACCCTGTCATAATCAGCTCATGCCCCTAGAACACAGAAGTGGTCAAATGTCTACCCATCTTCTCTCATGTATGACCACCCTTAGCCTATGTTTTTTCTTTCCCTGCTGTGTTGCTAGCCTAGAAATGCCTGGGCTCCAGGGACCCTCAGAACTCAGTCTGAGCAGCTGGGAATATACAGGTGTGAGTCCTTGCCCCTAGCCACCCTTCCTTCTTGAGGTACCAGGTATTAGCTACCTTCTACCATGGCCCAAAACTCTAGAGGGATCAGTATGTGGTATCTCTGATTTCACTCCATTTTACCCTGAACCTTCTCCCTCTTAGACCCAGCTTTCAGCCCCAACCCCCACCACAACTGTTCCACTGTTCCTGATTCTGAAACGTGAATGTGGCCCTCCTGGCTTATTAGATGCATTTGCTAGTATAACGCTGAAACCTATACAATATGGATCCACGTCCTCACGGACCAACACCTGTCTAAATGGGCCTGCTCTCATCTGAACTTTAAATGATGACCTCTACCCTGCAGGCTCAGCCCAACAGGCCTGGGATGGCGGTAGTGAACAGCATCTAGCACACAGCCACTGGAGGGCGAAGTCACTTCTGTCTGCTCATTCCAGGTATGTCCAGTCCTCAGTGGTGATGTGAGTCCCTGGATGGAGTGCAGAGGCTGCCTCTGACTGCCAAGGCTGTACTATGTTTGATGTCTTGTCACTGGTGATGATTCTAGAGTTCCAGCAACACAGAGGAGGAGGAGGAGGAAGAGGAGGAATAGGAAGATCAGGAGGAAGAAAGCAAACATGTGTGCGGAACCAACAATGTATTTTATTTTATAGAACGTGCTAACTCTGGGGTATGGAGTTTGCACAGTCTGTATACATAGTGAAGAATCAGGTATCTTATTTTCTGTCCACTTAGAAGCTATGATGCTTTTTATATCTTTTATTTTTTTGAGCCCCAAATGATACTTGAAGACAAAGTGGCCCTGGATCCTTTAGAACACTGAAGTGGGATGAGCAACCCCACTGAATAGGTGGGGGCTGACACAAGAGGCTGCCTCTGTCTCCTCCATGTGGGCCTGGAACAGGATGCCATCCTTCTGGCTTTCCATTGTGATCTCAGAACCAGGGTGGCTTCTAATGTCTTCATCCAGCTTCCCTTCATCCGCTAACTTCTCCCAGAAGAGTTGTATTTAAGGCAGTATGAAACTGTCCCAGCAGAATCTCTGACACACGGTGAATACCAACTTAAGAGGAAACAGGAACTGAGGCAAGGCCTATTTCTTCTGGAGTCTTGGACTCTGTCCTGGCATGCCAGGAAGCAACAGTGAAGGCATCTGGAGTATTTCCCAGGCCTGGCATGAGGGCTTTTCAGCTGGGAAAACTGAGAACTCAAAGTTGATCTCCCTTCACCCTCACCCCATCTGGTCTCCAAACCCCATTTTAATACCTGCTCCTTCTAAGGCTAAATATCATAGGACGGGGCTGTGTCATAGCAGAAGATGGACAGTTATTTAAAGAGCTGATTAAATTAGAAAGGAGACGGGAGGAGGGTGTCTGATTCACCCCGGGTCCTCCTGAAGCACCAGCTGCAGACGGAGAAAGCCAGTTTAAGGGGCCCAAGGCATGGTACACTTCCCTTAGCAACACTAGTTCCTTCTAATGGTTAGGATATTTGAAGGGACTGTCCTAGCACATGGCAGGGGACACACATAAGCAATGCTTCTGAAGCCTCCTCTAGAAGGGACCAAGATCTCCGCTAGTGGATCACTGAAAGTAAGGCCAGAGGCCAGATTTGTGTTGGTATGGGGGCCCAGGTTGTTGAGAAAGACCATGAGGAACTAACTCCTCCCCCTCAGCTGTGAGTCTCCAACAAGGGCGCTGACATCACCATGCCCTCCTTAGGGAATAACAAATCACCAACCGAAGACCCAACCTACAAAAGTCCAGTCCACTCCACTCCAGTCCAGGGAATATGGCAAACTAGAAGGTCAAGAAGATAGCTCCTTGAAAACACTTATTTAGCTAAAGTGCTCCTTTAGGACTGCCCTTGCCTATCAATGCTTATGTGCCATGGTGCATGCACAGACACACACACACACACACACACGGATTGGGGGTGGTGGGGCTTGGAGAACAGATCCGCTATGTTTGTGTCTTGGAAGGATTAGAATTATAAATACCAAAACACACCCACTGGGTCACCCTGGATCTCAACTACATGTGTGACACAATTGTAGAAATTGGCTAGACTTATTTAAAAACAAAAAACCCACCCCAAACTACAAGGTTTGATTGTAGTATAAGGTGAGGCCCACCCTCCACCTCCAAATTGCTTACTCCTTCTAGAAAAGGGAAACACCAAAGAAAAACCCACGAAGTCCCTGGCTCCCGTGCATTCCTTCCCTCTAACTCTCTCCCTTCTCATCCTTTTCTCAGGGGGCCACAATGCTGTGACATGCACATGTGGTTTTATTAAACAGAACACAGTGGGAAATGGGACTTTTTTCCATTTATGTCAAGAGAACCCACCAATGCTTCACACTTCTTTAATCACAAACAGCATGAACAAAGCCTGGATGGCCGCGTTGTGTAGGCACACACTCAGCAACTAACGTTTGACCTCCCAGTTGGGTGGAGTGGTTGAAGAAAGCCAAATGGATTGACATTAGAAAACTGCCTGAGAAATTTAAACACTGCCTTTAACGTGGGTGAGAACAAAGATGAGCACCATGCTGGTCTCTAGTCCTTTCCATGGTGGCTCTGCTTCTGCCCCTAGGTGACGGAAGACTCACCCTTGAACACTGACTGCAGTTGCAACTCAAACAACGCACCCTTCCACTTCCAAAACTGTTTTCCCACAGGGACTCCCTGCAGAAGGCATGCAGAAGTAGTGTGGCGGAAGGGCCAGTCCAACTTTATATTACTGTACAGGTAACAAACCTTCACAACAGCACAGCCCTGCTCAGAAGCTTCTATGTATTTACAAACACACAGTTGTACATATATACATGTTAACAAAATACAGGGCATTCTAAAAATTAGATCCATCTTAATACATTTTAAAATGTTATTCCATCAATCCTTTTAAAAATTATTTCCCCCATAATCTAAAGAAACTCCCTGCCCCACAAACTAATATGGTTTCTGTTTACATTTTTCCCTGTGAGAATTTCTTTTCTCTGTTCCTTGATATTTTCCTCCCAAATCTCTTCTGGCTTCCCTTCTGACAGGAGCCGAGTCTGGGCTTCAGCCCTCTGGGTTAGGCTTCTGCCTGGAGCATCCCTCTCCAGCAGCCGGGTGTCCTCAGGAGTCCAGCTCCAACTGCTCTTGATTCTCACTGAGTCTTAACATAAGTTGCTGTTCATAGTAGAGGCTCTTTGCATAGTTTATTTCTTGTGATAACTTGACAGCAAGGACCTCAGATTTCACATGCACCTAGGGAGGAGACAAGAATGAACACATTGCCCTGAGGTTGGGCAGGGAAGCACAACCACAGGGCATAGGCAGGGGACAGCCACCCCAAAGCAGTTCCCATCTAACCACGGGGCACAGGCAGGGGACAGCGGCCCCAAAGCAGTTCCCATCTAACCACAGGGCACAGGCAGGGGACAGTGGCCCCAAAGCAGTTCCCATCTAACCACGGGGCACAGGCAGGGGAGAGCCACCCCAAAGCAGTTCCCATCTAACCACGGGGCATAGGCAGGGGAGAGCCACCCCAAAGCAGTTCCCATCTAACCACAGGGCATAGGCAGGGGAGAGCCACCCCAAAGCAGTTCCCATCTAACCACAGGGCATAGGCAGGGGAGAGCCGCCCCAAAGCAGTTCCCATCTAACCACAGGGCATAGGCAGGGGAGAGCCGCCCCAAAGCAGTTCCCATCTAACAGCCAAGATCAAGAGATTCCCAGGGGCCTGCGCCTGGTTCACTCTGATCCAAGATTTTATTTTAGTTTATGCCCCACAGACAGCCTATCACCACCCATAACTGATGAACTTCCATTCAGAGGTAAGGCAGGACAATGGATTGAACCCCTTATTCAAGTTCAAACCCTGGTGGTGGCTGGGTACATGAAAAATCAAGTATGTGCCTAAAGGCTTTCTTACCCAGAGTGCTTCACTGCTAGCCTGCCTTGAAAAGGGCAGATGGGGTGGGTAGGCGCAGTTGGTGGAAAATGCACACCTTGGGGTATTAACTTGCAGCCATGCAGTTCTGATTTAAGTCACTGACCCCGAGGGGGGGGGTGGCTGATAAGCTCAAACCCATTCCAGTTCATCCCTGAGAGAACAGAGAAGGCTGAAGTGCTCCTGGGGAGAAATCCAGCAAGATGGCTTTCCTGGTCTATAGAGAGAGGTGAGATGAGCCCAGCCACTCAAAAGGGCAAAGCTTTGGGGATGCAGCAGCAGGACCAATGCCTGGAACTGGGACTAGAGATGGAGCTGCTTCCTCACAGCCGCTCTGCTGTGAACTCACTTGCCCAGCTCAGCAGAGCAAGGTCTTTGGACTAGACACAAGCGATGGGCTCAGATGGGTCAGCTAAGTCTGAGCCCTAGCTTGTGCCACAGTCAGCTATGTGGCCTGAAGGAATGAATCGCTTGCCCGGACCCCTCTGTCTCTAACGGCACTGTTCGGGAAGTGCATGATGGAAACTTTTGGGTGCATCTCTACCCAAAAGTTCTGACACAATTCCTTATGGAGACGAGTACCATTCTTATTTACAAGTATCTATTGAATGTACTTCATATTACTTCTGTTCATAGACCAAAAGGTTGTGGTTTTCTGACACCAGAAAAACAATACAGTATGTGCCCTGTCCAGCACTTAGTACCATGTTTCAGGGACACAAAACTCTATGAATCATGTCACTACTTTGTGTTATAGGTAATTGAGACACAAATGTAAGAGAACACACCTAGGGCTTCCGGCAGAGCAGGAGCAGAGCATTCAATTTAGTTCAAACGTCCCATGGAGTCCTCGGAGTAAAGCAGGGGTAGAGCAGGGTTTGTCCACGCGAGTGGCAAGGAGCAGCTGTACTCACCATCGGCTTTTGGTGGGACGGGCCTGGGATGGACACGCCACTGCTGGAATTTGCAGCTTTCTTGGTCACTTGCACATACACCTTCCCGTGGTCTTTGGAGACAAGACAGTGGTAGAGGTCATCATATTTGACCTCGAGGAAAATGGCCTCTCGGTCGATGTAGTCCCCGCTCTTCAGGAAGTACACAGCTTTGGAGGAGATGAGCACGCAGTAGCTATCGATGTTCTCCACGGCTATGAAGCTGCATGGGAAAGAGAACTCGTGATGCTCAGCTGCTCCATGTCAGGGCCAGGATGTCCCTTGATGCTCCAAAGGGCGGAGGCCTGCTGAGGCCTAGGGTTTGAGGCCTGGGCTTCCCCAGGCTTCCCAGTTCCCACCCCTCATCGTGCATGCACATGGCTTTATTACTGTGGGACTCTGGTTCCTCATCTGTATTAGAAAGGACTTGGCCTCAGGAGCTGCTGCTCATAGTTCATAGCTCTCTGCTGTAGGGTGCTCAGGAACATTAACAAGTAATATTGGCTAAGAGTTTCAAACAGAGGAAAAAAAATCCTGTTCTGATATGGGTTTTGCGGGGTGCTCCATGAACCCCACATAGTTTATGAGTTAGAGAAAATGGAAACAATGCTTTGCTGACAGGACACGTGACAGACCAGATAGACCATGAGGAGAGACAGAAAGGGCTAGAAGATGAGGGGACAGGTCTGCCAGACTGCGAAGGATAGCACTTGCATACCTGCATTTACTTCTCTGCTCTGCCTGCCTTGCTGAGAGGTTATCTGGCCCTGTTCAGTACGGCCAAGGTCATGGGGCTTGTGATTCCAGTGAACTCTCAGAACTGTAGTCATCAGTTCTGAAGCTCACAGGCCACTCAGAAACAGCTTAGATTTGAAAACCAGAGGGAAGCCTGAGTCCTGAAGTACCTGCCGCAGAGCTCACAGCTGATGTGGAAATGCATGCAGGTCACACCTCTCTGCTCGGCTGCTGAGCCAGGAGCAGCCATCTTGAAAGCCAGGGACCGCCTTCTCTGCTCGGTGGCCACCTGTATCTTATGCTGGCTTTTCCCAGTGTGGCTGGCCATCAGGGACAGTAAGGACACATTGGGTGACAGCAAGCATATCAAGAGCAGACTGAGAAGAGTCTGGCTGTGAACCCTGGGGTTTTAAATTGTGTTTTCTCAGAGCCAAGGCTCTATCTGGAACTGTCATGGATCCAGGTCCAGTCCAGGGACACGAAGCACAAAATCATCAAAAAGGGTAGAGTCACTGAGGGTAGGACAGGGCCAGTTTGCTGGCAGCCAGGGATTTGCCTGTCAGACCCAAGCATGGCTGGTCTTCACTCTCCTCTGTACCTCTCTAGAGCATCTTTTGCTCTCCTTCCTACTCCCCGACATGAGTCACCATCCTTACCCTCAACACTTCCCCAAATACCCTGGCCCTTAACTGCTGCTGACCTGTCAACACCTTGGCCTGTCAAAGCACTGCCAGAGGATTCCTTCTGTGTCCTGCTAAGCAATCTGGCTTCAGTGACAACATGCGCCAGTGTGGTCCACTGTATCCCACGACTTCCTGAGTACCCACCACCGAGTCAGCCACCCAGGAGGACTTGCTAAATACCCACGTTGTTCCAGTCGTCATTTTAATTATGGCTCCCATGACAAAGATTGGGGTTTGCTGTTCTCATTTAACTGGTTGGCAATGCTGAGAATGTAGACTTGTAAAGTCTCACTGCCAAAATTAGAAGCGCTCAGCCGCTCTTCATGATCAGCAGGCTTAGCACAGCCTCCTTATGCGCTACACTCAGAATCAGGGGCAGCAGTACTGTATGAGGAGAAAGGAGGAGGAAAGGACACAAGAGACAGAAGGAAAGACAGAAAGAATAGAGAGATCTCAGGGCCAGCTGGAACTAGATGGAAAATGAGCTGAACACACAAAAACAGCTTTGCTTTAGAGCGCAGGAGGGCCAGGCGATCAGCCGTGAAGGCTGTCTCCAACTCTCTAAGGAGACTCAAACGCTGGCTAGGAGGCAGGGTGAGAGCGGACACATGGATTACAACATCCAGGAGAGACTGGATCTCTAGCCTCTCGTTGGTGCTCCATCCTTCTCTGAGGAGCCTTGGCGACACCCAGAAAGATGCCTTTATACCAAAGGGCACAGGGGCTGGTCCTGAGCACACATCCCAACTTCCTTCTAGGAGGCTGCAAATGGCTTGAGTCCTCTTAAAGGACAGGAAACAAGGAGGAACTGTGGCTCTGAGCCACGGGTGCTTCTAAAAGGCAGGCAGCACGGTAAAGGAAATCCTGGGTAGGCTGGAAAGGAGATCCCACAAGTTTGGGACTCTGGTCAGGTGGCTTACAGCTTGGTGCGTCAGTTCCTTCATCTCTGAGGGAGATGGTGCTGCCTACCAACTCCTTCAGTTAAGACTAATGGAGAAGATCCACAGCGGGACAGAGCAAGCGCAGCCCAGCAGCCCTCCTTGCCTGTATCTCCACTCTGCGCCTAGGAGCCCGGCTCATGCCCTGGGGCTGCTGCTGTTCACAGCACTCACTATTCCAAAGCCTTCAAACCAAAAGCAGATCAGAACCAAGGGCAGGGTCGGGAGAAGAAAGAGAGCTGGGCAATGACAGCCAATGGCTGTCTCCCCATTTTCCCTGAGGCTTCCTCTGCAACTCATTACCCAAGGTCAAGGTTTTGGGTCCCATCACCACCACTGCTGTCAGTCTGCTTGACACCCCCCCCACCCCCCGCACACCCCAAATCTGGAAACCACATCAAAGCCTCACTCAAACAGCTTGGGGCAGACCCTTCATCTGCTGATCCCAATCCCGAATGAACATGTCACTCACTCTGTGAGGAGTTAACTCAGGGGGCAAAGCAGAGCCCTCTTGGCTCTTCATTCTTCTGACGTATTTCTCTAGCTCCCCTTTTCTCTGTGGCTGTCCACCTGCAGGCCAGCTCTCTACAGGCTCTGCACCCCACCCCCAGACAACAGAGCCCCAGAGGCCATGGCTGACACATGGATTTTGGCTTTCCATACTCTACGCACAGCCGCTTTTTGCTGCTGCTGGCCCACAGATGGGCTGATGGAAAGCCTCTTGGGTGACAGAGGAGGGACACCCCATCTGTCTTGTGAGGGCAGAGGGAAGATGACAAGTAAACACAAGCACCAGGATAAGTTCTGTCCTTCCAGAAGAGGACAGAGAGGCCCTCTCTCAAGTGGCTCAGACTTCTGTTAGGACAGTAACTGTCTAAGTTACAGGCAGTGGGCAGCAGGGAAATAACAGAGAACATCTCTCAGTTCATCCCCTTTGTTATCTCCCTCCCCTCCCAAACAAGTCTGCTTGACTTGCCAGACTGTAGACTTGCTGAGGAATACCACAAAGTTGTACTTGACCTGGTACACAGTGGGACAACGTATTGGGCAGGATTCAGAAGATAGCAGAGAAAGGATGCTAGGAAGTGTGGAGGAACCCTACTGCACATAAGTACCACAAGGGGTGCGGGATGCCAGGGGCTTTGCTGCCCTCAGAACTTCAAGCAAGCCACTGACTTCTATCTGAGCAGCTGAGTAAGCTGCTGGACACAAGTCTGCAGGTGTCAAGTGTTTCTGTCAGGTTAGCTCCTGGCTTAGAAAGTGTAACCTGGAACTAGGTTGTAGCTGAGAGAAACAGAGCCCAACTAGTCATGTAAGGCCCTGGGGTCCATTCCCAGCAAAGGGGGGAGGGACAGAGGGAACAAAGGGGATTTCACTATTACTCATTTCCTGTATTCTTTTTGATTTTGCTAACCATGTAAATGAGTTGGTTTCATTAGAAGAGAAAGGTGGCATTTTTAGCATTCTACTTTGGTCAGGATCCTCTTCGTCAAAAATTCCATCCTCCCCTGCCTCTAGGAGACAAGCACCTAAGGAGAAAACCCTTAGGTTTACAAGCCTGCCTTTGCTTTCCTCTTATATACTTTTCTGTACTAAAAAAAAGCAAAACAAAAAACAAACAAACAAAAACCACACACACACATTCACACACACACACACGCACACACATGCCCCATAAATATTCTTTTCTGTCTAAATGATGAAAGAACCTAAGGACCATGCTGAGCACATCAGCTTCCGAATCACAAGGTCATAATCGCCTTTGTACCTGCAATCTGAATGGGCCAATTTGATAAAATACTTGAAACGAAGTAGATAATTCATAAAAGGCAAACAAACAAAAACAACTAAAGGGTGACTTCTAGCCACAAACTAGGCATTGTTTTGAAAAGTTACCATACAGGATCCTGGGTTAGGACTGAGGAGAATGGGAAGGGCCAGAGGTGGACAGCACCGAGAAGCCTGCTATGAAGCCTTAGCAGACCTTAAATTGGATGTCAGTGACAATCCGTTCAATACTGTTTAATTAAATGGAAAAAAACCCACAAAACTAAATGCAACTTGATGTGGGAGATCAAAGTTGACGCTGCTGTGGTGCTGGGGGACTTTGTGGGGTTTTCACTCCATCAGGAAGTAATTACACAATATTTTCCAGAAGTGAAACAGTGAGTCTAAGTGGAAAAAAATGTGGAAACATTTAGTTAGAACAGTAGAGCAAGGTATTAAAGACCCCTTTAACGGGTTAACTCTGAGGGGAATATGCAAATAATTAGGTCCTTAAACATGTTTTTAATTACAAATCTAGGATAAAAGTCAGAGGTAGAAGTCGGCACCCGTGTTTTTCCTGAGTATGCCCTTCCTGCAGAGGGATGACTAGACCACAGACACTGCCCCGAGTACAGGATGATAACAGAGGACACTCCAAGCCAGGGCCCCTTGTGACCTCTCCTATATGCCCAGGAAGACTGAGGTCACATGCCTCCTCCACCACCCACTGGCCAGGCTCCACCTTCAGCGTGGGTGGAGATACAAGGTCTTCATCTTCAAAGTTAAAATTCAGCCAGTAACTGTGCCCAGATCACATGAAACTTCAAGTGTTTTGTGAAACTCATTTTGCTGATTTCATCCTGACTGCAGATCTTAGCTCACTGGCCTGTCTCCAGGGTGTGTACCATGTGGGCAGCAACTCCATAGTACAGGGACTATACAATTTGTCCATAGTGTTTTTCTGGTCTTAAGTCTTTCTACTACAAATGAATCTTGTTTCAAAGTACCAGGAATGGTTTGGATCGAATAGAGGTGGGTCAGCAAAGAATTTAAGATTTAACACACAAAGATCTGTAATTTACTTAACCCACTCTCCTTTTTGAGACAGGGATGCCAGGCTGACTATAGAAGGTAGCTGAGGCTGACTTTGAACTTGTGATCATCCTGCCTCCATCTCCTGAGTGCAAATGCTACTACACTTCGTTTATGTGGTGCAGGGGATGGAACCTGGGGCTCTGTGCATGCTAAGCAAGCATTCTACAAGCTTGGCTACATCTCTCACCCTTACGTAACCTTTGATAGTACCCCTAAATCCCCACGGGATATGGAAAGTGGGACATGTGTTAACACAAATGTTGAACTGCAAGCTCTCCAGCTGAGTTTATTGAGTGATTTAAATCCCAGGTACTACTCTAGGTTCAGAGGGTTCCCCAGTGAGTGGGATACCCTAGTTATCACAGGCTGATATTCTAATAGAGTCTATATCATGTTTTGCTTGGCTGAGAAACAACTCTTTAGGTCTGATCTGAGGCCCCAAATCCCATCAACGATGCAGTTTATAGGATGGTCTCAGCCCTCAAGGCCTTCAGAAATGAAGATCTAAGTTTCTGTTGTTGAAGCCACTCAGCCCACAGCATGTTGTTAGGTAGCAGAACAGGCTCAAGGGAAGAAATGCACAGCATTATTTAGAAACACTCCGATGATACCATGGCAGGATACACTTAAGAAGATGCCATATCCTAGCTCCTAAATTCTAGACTTCATTTTCTGTGTTCTCATTCAAACAAGATATGAAATGGGAATTGGGGCTTCTAGTATTGTCTCAACCAATGACACTGAAGGCCACCCCCAGGAGATAATCTTCCCCTGAACTCTTCCACCAGCCAGCAACACCTACAGTGCCAAAGTCTCCCTAGCTTGCTTCACCTCAGAGGATATAAGTTACACTAGGACATTTCTATGCCGAAAATTCAGTCCTCTCACACCTGGTCAAGTCACCGAGCACCTTACGTTCTGAGGATTTCCACAAAATAGCGCCAGAGACTACCATGGTTACCACATCAGCTAAGAATAATCTCACTAGCTAAAAATGTATAAGAGCGACAAAATAATTAAGAAAACTGCATTTCCAGAATATTTGATGGGTAATAATTTGCTACTTGGTTTCAGTTTGCTAGCATTCTCTAGCGAACACTAGATACTAAAGTTAAAAAAAAAATCATTGGACAAAAATCCCTTAAGACAGGCAGGCTATCCCATGCACTGGCCTCTCTGAACTGAGCACGGAGAGACTGATACCGCAGCGACAACGCAGTGAGGTCTGCTCTGGAGCAGGCTGAAAGCCACTCCCTCCGGTACTGGCCATTTACAATCTGACATTTAGGACAGATAATTCTTCAGTCTCTTCCAAGGGCTGTATCAGCATGAAGCTCTTGGGTCATAGAGAAATTCTTCAAAGACAGTCAAGGCGACATGGTAGACCAATGGGCTGTTTCTCCACCCCCCACTTACAACTCATCCTGGATGTTGTCCGTTAGTTTGAAGAGCTGTTCCTGTCCTTCTGCCTGGCTCTCAGAATATCGAGGAAGCAGCCCCTGGGGGCCAGTGCAGCAACGTGGTTTCCGAACCCTCTGGGCTTGGGTCCTAGAAGGGCAAACAGACAAGAAGAGGTTAAAGTGTCACGGTTGAAAGAATTTTCCTTTCTTGTAGAAAAGACATTGCTTAATAGACAGGACCCAGCTGCTACAGGACTGTGTGGTATATGACATACCCACTGTGAATTCAGACTGGACTTCACAATCTTTCGGCTATAAGATTATTATGATGCACAATCAGCTAACTTCCTTAGCTCTCCATTTCACTTTTTCTGTGATAGGATGTCACAACCTACCTGCTGGCTGGAAAATCAAGGAAAGCACCCACTGGGCTTCTGCTGGAGAGCATAGGTTACCTATGGCCATGGCTCTTTAGGGTGATAGTCACGCCTCCCTGTGGCCCACACCATTTTGCTAGGCAGCTCTTTGGGTCAGCCCTCTGGAGACATACAGTGGGTTCAGGAAGAACACAGCAGGGGCCTAGGCTTTAGTGTGAACCTGCCATGTTACCAGCTTCCTGTGGAGTAAGCTCAGTCTCCCTGGTACAGGGTAAGGAATGCAGCAGCATGTGAAGAGACTAGTCCCTGGCCACAGCAGCAGTCCTAACTCATGCCCTTGGCTGTTGGTTGCCTGAAGGAATCTGCTTTGCTATGGCTTTCAAGGTCGGCTGCTGTTGTCTTTTTCCACAAACCATAGACAGGATAATTGATAAATACTTTTTGGTGTTTTCCTAGAAACAGGAGTCCATATTTGTCTTGGAAAGACAGCGCATACTTCAGATGACTGATAAGAGTGTACCGGGTCTGTCCTTAGCCGTGTACTTGCTGTACTTTTTATTATTTGTTCCTGGAACCCACTGAAGCAAAACATCCCTCTCTAGACATACCTCAAAGAGGGGAACAGGCAGCCACACTGAATCAGCACTTTAGAACCACGTACTGGTGGTAGTGGAGACAGACTGACCGGGAAGAAGTACTCTGCAGGGCAAGTCTGGGTAGGATCGTGGAAGCAGAAGTCTGGAACTTGCCACAAGCTATCTGCAGAGCTAAGATCATTGCAAGTGTTTCTGGACATGGGTCGGGCTGAGTTCACCAGGCTGTGGGTCCAGAAGGTGCCATGAGGGGAGGTGTATGTGTGCTATAGTTCTTAGGAGGCCAGAGAGTCTCCCACTCCCAGACAATTCTCAAATACTTAGGTATGAGGGTGCCTAGGTCCTCTTGGTTGTGTTTTTAGGAGTGATATAAGGACACAGTGACTTGCATGAGGGACTGGGTAATGGGTAGGCTTCATTTATAGCACATATTTACACATTCCACTGTGCTTAGCCTCAATGCCTCCTTCAAGGTTTAGGCTTACTAATGTGCTCACCCCTGAGTTCTCCCTGAAAGCAGGGATGGTTGTGTTGGCAGACACTGTGAGTATACTAGGAGAGGAACTTCATAACTGCTCATCAATGGATGCTAGAAGGTCACCATATGCAAGGGGTCTGGAGGAAGGTGCTGGGTGGGCTTTTCCAGATGGCCTGTTCTAGTTTCCTGGCCTGGTGAAACAACTGCTGCCATTTCACTGTCTAGACAGATCAATAACATGTCTTCCCCAAGGCATTCCCATAGTTGCTTTGCCTAAGAAGCTCCTGGAAGGGTCATTGGCTAGCAAGTAGAAGAACAAACATCCCTTCAAGAGGAAGATGGTGAGGTCACTTTCCTATCTCCTTTCAATATAAGGTTTGGTTCTCCTTTCAGCCCACTTCCCAACTTGCAGAGATATCTGTGGGCTTACCTATAACATATACTCCACATTAACCATTATTTCCACCTCTCTACACCTGCTAACAAATGGCCTTTGGGCTTATTTGCTTTGAGTGAGGGTCTTACTATGTCGTAGCTCATGTTGGACCTGACCTTACTATATAGCTCTAGCTGGCCTTGAACTGGCTGGCCTGCCTTAGCCTCCTGAATGCCAATTCCCCCTACATCAGTGAGAATGGCTCTTCTGGAAATATAACTTAAGAGCAAGCAAGTCACCTGTTCAAATCATATCACCTCACTCAGATATCTGTGTATTTATCACCTCCACATAAACAGCACACACCATAAGAAAAAGCATTGGGCCTCAGCAGTGCCTGGCTGCCTACAGAGAAGCAACAGAATGGTGAATGGTTTGTGGGAGGGGAGTAGAGAAAGTCTTTGCTAGGCTATGAAGCAATGATGAGGTTCTGCAATGTGAAAGTCAATGGGCATCATCTCATCTTTCTAGGAGAAAGGTCTAGATATGAAACCTTAACCTTTTTGGACATGTGTTCTGTTCCTTTCAAGACACCAGCTTTCCTTAGTGCTTAACAGCGGGGTGAGGGGAAAATTGACTGTGAACTCTGTATCCCTCTGAAGGAAATGAAGGAAGTCTGGCAAACCAATGAAAGATGACAAGCTCTTGTTCCTGAGCTCCTAGAAGTCATACCAACTGCTGGCCAACTTAGAATGGAAGAAAATGTGCCTCATGTCACCAAAAAGTTTATTCCTTGATAGTAATTCCTTGACTCAGTGGCCTCCTCTAGAGCCCTTTCTCAAACTTTATTTCCATTCCCAATTTATTTATTATCTTCTAGCTCACAAACTATAACCCCACAGATACATCCAGAATGAGCAGGTACAGCAGATCCCTTCTGGGCATGCTCACATACCCATGTGCCATGCTTATCTCCTCCCTGATTTTCCACAGAGGGCAAACTACTCCCAATTTTTACAGTCCTCTCTTGGTGGTCTACCAAACACCAAGGGCTAGGCTGGATTCGGAACCTGTGCTGGGGCCTACAGGTGCACACTGTGATGTTCAAAGCCCATGTCCATGTCAATATGATGTAGAAGGAAAAAACCCACCACCTCTCATTATATTCCTAGCTCAAAGAGAAGACAAGCTCTATGATGATGGGTTCCCACAGAAGGGTGATTTGAGAGTATTCTTTAGAAAGGCGAAAGGCAGATTAAAGGTTCTCTTCCTCATTCTTCTACAATGTTGAGTCAGTAACTAAAGCTAGTTTTTCTTCTCTAAAACACAACTAAAATTTCAAGTTCTCATGTCCGGGTTGGTAGATCATGAGCAGGGTTTGGGGATGGTGGGTAAAGTCACTGTGAGAACAATTCTGAACCCAAGCTTAGTTAAAAACAACAACACTGTCAAAAGGACAAAGTGGCAGCCAACAAACTGGGAAAAGATCCTTACCAACCCTACATCCGACAGAGGGCTAATATCCAATATATACAAAGAACTCAAGAAGGTAGACTCCAGAGAGCCAAATAACCCTATTAAAAAATGGGGTACAGAGCTAAACAAAGAGTTCTCACCTGAAGAATATTGAATGGCTGAGAAGCACCTAAAGAAATGTTCAATATCCTTAGTCATTAGGGAAATGCAAATCAAAACAACCCTGAGACTCCACCTCACACCAGTCAGAAATGGCTAAGATCAAAAACACAGGAGACAGCAGTTGTTGGTGAGGATGTGGAGAAAGAGGAACACTCCTCCACTGCTGGTGGGATTGCAAGCTGCTACAACCACTCTGGAAAGCAGTCTGGCGGTTCCTCAGAAAACTGGGCATGACACTCCCAGAGGATCCTGTTATACCACTCCTGGGCATATACCCAGAGGCTTCCCCAGCATGCAATAAGGACACATGCTCTACTATGTTCACAGCAGCCTTATTTATAATAGCCAGAAGCTGGAAAGAACCCAGATGTCCCTCAACGGAGGAATGGATACAGAAAATGTGGTATATATACACAATGGAATACTGCTCAACCATTAAAAACAATGAATTCACGAAATTCTTAGGCAAATGGTCAGAACTGGAAAATATCATCCTTAGTGAGGTAACCCAATCACAAAAGAACACACATGGTATGCAGTCACTGATAATAATATTAATCCAGAAACTTGGAATACCCAAGACACAATTCATAAATCAATAGATTTCCAAGAAGATGGAAGGAGAGACCCCTGGTCCTGGAAAGACTAGATGTAGGGGAATGCCAGGACAGAGAAGCAAGAGGGGGTTGAATGGGGAACAGGGGAAGGGAGGAGAGAGGGCTTATGGGGCTTTCGGGGAGAGATGAACCGGGAAAGGGGAAATCACTGGAAATGTAAATAAAAAAAATATAGAAAAAAACAACAAAAGGCCAAATCTAAGCAAATGTTTCCAAACCCAGGAGCTGGCAGAAAGGTTATGAGGCAACCTTCACTGGGGAAAAGGAACTACGAGTGGTAGAACTATTCTCACAGTCATTTGTATGACTATGTAGACACATAGACACATGTAATTGACTGGCTGTTAAGTCACTATCTTCAGTCCCAGTGAGCCAGTCACTGGGAGGACATTAAGATGGCTTCCTCATGCTCTGTTCAGGGCCTGCCATCGTCACTGGCCTCTTTATTTGAACAAACAATACACAGCCCCACTGCTGACCACAGCTTGGGTCTTTTGCATCCAGCCTCCCATTCCTCCACTTCTGGCACCACCCTGATTCTGAATCTTGTGTCTATTGCCCATGTTCTTTCTTAGGCCGTCTTCCCACACTTCAAAGTATGCTCCATCACACCAGTGTTGTCTATAATTTCTAATCGTGTTGGTAATTGCAGATGCCACTGTCTATTGAAAGGATTCAGCCATTCCCTTGGGCAGCTGGAATCCACGTGTGTCTGTTTACTAATACCCCATGGACTGAATATCTGAATACTGGCCAAAGTCTTGCTATTATAAGTGATGTGGCTATGAACATTCTTGTGCATTTTAACAACAAATAATATGATAATAATACACATTTTATATTATTGATGACCTTTGGATTTGGATACACATATACACATACATGCATACGTGCACACTTTTTGTCAGATTTCAGGATATTAAAGTTTGCTGAAGAGGAGAATCTTAGGTACTTTTAAAGAAGTGAAACCATTTTGCACTTCCCCCATGATACAATAGAAAGACATAACTATCTACACCCCTTTCAATGCTTTGTACTGTCTAGGGCAGCACTGATTAATACGCTGTCACTGAGCATGTGAGATGTGGCCACTCACATGTAACAAAAGATGTAACAAAAGAACCAAATTTTAAATTTACTTTCACATGAGAACCCATCTCAAAACAAGCAGACAAAGGAAAGGAAAGAAAGGAGCGTTGGTGGTGTGGTATACTCCCAGCACTCAGGAACCAGAAGTGGTGGAAGGAGTGGGGGATATAGGGTGTCAGTAATTCAAGGCAAGACTAAGTTAAAACCAAATTAAAGGCTAGTCTGGACTACATAAGATCCTGTCTCAAAAGATAAAAACAAAAAATTAAATTGATCCATATTTAGTTGCATGTTGGAGAACCCTGATCTAGAGTCTATTTGCATTTATTTGTTTATTTGTTTATTGTGGAGAGGTCAGAGGACATCTATTGGGCGCCTCTCACTGTGGGTTCTAAAAATCAAACTCAGGTCAAGGTCGGGCAGCAAACACTTTACTTGAGAAGCCATCTCACCAACTGGGTTTAGATTCTTCAGCACGCTGCTGCAGTCAGTGGGTATAAAATGGCTTCACTGCTTTCTTATTCCATTTCCTTTCAGATGATAGGATAATGGTATTCTGTGATAGCTAGTCAGATAACTGCAGACCTGACTAGATCTGGGAGTCAACTAAAACCAAGCTGTTGGATACTCCTGGGCAAAATGTTCTTAACCTGATTATTTGAATAAGGAAGATCTCCCCTCATTCTGGGCCATCCCTCACAGTGGCAGCCCACATAAAAGGCTAAGGATGAAGGAAGTGTTGTATTTGCCTGCATGTCCCCACTCTCTCTGGCAAGTTTATCTATCCTACTGAGGCCAATTCTAATAGTCAAAGTCAAAAGACCAGCAGCTCTCCAGGAATCCTCTAGATTTAGACAGTGAGCCATTCAGCATCTTGGATGGAACAACTACCAGATTCTCAGCCTTCGTGCTGTATATATTGTGTGTATATACTCATTCTACCAGTCATGCTTCTTTAGAGAATCCTGACTAATATGGTATTGATAGGGTGGGTAGCTATGGCTCCCGGCATTGGTGCTGGGGCATGAAGGTCAATACTAAAACTGTTCTGCCACCCCACTCTGAATTGTCATGATGGGCAGTGACTTGGACAACGTCTGGTATAACGCTAAACAGGAAGTGGGAAAAACCTCCACTCGCCCTCCTTGACCAACACTGAGAAGGGGAGTTAGTTCAGTGTGTGCCGTCTCTGCCTCCACAAGCCTTTGTTTAGCCAAAGGTCTGCGGTACACTTAATTGCTGCCAGCTGGGGGTTGTCGGCCATTTTAAGCCCTCAGCTGCTGCGGTTTATAAATTTCACAGCATATAGGAAGAAGCAGCCCTTCCAGTCAACCAGCTAATCCAAAATGTCAGCACCAAATGAACTTGAGCTTTGAACTCCATGAAAATGTCAGGAGGCTGTGATACACCATGGATGCCTCATCCCCCAGGGAAGAGGCTACTCACACAGTGGCTGATATACTGCAGATACCCACCCAGGGAGAGCTGTTCAGGAATACTCAGGTCATCTGGTGGGGGCTATGTGACAGATACCGGAGGCCCCCAAACCAAAGATCAGAGCAATGAAAACCGCCTCTGTCATAGTCTTGAAGCAACAGTAAATCCAAACAAGGTGGCGGGCAGATCTAACCAGTTCCACTTGGTTGATCTTGCCTTTCAGCCTGAGGTCAGCAGTTGGCCAGGCCATGATTTGTTCTTTGCTTGTATGACGAGTAGCTGTGTCACAAGTCTGTTAGTTGGAGACAGATGGTTGTGTGTGTCCATACCCCAGCATGGTATAAGCTGATAGCTGGTTAAGAAGTCTGTCATTGTCAATGTCTATCAAGCAAGTGATAACCCACACACTATCAGTAAATGAGTAGCTGGTATACACAGACTGTGATGACTGAGCACAGTAGTTTATTCAACAGAGTTCTACCATCTTACTGAGGGCTGTACATGCCGACCTCTGTGGAGTGATAGGCGAAGCTTGCATTTATTTTATATGTGAGCCCAATATTTTTGATTTTACTAATTATCTTACTGATATGCAGTGTGATTAACTAAGCACAAATAATTAGACTAAAACAGAAGGTTGGCCCAGACTCTCAACATTGACTGCTAACAGCTTCAAGGTATCAGGGGTCTTGGCTGAATGGCTCCATCAAACATTTGTCTTTGCTCTGAACCAAACAGTCCACCCAATAGCACCATCTGCACTGGAAAGCCTGATTTGGCTAAAACACCTCTGATGCCTACTGCAGTACAATGTCTGAGGTCCAAAAGACCACTGACCTGCAGCTCTCTTGTCTCTGTCCCATAAATCCATTTGCAACGACTATGAGGAAATGTGCTTCTCTGGACAAAAAAGACTTCACTCTACTCAGTGTACGGTGTGGTGACAAGAAAGCTTGGGTTTGAAGAGCAAGTCCATTAATTACAAACTGTTTCCTTGCTTAGAATACAAAGTTGATGACTGGCAGGATGGCTCAGTGGGAAGGGGCACTCACTGCCAGGCCTGAGGACATGTGTTCAATCTCTAGGACCCACATGTGAAAGGAGAGAATCAACTTCCATACTTTACCATATGTATACACACACACACACACACACACAGGAAAACATATAACAAATATTAAAATGAAGCTGATAGGACTGTATCTGGGAGTAAATAAGTCAATAAACATATAGTGCTTAGAATGGGGGCTGGTCTATACAACACACTTCATAGAATGGCACTCAAAACACAGAGAAGGGACCCAAGCTCAGACAGATGGGCAGGGGAGGCTCACAGCTTGCCACCTCCTTTCCTGTTGACATTCCACTCCCCTCTCTGGAGCTCAGAAGTCAGAGTCATGTGTAAGGCAATACACAAAGCCCCCCACCATCCTATTGCCACTGAGAATGGGGGAGATGTTGACTCAAGGAATATAGAAATCCTATTTATATTGTTAGGTTTTAGCAGTCCAGCAGAGACGATTTCCTGGGCTGGGTTTGCACCCATCAGTGGGATTCACACCTGACTTGTTTATAGGGGTCAAGGCTCTTTGTAATCTCACTCATTTGGGGACAACGTGACACTGTGACCGTGACAGCTGGTAGGACTAATGCCAGCAGATGTGCTGCTGGGACTTCAACTTGAGGACAAAGATACTCCAGACTTTTTCTTGGTCAACTGCCTCCAGGGTGAGACTACCTGTTTACTTCAGCTGGCTTGGGAGGGCCAAGAAGGCTCACTTTATAATGAATTCTGCACAGCTGCGAGCCTTGGGAAAGGTTCCCAAAATGTCATAAATCTGCCTGCATTCTGGGGTTGCTTTATTTTATAAAACGGCCCACAACTTTCAGGATCATTACAGGAAAGGGTCACTAAACAACCAAAGGCTTTGTGTTTTATCCCCAACCCCAAACCACAAGCCATTGCTGACCAGACTCGACCTGCCACTCTAATGCTAACTACAGGATTGTTCACATGGGCCAATGCTATGTCTATAAGGCTAGTGAGAAAAAGCTGATTTTCAGATGACTTCTGATAAATGATTGTATAATGTGAAAATCCAAAGGAAAAAATAAATTATCTCCCAAAAGTTGGTATCTTTTGAGATCAAGGTGGAACAGAGAAGAAAAGTTTGTGGGGAAAGGAAAATTAGGCCACCCCAGCCAGAGACTAATTAGCTGCTGGACCCTAAGAAGTCACCTGATTGCTCTCAACCCGTTTCCTTATCAGCACATAAGAATGTAGTGCCTACATGGCTGATAATGTTGCATGAAAAGACACACAGCACACAGTAGGACTCATAAAATTAACTGTCTATCCCCACCTCTTCCTTAGAACAAATAAGTCAAGTTAAAACTCATATATGTGGCTGGGCACAATGGCTATCACCTTTAATCCCAGCACTTGAGAGACTAACACAGGAAGATTATCAAGTCTAAGGACAGTTTGGGTTGCATAATGAGTTCCAGGCCAGCCTGAGCTACAATCTGAGTCTTTGCCTCAAAAACCCAAATCTTTGCCCCGGTGTGGTAGTGCACACTTTAATCCCAGCACTGGGGAAGCAGAGGGATGAGAATCTCTGAGTTAGGGGCCAGCCTGGTCTACACACTGAGTTCCAAAATAGTCTGGGTTATACAAAGAAACCCTGTCTTGAAAAACAACGACAGAAGTCAACCGAAAACGAAACAAAACTCACCCCAATCCTAGAGTATAGTATTTAGAGTTTCACTGCTACAAGCACTAATATGGTATGTGTGTGTGTGCGCGCGCGCACGCGTACATGTGCATGTATGGTCTGTGACATGGCTCCCAATAAAAGTGACTCCTTAAGAGCGTGCAGGAAAGTGGACACAAAAGCATTTTCCCTGTTGTATTCAGGTATTAATTTCCTGAAATAATGTTTGTAAAGGAGCAGTGCTCATCAGCTAGAATTCAATATTCAATATACGTATGTACATACATACGTATATTACTGACAAAGCACTTTCTCTTCATGTGTTTGTAAAACAACCTCTCCTGTACAGCTACTGCTACCCCAGGGTCTCTATCAGGGCCAAAGCCAGGTAGACCTGGAGGTACTGTGGCTTAGGGGCTTGACTTGCTCCTTCAGGGCTACCTGCTCAGCCTCAGGGCTTCTCACATCTTCCTGTCACATAGAGGGAAGAGGCAAGAAGGAAGGGAAGGTAGAAAAAGAAAGAACTCCAAAGGAGTATAAGTTGTCTAGTCATCTGTGCTCCTGGTTAAGGCCTTTCAGATAAGGTGTAGGGAGCTGAGGGAGAAATAAATATTCCAAGACAGGTATATCTCCTTCCAGCCCAGATACACCCAAGGTGAAATGGACATCCCTGGAAACTGTAGGAGCTGGTGCAGAAGGGGCAGGTGATTAGGGAAGGCTGGTTGGCAGCAAGACCTCTGGAGCAGAAAGGTGAAGGCTGGGAATTGGGACCGCCCCAGGAACCCCTGGAGCATAGGAATGTTGGCAATTTCCTGTGGGGGACACTAGGAAACTCTTGGCCCAGGTCACATGCTCCCAGAGGGTAACTGGGTACAATGTCTGCATTTTTCTGAGAAGGCTCAGAAGTCTGGCAGCCACTTTGGGTCCAGCTCCTCTAGGGAGCAATAGTCATCTTGACATTCAGCTGGCCAATGGTTCAGAAACGTCTGATCCAGTGGTCAAGACTTTGGTTTCATTTAATCCCCAAGAAGAAGCCTATTCAGAGTGAATTCCTTATAAGGTTCATATGATATCAGCCCAAGTTTTAGGTTCCTTTTACCTTGGAGACAAGTCACCTTTAGTCCCCATGCCCCTTCTCACTTCTCACCAGGTAAGTTTCTTGCTGTTAACCCTTTAAGCTTAACCAATGGCTAAACTCTCACAGAAGCCAAGGCCACCTTCAGCCAGCTGTACCATCTAAAATCAGAGATGAAATGGTCTTGAAGTTTGTGTCTGTCTGGTTCTGGTCCATCAGTTCAATGTTCTCAAGACTATCCTAGTTTTTCATACCAAAAAAGAGCCCTCTCTTTGTTCGGACTCTCACAATAGGGCCAGGCATAAGCCCCTACAGGAAGGGGTGAAGGAGAACGGCTGCATGTCTGAATGGGAAGTGGGTTCAGTAGTGTCCTTTCTGGGCAGGAAAGAACAGAGCAAAGCTGGCATCTTGGCCATACCCTTTGGTCCATCTATGACAAGCTCATTTCTGCCTGGGACCAGGATGTTCCACCTGTGACAGAGAGTATTCTTTATTTGGTGATAAAATGGTCAAGCTGCCTCTTAATTACGTGCTGCCCAGTGTTAACATGAGCTGGGCTGACTGTCATAGTCCATCAACCCTTGGCAAACTGGTTTGTTTGGTCTGGACAGCAAACAACATTCCACACTACTGGATTTTTTTCTCTCCCAGATCCCCTGCAGCCCTGTCACCCCGTGCCTCTCCTCAAACTTTTTTAAAAATTACAGTCTGTTCTGCTGTCTCTGGTTACAGTCTGTAAACAATAAGCAATGCTGATGAAATGCAAAAAGCTGAAAATTTGTAAAGCAGAAAGGTCTGCGGGATGTCCCCCATCTGTGTCACATTAAACACGCACTGCACTCAGAAGGTCTGCTGAATTCTATGGAATCAGGACCCCGGGGTGACACAGGCCAGAAGGGCTCTTATGCTGTATGTTGAAGGCCACTGAACACAAGCAAAGAGGGGTACAAGGTGGCATTAGGAAGAGTGGATACGCAGCTCACTGCAGACTCTGGTTTGTGCTTGTTGCAATCTGGCAGGTCATGAACGCTCAGACTTTTTTTTTAGTCTTTGGTGGTTAAAGTAAATAACAGGTTTTCATGACAAGGTGACTCCTCTGAATGGCTGACTCTCCACATATTAAAATGACTGCAAATAAAAACAGAATGGAAGGAAAACACAGTATACTTGGAGAGACGTTTAGAGGCTACTAGAGATGATGGTTGCTATGTTGGGCAAAAGGAAACTAATTTAGTTGATCCCAAGCACTTTACGTAGAGGACCACGACACACTCTTAAGAAAATGGCAGCCGGGCGGTGGTGGCGCACGCCTTTAATCCTAGCACTTGGGAGGCAGAGGCAGGCAGATTTCTGAGTTCGAGGCCAGCCTGGTCTACAGAGCGAGTTCCAGGACAGCCAGGGCTATACAGAGAAACCCTGTCTCGAAAAACAAAAAAAAAAAAAAGAAAATGGCAGAACGTGAGAGAACAATTGGTGCTGGACTATGGGTGACTCAAACAGAATGAAGGGTGTGTGAGTGCCTCAAGGCCTCATGAAAAGGTCCCAGCACCATGTATGGTTATGGCATTAGCTTTTGCACATGTATTTCCCATCAGTTTTAAGTGAGAAGATATCAGGCAGGGACTGGGCAGCTGGCATTCAGGGTATGGCTGTGGCTGCTGCTATGAACATTTTCACTGGATCTCTGGATACTCTAGCCTTATACTGTTTTTCTCAGGGGTCTTTACTAGCATTGTACTTTATGGTGAAGAAAACATACCGTGCTGGAGGTGGCAAACTTGACCAAGGGGGGGTCTTTCTGATTCTCTTGGGCTCAGTAAACTTATTGTATATCATTTGCTGAAGAGACTCTTAATACACACAGAGTCCCTCCCTGTTAGGCGTCTGGACACCATGAAGAGATATCAATAAAGAGATGCTTACAATCAAGAAGGTACAGTCTACATTCATATTCTCTCTCTCTCTCTTTCTCTCTCTCTCTCTCCCTCCCTCCCTCTCTCCCCCCTCTCTCTCTGTGTATGTGTGTGACAGTTATATGTACATGTGCGCACACACATGTAGGGAGGTCATAAGTTGACACTGGATGCCTTCTTCTGTTGCTCTCTACCTTAATTTTTGAGACAGAGTCTCTCACTGAACTTGGAGTTCATAAACTTGGTTAGCTGGCTAGCCAAAAGGCTTTAGAAATTCACTTGTCTCCTCCACCCCTGCTTCCAGTGATGGATTACACATGTAAGATGTTGCATGTAGCTTTTACACAGGGCCTGAGAATATGAACTCAGATCCTCAAGAATATTACCAACAGAGTAATCTTCCCAGTGCCCAAGGTCTACATTCTTTTTAAATATTTATTTACTTTATGTGAATATCTTGCCTATATGTATGTATACTGCATGGATGCCTGGTACTCACAGAAGTCAGAATAATGTAATGATGGTTGTGAGGCACCATGTAGGAACTAAACCCAGGTCTTTTGCAAGAGCGTCAAGTGGTCTTAACTTCTACACTGCTTCTCTAGCCCCATGTTATAGAACAGTTTCCTCTGAGATTGAAAGAGTCCATCTTAAAGAGAAACTCCTTAAGATAGAAAGTAAGCAAATCCTTGAAACTGATCAGATTCACTAGGTCTCCCCCTCCCAAACAGCAAACAGTAAAGACTGTCGAGAGTCAATATTAGACAAGCCAAGTGCAAAGAAACCTCAGAGGCCAGCCTAGTTGTCTAGAAGAAGCAAACACTAGCTTAGCTGCCTGGAAAAGGCTTAACCCTATTGAATTACCTGGAAAGGACACCCTCCAACCCATTGAGTTCCTTGCACGGTGTGTAGTGCACTCCAGGTTTCCAGCTATGAGAAGCTCTCGCATCTGTGATGGGTGAAGCAAGTATATTATGGCATATTTGCCACATATTATATTAATGTTCAAAACAACTTGCTTTTGGAACGGAAAGGTGCTTTTAGGTGAGATGCTAATGTTTGTACTTGGAGCTGCAGGTGCAGCTTGGTAGCACAGTTAGAATCCTTGAGCTTCCAACAAAACACACACACATACACACACAGTGCATGAATGCATGTATTTGCATAACACTCATACATATGCACACATTTGTATGTCCATGCATACAAATACATATAGGCATGCAGGGAGGTGTCTAGTGGCATCGTACTGATAACTTTTTGGTGATTATTAGTGACCTATTACACTGAGTTCTGTTTACTCTCTCGAGACAAGGAGGAGGAAAGAAAATAAGAGCACCTATTTCAATGGCTTGCTGTAGCAATTAAAGAGCTAACAGCCAACAGTGCTCCAAACTTCAATGCACACATACAGCATGCTATTTTACTTAAACACCAGACTATGTTTTTAAGAAACCATGATGATTCAAGAAGCAGTTCAGTTCATAGAAACATGTCTAAAGTATATGCACAATGAAACCACAGATGAGTCCAGGTTTCCATTGTAATATATAGCCCATGGGCTAGGTAAGGAAGGAGCCACTGGACGGCTTTTTTTTTTTTCTGCAAAAGGGACAATTAGAGGGGAGTCATCACTACCTATGTCTCCTCCCACAGCCTGGCCAGGCCCCGTGTTCCCTTAGATACAGTAAGGAGGGCCATGTATACGACTTTGCCAAGTTGCAGTTGTCTATAGGACTTCTCCCTGGCCTAAGAACTTACTTACTTTTACCACACTGTCTTGTTTTCTGACCCTGAATAGCAGGAAAGAGTGTTGCTTCTTATGTGAGTCAGCAAGTTCAGAATAATGTGCTCTGACAGACTGGCTGGGGGTGTTGGCAGGCCCAACAGGGACCTGGTATGCATGGTACAGTTGTTAAAGGGTCCTCCAGGTAAGACATGCATTGAGAATATACACTGTAAGAATGGGAAAGAGCACATGCAGCTTGCCTCCCAGCATGCCCCAGTCCCAACCCACCGGCAAAGGGAACAGTGACATCTGGAACTGGTTTTGAGGCTCTCCAGCTGCAGATCCACACGAATGAAGGGGCTTATGGCTGTCCCTTCTGATTCTCATCAGGGCCGAACACAAGCCAGAAGACAAGCTGGTTCAGAAACCGAATCAACCTCACTTTGAAATGCTCTTCACTCCCCGACCTCCTTTGAAAACAGAATTAATAGTCCAGGTGGAAAGAGATCAAAATGAAAGATAAGGGCCCGGGTCCTCTCAGGTGTATTTTGAGATTTCATAGAGATCAGATGTACCCTGGGTCAGAGTTGACCTTCCCAGCGCCTATCCTCTTAGGAGACAAGAGGCAGTAAGACTGAATTTATTTGTATTGTTGGCCTGGGGAAGGGATGGGAGTTGTCTTTACAGGTCTGGGGAAAGAAAACCACACATACAAATTGTGTTAGAAAACATTTCATGAGCCGGAGTGATGGAGGTAAGATGCTAGACGCAGCCAGACAGATGGGGCAGTAAGCAATATCTCGCAGATCTGGTGCCAACCACTGCTCACACCCAGCATGTGCCTTTCTAATTGTTTCCCTGGGCATGGGTACACAGGCTTGTGAACAAGACAGAAAGGCAGGAGTAGACCCTGCCCAAGCTTCCCTGTGGCTCAGAGAGAGGAAGGTGTAGCCAAACTCCTCTGAGACTAACAAGGAACACAAAAGCTCTGTCCCACCTCTCCCTAAAACTGAGGGTTTCTTTTTTCTTCTGGACCCAGGCAGACAGCAGACAGTGAGGGCAAGTTCTGGCCAACTAACAATCAAGTTCCTTGGGGAGGGAGGGGCCTAAGCCAGCCCAGAGCAGCTCTGACGCTGACAAAGGCTGAGCCACCCCAGAAGGCAGAAGTGACTCTTCAGTCGTAGTTCTTCAGGGCTGCCTTTCCAAAGGACTGCTCAGAGCAGGGAGTGGGACCAAACTTCCTTCTATGTGGCACAGACACCATTGAGAACTTCCTGGTGTGCTGACTGCAGATTTTTGCAGATAAGAATCTCTATGAATGCTAGTTAACATCTGGCTAACTCACGGCATAATCAATGATTAATTATTAAACAGAACCAAAAAAAATCCAAAGAGCAGCAAATTTCTTCATACAATTTGGCCTCATATGGAGGATGAAGAGACACATGCAGTTTGGGTTTAGCAATCGTGTAATGGAGTCCAGATGACAACACCCTCCATGCTGGAGTCACCCATCAGAGTCTCTTGGGGCCTTCAGAGCACCTTGTCAGTGGAAACATGATTAACAAAGGACCCGAAGGTCTTAAGCTGGCTGGGCACTGTATCTCTTCCCTTACCTATACCGTCTTTTACTCAGGCCCACAGCACCAAAATAAACAGAAATCCCCTCTGGCCTCCCAAGAGGGGGTCACAGTATGCTGAGACCATCTGACTCAGCAGGCATCCTCCACAGAGGCTTCCTGTGCCCGCTGTGCAGCAGCTGGCACTCCCAGGTGACTAGCAGATAAAGAGGGACTTCTGGAAGGCAGAGCAGAAACAAGGCTAGAGCCAGGGAGCCAAGCTAGAGCAGTGTCAGGCCGCTTTCTGGAAAGGCACATTCTGGGTATAGAAGGGAGTGCCACAGTTCCTGGGTACAAAGTAAGGTGACCTGGTCTCTGGGCATGAGCCAGGGTCCCTCTGCTCTGAAAATGACAAGACACAAGGCACAGACAAGGCGCCCAATGAGGCTAAGGGAAGGGATGGGCTGACAAACAAGATGAAACTGCCCTAATCCACTTTCCCTCCTAGGCCCTCTGAATACAAGTAGCTATATTATTAATTAAGGCCATGTCTGTCTGCACATCTGGTCATGTCACGCACGGCTCCTTCTGAGAACTCAGGCTGCCTGGCCTTGCTGAGATATCTACTTCCCCATGCCCTCCTTAGTGAGGGGATAGAGTTCTTTTGAGGCCACCTGGAACACCAGGCCATTCCGTAAGGCAGCCTTCCACCTGCTCTGATCAGCATGGGGCTTGGTCTCAAAGAGCCAGAGAGCAAGGCCCATCCAGGGCCTCCGCAATGCTAAGAAAAGATACAGCATCCAGGCATCAACCACTCTGCCACTAACGCAGCCTCCTAGGAGACGGCTAGGTTTCCTGTTGTGTCAGCCCCGTTTCCTTCAGCAACATTATACTGCAAACAGAGAGCCCTCTGAAGAAAGCACTGTGGTGTCCCATTTCTGGGCTGGGGGACGGGAGGAGGTGGGGGGGTGGGGGGGGATTGGAGGCAGACTGCCTAGCTGTTCTGGAGGGGAACGTTCCAGCACTGTGACCCCCTCAAAGTGGCTCTCCTTCCCTCTCCCCAGACTTGAAATGCTGTTTGAAGAAAGGATGCATGTGAGCTTCCCCGTGTGACCTTGGATGGGCAGGTTCTGAATGGCAGCTGGGTCTATTACATGCCGTGTGAGAGGGTTAAGCAGGACAGCCTCAACTCTTTATAAACTTTTGCCCTGTGGATATGTACTCATTGGCGGCAGTACAAGACTCGAGCTGTATTACACGCCTTAACGATATGGTTCAACTGTCGGTCAGGCTTGGGCCTGGCAATGGGCCAGACCGCAATCAATGGGACACAGAGCCTCCCCCTTTCAGATCATCACGAAGGCTCATATTATCTCCTTTTCGTCGTGCTGGTTAAATTTATGGAGCAGAACCCTGAAGCTGCATTCCTTGGGCCGGGTCGGCCCACGCGGCCCTCCCTCCCTTTGTTCGGTACTGTAAGCGAGCTGTGCTTTGGAGGACTGCAGGGTTGTTAGTTCAGGCCCTGACTGTTTGCTCATGACTGAAATGAAGAGAGTTCAGTGGAAGGGCAAAAGGACAGCCCGAGTGTAAACCCCATCCCAGCAGGCCCTGGGCCCCTATATATAGGCCCCGAACTGCTCTTCAATGCATGACTTCACTTTGTTCTCACGAAAGCAAAATCTGTAGTCCAATCCCTAGCAAGCTTCTTGCAAAACAGCTACCAAGTCCTCATGCATTTGAATCTCCACTTGAACTCTGCTAGGACACCGGGAGGAGGCATATTCTATCTACAGCCATCTTCTCGTTTTCCTGGTTCCACAGGAGACAGGAGTGCAAACGCTGACTACTAGCTGATCACACTTTTCATACATAAAAGAAGTAGCCTTGGTTTTCAGGGCTTGATCACCAAAGTAGAACACATGAGCACCACACATGAGTGTGTGCATGCTTGCCATGTCTGCTGACCCGTTGGTCTTATGAACCCAAGCAGAAGGTCTCAAGCATCAGATCTTCTGAACAGATCCATTTGTTTGCCCTGAACCCAGGGTCTCTGACTGACATGCACAGAGCTGGGTAGCCGGCCTGCTCTGGCAGGGCTTCATTTGGTTTGAGGGTGGACCTATGAAGAAGGCCCTCCTTGCCTGGCTCCGGTGGCTCATCTGTGCTCAACACTGAAGGAGAATGTGCACAAACCGAAGAGGGAAGCGGATCCCGGTTTCTCCCACCAGTCAACTGGAAAGCTGTTCATGTGTATCTGCAGCTCTTTGTGTAATGAGACTGCCGGGTTGGATTTTAGAGGTCTGGAATGGTTACTAGTACTCTTCTAAACCAGGGTTCAAGCATAAGAGAGGGGGGAAGAAGGAACAGAGAGGTGAGAGAAAAACAAGGTTAAGATCAACCAAAGACACCACAAGAAGACCAGGCAGGAAGCCTCTGAGGAATCATTGCTGACTGGACAAATCTCGACAATTCCCCAACCATCTGAAAACAACAGACCCTGTACCAGAGACAGCATGCCTACAGGCGTGTTTTAACTCTGTGCTGAGGCAGGCTTGAGTCAGGGCTTTGGTTCGAGCTGCTTGCTTCCTCATTCCAAGCAAGCCTATTTCTGAGGGGTACTTTAGGTTTTCCTCAAAGGCTTCTTTGTCCACGCCCCAATGCTGAGAGATTGACAAGTCAATGACTCTGTCACTCCCAAGCCTAAAGCACTCTTTCAAGGGCTCCATGGGCAGTGCTTAGGATTGAGTAGATCATAGAAAACTGTCTCTGGCTTTTTAGAATCCCTCTTGTCTAGGTCAATTCTTTTACATATTCTTTATTCTGATTTGATAAAAAATATTACTAAGAACCACCTGGATCAGAAAACAAAAAGCAACAAAAAAAAATAGGCTCATCAAGGAAATTCAAGAGAAATGTGTAATCCGTGGGACTTGTCTCCATTTACTTACATATGTGGTTAGAGTTCAGTTAGCCTTAGCCACAAGGACACCTTGCATCTCTAGGGGCAGTCAACGGAGCACTTGTATCACATTGCCACATGGGTCATGTCAATATAGATAAGTGAATACAGCTTCCTTTAGAGATCATTGGGTAGTGTAAAGATCCCTGGAGACCGGATGTGACCCCCAGTGAAACGCCATCCATCGAGAGTCTCTGTAGTAACCGGGAGAACGTGTAAGCAGTGGACTTGATGTCTTCACTTCCTGTTGGACCACTAATATCTTAAGATCATTTCTATGACAATATTCCAGGGACATCTGATCAAAAACAAACAAGGAGACCGGACTGAAAATACAGGAGCACAAGTCGCTTACACAGCAGCCGCGGCTGATCCTGCCTGCAGACTTGCCACTGTCCACCAGTCTCTCTGGCTGTCTGTGCGCTACCTATTCCATGAGTTCCTTCACGCTGCTACTTCCCACCTACATGGTTAGGATCAGAAGCACTGCGATGAGATAGGTTTTGGGGCCTAGGAGGAAACAGACTTGGGATTTATTTCAACAACACACACATCCACTCTTACTGAAAATGCCTCTCAAGGTCTTTTTTTTTTTTTAATTGACCTCTTGACCAGCAGCTAAAACACTAACAAAACAAAAACCCAAGACAAAACAAAACCCAAAACAACAAGTCCCCAACCCCCCCCCAAAAAACAAACAAACACCAAAAGCCACCACCAACGGGGGAAAAGTTAAAAACAAAACAACGCAAAGCACGGAGAGCATTCACGTACATCTTCAGAGACAGAGCATGGGCGAGTCCGTTCATAGCAGACTCCTGCATGTCACATCTTATGTAGTCTGCAGTGACCCACTCCACCAGTTTGAGTCAGCCTGCTATGTCTGCAAGTTTCCCAGAGGTGAACTCTGAGGGAGGGCTGAAGCAGTAAGGGGAAGGCTGGGCCAATGACTCAACTCTTCTGGGTGATTAGATATAGCCAACTTAAGTGGTGGTTGGTCCAGCTGTGGACAGGGATAGAATCACAGTTGCTGAGGAATGTTTTAAGTACCTGACAGCACAGACTGACTTAATGCATTTAATTTTAACATAACAGTACTGAACTTTCATGTCTTGCATAGACTTTCTTCCCAGTATCTGAAGAGCCAACCCTTGTCAGGAGTCTGCTTTCTGATGTTCCCATAGGGAATTCAATAGGTGTTCACTACGCCATACATGTATGACCAGGACACAAATGACCCTCTCCCCTTTGCCACTGGAGAGAATGACATGGGTAGGGGGTGGGATTGGTCAAAAGCTAGCTGCACAAGTCTGCAAACAAAGCTGTACCAAGCCTAGAACTAGGATTTGTGTCTCACAGTCTGCAGCCCTGTTCTCACGCCCAGAGACCGACCTACAGCTGACATCCAATGGGAACATCCCGATAGGTTATTTTGATCACAAGATCTGAGTCAGGGAAGAACTGATCCTACACAGACAGATTAAAAGAATATGAACTGCTGTCAGTTCAACACAATAAATCAGGGTGATGTTCCAAGCTATCCTGTCAGCTCTCCCACTATAATTTGGGAATAGCAACCCTAAAAATCCTTCCCTGAAGCTTAAAAACAAAAAAATCTGTGGTTTATTTGATTTTGAGAAAAATTTTTTTCTCTTTAAATTGTCATCAGATAGAACACATTCTATTTACCGCACGGTCCAGAATTGGCTCAGAAAAAAGGCCTGGCCTGAAGGCCATGTTCCAAGAGCCACCTCTCTTAATGCCATTCAGAATTTCCTAGGAGCTCAAGAGGTGATGGGTTCAATTTCTGGGAATAGGCCAAGTAGGAGGATGAGGTTTGAAATGAATTGGGAATGAGCATTTATAGTCTAGAGAAAGTTCACCTTCAAGAGCTCAAAGCATTAGAATAAGCTGCTTGCCATTTCCATTCTGCCAAAATTATGAATAGGGGACATGATAGGAATGTTTTCAAAGAGTGAAACTTACTGAGGTAAAAATAAAACAGCTTTTCTCCCTAAACATTTAGTCCAGAACTTGAGTATGCTGTTATGTTTTGTTTGTTTTTCAACAGATATTAGGGACCCCAACTGATATGACAATACAGTTGGGAGAGGGTCCAGGCAGACTCAGATGCACAGGCCCTTCCTCAACAGTGACAATGGCCCTGCTGGAGGGGAATCTGGCTGCACAATTTAAAACCCTTACACAATACTTAGTCGTAGATTGTCATGCGTCTGGAAAATATAACCATTTTTGACGGATGCCTTCCAAACCATGTAATGCTTTTAGGTTGTTTATCCCAAGAGCTGGATGTGCAGCAGTGGACAAAAACGGTCTGGCAGCTGTCACAGGTCGCATGCCCCGTTCACATTTCCATAAGTGCGCCATCATTCTTGGTCGCCCTACCCCGGGCAGACAACAGATGCCAGTGTTTGGAGACATTTGCTACATAACTCTTCCCCGACAATCCTGGCTCCAGGGCAGATTTCCATGTCTTGTGGGGCCTTTGGCTGAACTCTGCTGGAACCTAGAGGCATCTCATTTACAGAACACACTAACAACAGTCTGGTGTCACCTGCTCGTCACAAGTGGGTTCAGGGTAGGTTCGTGGCCTCTGCACACCTTCTCCAGTAGAGTTCTCGAACTTGGGCTGAGAGCCCAGGTAAGACCCACCAGCCAGCAGGTCCAGCCAGGTTCTCAGGTCTGATTTAACTGTTGATTTTATGTGATGAAAATGAGAAGGACGAAAACCAAGTGTAACACACAGCTTCCAAGCTTCACGGCACAGTGAGGAATCAGCCAGGTTTCAGACTGATACAACTGCTGCTTTACCTGTTCCATAGTCCACACTCAGGAGAGACCACTGAAGCAAACACCAATGCCTGAGCCATAACTGTGAGGCACACACCAGGCTGAGCGGTTTATATAAATTATATAATTCAATGCACATCACTGCCCACGCAGGTAGGTATTATTATCCCTAGTCCTTATGAGTCAAAGGAATCTCACCTTCGACTAAGGGAGATTAGGAGGGGAAATGGTGGCTTCAGGCCAAGGAACAGGACACTGACTCAAATCATGGACTGCAAACCAGCAGGGCTTTGTGCCACAGAGATGTGGAAGCCACCAGGGCCTGGCGCTTGTTCTCTGTTCTCACTGGCTGTCACGTTTCTGTCCAGCACCAGGAACAGCATTCAGTTTTATGTTCTTCCCACATCTCCTTTTGAGACAAGCCCTTCTCTTTGAAGAAAGACCTCTTGCCCTCCTAGTGTCAAGATAAGAAAACTTTCAGCAACTTCCCTTACAAACTACAAAACACCCATCAGCACCCGGGATCTAAGTGAGTTTGCTCACCAGCTGCCAGGCCCTCTGAATGGCTTTTATGGTTCAAGGAGGGGTGGTGACAGGGCCCTGTCACTACCATCAACTTGTGCTCTTTCTTTCATGTTTCTTGGATTTGACAAGAGCCTTCTTATAACCTGTTTCTTTACAACACACAGAAAGAGAGATTAAACAGCAATACCAGACTCAATGCTGGGGTCAGACTGGCTGTGATGGTGAACTGAGTATAAACCACAGAGAACTGGGCCTGGGTCACAGGAAAAGCTTACAAGCACCAGCACTGTTATTATGTATTAACAATACCAAATGTGTAATAGTGATGTGAGCAGAGATAATACTCTGGGGTTCAGGAAACCAAATCATGCCAGAGCTCCTAAGGAAAGGACAACACTAAGGATGGACGAATTAGCATCAAGTCTGCATTAGAGGAATTCTGATTATATGGCAGATCTAGTCCACAGAACCCCCTCGAAAGTGAACGCAAGAGGATGCACACGGCACACACCCAAAGGATAAAAGGGAAGGCATCAACAAGTTTTAGAAGCAAAAAAGCAGATGGACACATGGTGATGAAATGTAAGCCCGGGGGAGGGGAAGCCACAAAGCGGTGAGATAATTAGTGTGGCAGAACTTGCTAGATTTCAGAAAGATGAAGGCCCTAAGGAGCCTTGAAGGCCTGGGTATAAAGGATAAACAGGGAGGTGTCTGTGTGAGGTGGTGAAAGCAGGAGGATTGGCCGGGTCAGAGGCTGAATGAGGAGGAGTTGGATGCACACATATCCTTGGACACCCATCTGATCTTCTCCCCCTCTGAGGTAGGGCTTAGCCAATGGGTTCCACCGGGTCATCATCACATGACACTCTGGAGCCCTCTTCACCCTTGCACAGAGGGTGGATAATCACCAACACCCAAGGACTGTCTATTCAGAAAGGAACAAGACAGAAACAAATACAAACAGAAGGAAAAAGCTCCGAGCAGGGGTAAGACAGGAGTTCTGAGGGATGATGCAGAGAATTCATGGAGAAGACAAGCCTATAGCTAGGACCAGTCCATGAGGTGGACTAGGAGCTAGGTCTAGGAGAAATTTCCATGAGAATGAATGAAACTGATAACCATCTCCGTTGTTTTCAAACACACAGAGAAATGTGTGCGGGTAAATTAGCATTGTACAGATGGGAATTAAAATATACAACATATGTTTAAGGATGCATTCAGAAGATGCAGACAGAAAACTAAGCAAATAATATTACTAAAGGCAGTCACATATTCAGGGCAGTGTGAGAGAGAACTGGGGACCACAACACACTAACTAACTTAAAAAAAAATACAACAAAAAATGATGGCTTCACAGAAACACCATTTGCAGATCATCATGTAAAAATTGAATATTGATTTATCAGCACAGGATGAAAGAATTATACTGAAAATGCACATGTGTATCTCAATAGAAAGTCTGATGGGGTGAGGAACTAGCAGTTTGCTTATCTATTCATTCATTCTAGAATTACAGAGACAGATGCCTCCAAATTAAAGACACCATTAAAATGCTGACAGGGTGTTATGGAGGGTGTCTGTGAAGCAGCATCCTCCATCTTCATCAGAGAAGCTGTGACTGCTTCCAAGAGACCTTCAGGACCGGGCCTGCTGAGTGTGGATGTTCCCTCATAGAAAGCATGTGGGGAGAGTCAGTGCAGACTCGCCTCATCTCATGTCATCTCATCTCATACCCTTCTGTGCCTCCCAGCTAACTGTATATACTTCTGCCCCAACAGCACGAAGCCTCAGAGTCTTGGAGGTACTAAAACACAGAGACTCTGGAAGGGTAACAGAGGAGGGCATTCAACCTGGGTGGCTATGGGGATAGCATCATCAGTCCTTCAGAGAGACTTTTTGATGGTGTGGATGATCTGAGGTCACCCATGCCTCAGATCTCCTGTAAGTGACTTGCCTCCCATACTTTGTAAGCCCATTAAATGTCCTGATGTCTCAAGCTGGACTTCAGTGGATTCATACTGTGGTTTATTGTTTGTGCCTTGGAAAGAGGGGGGAACACATCTGTTTATATCTCTCCAGGGAGAGAGTTCCCACAACAGGGAGGCAGCCTCTTGAGCTTCAGCAATCAGGAACAGGGAAAGGTGGGCAGAAAACTGTAGGGTTAGCTACTGAGACATTAGAAAGTCTTGAGGCTTTAAAAAAGAAAGTTAAAATGATGAAGTTGGTGGTAGCACTGTTTGTAATCCCAACATTTGGGAGACACGGTCAGAGGAACCGGGAGTTCCAGGGTAGCCTCTGATCAAGAGTGAATATGAGGCCAGCCTGGAATGAGCAAGACTGTGCCTCAACACCCTCTCACCCCAAAGAGATGTTATTTCCTTAAATTGCAACTTATTTTAAGGGCTGCGAGATGGCTCAGTGGTTAAGAATACTGGCTGCCCTTCCAAAGGTCCTGAGTTCAGTTCCCAGCAACCACATGGAGGCTCACGACCATCTGTAATGGGATTTGATGACCTCTTCTGGCACACAGGTTAACATGTAGATAGAGTACATATATATATATATATATGTGTATAAAATAAATCTTAAAAATATTTTAAAGAAAAAGGCTTTTGTTTTGTTTTGTTTTGATTTTAAATAAGAAAACAGTTCAGGCCAAAACCATAGGATTTGAATACTGTTCTTAACATCTGCAAAGCAGGTAACGTTTACTGAGTAAACATGGTACAAATAACTAAACATCAAAACCATAGGATTTGAATACTGTTCTTAACATCTGCAAAGCAGGTAACGTTTACTGAGTAAACATGGTACAAATAACTGAACATCAAAGGATCATTTATTAACTTTAAAAACAGTGATTAAACTATTGGTTTTGAAAGTGCTGCTATAAACCTGGAAATAAATGGTCGGGAATGGATATGGACACACAGCTGTAGTTTTGCCTTTTTAAAGCCATCAAATCACTAGCACTACCTGAGCACGCAAAAGAGATTAAGGGTATTAACAGGGTGATGGAGATGGCTCAGCAGTTAAGAGCATCAGCTATTCTTCCAGAGGAATCAAGTTTGATTCCCTGCACCCACATGGCACTACACAAGTGTCTGTAATTCTAGTTCCAGGAAGTCAAATGCCCTCTTCTGTCATCTGTGGGCAGCAGGCATGCTTGTGGTACACATACATACATACATACATACAAAACATTCACACATATAAAATAGACAGACAGGCAGACAGGCAGACAGATAGATATCATTACTACACAAACTAAGTGGTTTGGTGATGGTTGATGCTCAATCAGAAAACTCTTCAGATTAGTTTGGCTCCAATTATTCAGATATTCTCATTTAATATCTACTGAACGCATACAAATCAGAGTGCAATAATCAATGTCTATTGTAAATTAACAGTATTACTAAGCAACTGTATCTGAAAAATCAGAAGTCAAGAATGGGTGAACCTGAATTAATGGGGTCCCCAGCGGTTCGAACAGACACAAAAAGACGATCTGAGGTTCCACATCTTCCCTCGAAGGCATTAGTTCTCAACCTTTCTGATGCTGCGACCCTTAAAAACAGTTCTTCATGTTGTGATGATCTCCAACCATAAAATTATTTCGTTGCTACTTCATAACTGCAATTTTGCTACTTTTATGAACTATAATGTAAATATTTGATATGCGAACCCTGAAAAACCAGGTTGAAAACCCCTGCTCTAAGGGATAGCAAGGCATATGCAACAGTTTGGCTAGTTTCACAGTAGGAGGTGAACAGGTGTCAGCTATTTCCACCCAAATTGTACCTCTGGGGAACCTATGAGCCCTGCCCTGGCCGTTCTTCCTTACTCAGCAAGGCTGACTGGATTCTAGCCAGGACCCAGGACCCAGGACCCAGGCTCTTCAAGCGAAGAGGCGGAGCTCGGTTCTGCCTCTTTGAAGTTTTCTGTGGTCGCTGGGATTTTATGATATGACCCGGGTCGCCCCTGCCATTCTCAATGTTTGAAGTCTGTTTGGGGAAAGTGTACCAGGAGCTGACTCCAGTGTGAACAGAGAGCAACAGCCTCATAAAAACAGCTTTCCTTCAGAAGTTCAAAGGGCTTCTCCAAATGCTGTGGGCTGGCCCTGCTCCACCAGCTTCACCAGGGTAGAAAGCTATAGAGTGGGCAAGTAAACTCTGAAACCAAGACACAGTCCCCCTCCACCTGAGAAGAATCAGGGATGTACTAACCCAACCCAGTATCCTTCCAACAGGATGGACCTGGGCTCTCTGCTCAGCACTTACGTTGCCAAAATTACAGTTTATTGGGTTGGGCAGGTTAAAGTAAAGGACTAAATTAGGTAAATTATTGTAAGAGGTCTTTCTGGTATGTGATAAAATCTTCCCCATCATTACCTTGCAAAACCTAGTAAAATTCTGGAGCAAGCCAGGGGGGCTGACAATGGTTGGCCAAAGTCTAAAGTGGAGTATCGAGATACTGCTGCTGCCCTCACCTTTCAAGATTAATCCACCATCACTGATATGGGCTGTTTATCAGCAAAAGGGGGATCATCACTACATTTTACAACAGAACAGCTTGTTGTAAATTCACCAGGCGCAGGTGTACCTGCCACCGGCAACGTGCTTGCACAGTCACTTAAGGTGAGGGAAGGGGACTGCTTTCCATATTTGCAATCTCTGTGAGTCTTCCTTAATTGAAACAGCTGTATTCTATGTCTGCTCCTACATGCATTCTGTTGGGGTTCTGGAAATTGCCATTGTACATTCATTAGAGATTACTAGTACAGAACTATTGTGTAACTATAGTTCATATATAAGTACATAAATGTAATAGAGTTGGGGTTCCCCAGTGGTCCCTGCTCTCAAAGTCCCCATGCATGCTCAAACTTGTACTAATGAAAGCACTTTACACTCCATACTTTGTCCACTCAGGATGCTGATTGGTAACACTGTCAACTGACTTGATTATGTAAGTATTCTATGGTCAGACAGTTTCATCCAGAGTTTACTGCCACTGAAAATGTAGATCCGATCTGATTTTATTCTTCTCCCATAAGCCAAATTAGTAAGAAATGTAACAGGATTCTGTCTTTGAAAGGTGTTCTGGAAGGGGAAGGAAGGTGCCCAAAGCCACTTGCAAGCTTACAATCCTTCACCCCTACCATATTATCAAATCTTCCATTCTTCCCATCTGAAGCTCTTTGGGAGAGGGGCTTCCGGTTCTACCTGGAGACTCTCTTTAAGGAAGATCCCAGTCTCATCCCCGGCAGAGATGCTGATGCAGTTAGGATTCAAGGTGCATGCAGTGTCAGATGCCTCGGAAGTCTTTGCAGTGGACTCCCACAGGAGTAAACAGCTCTGCATAAAATACAGACCTCTCTCTAGGATAATTATGAGCATTGCTTTACTGGAAGTTCAGACTAAAGACCTCAAATGTGAGTCCTGTGAACTCACTGAACACAGGCAAGATGGACCAACAATGGCCAGATCCTTGGTTCTGGATCCAATGGGTTCTCTCAGCCCAACCCTGAGAGCCATCTGTATAGGACACGTTGGTTCAGACACTGAGCCTGTTCTCTTCCCTAAGTTCAGTCGGTTTTTACTTTGGGAGCAGGATCAAGCTTTTTCCATGAAGTCAGTCATCCTGGCATGCCAAAAATGGCAAAAATGAGACGCTCTCCTTTCTAGAAAGGATTATAATGTACCATGACCAAAAAAGTGTTTTTTTTTCCTCTTAACAGATAATCTTGCATAAAAATGAGTCATGGGATTTCAGAAATGGAAGGCTTTTCTCAAATACGTGTGAGCATGAATACATGCACCTTGCCTTTCTCTCGCAGCAGTAGCGCTGAGCTTTCCATAAGTCATGCTATAATGAGGACTGCATTGTCTGGGGCCTTTTGAGTGAAGGGGAGTGGAGGATTTAGAGTTCAGCAAGAGGGAAGAAGTCTGTCTCAGAAAATAAGACTTCTCTACTTGTGTTCCTGTGAGAGAATTTTAACTTATAAGGCATGAAGGCCTGTTAAGATGTTTCTTAAAAATATCTTCTCCTGTAATTCCCTCAGCCTGAGTTCAGACCAGAGTGAGGCAGTCACCGTCATTAATGCAGCTTCTGGCATAGCTTCTGCAGTAGCACGGGAAGACTGAGAAATGAGACTATGCCCTCCCTGACCATGAGGAACTGAGGAGCCATGGCTCTCACTTTGTAGCCATGAGCAGAAGACAGATGAAATGGAGACCATAATGTCCACTATGCCCCGTGGACAGCAGAGGAGTGTCCCCTCCTTTTGTTAGGATATGGTAATAATGTTCTGGCTTCACAGAAACAGAGTCCCAGGAATACTGTATTCATGCCATGTCCCAGCAGAAGGGTACCAGGCTGACCTACACAACCATCTAGGACTGGGCAAAGAGCCTCACAGTCAAACACAGAGTGCTCCAGCCTTCGCCCTGTCAATATCCACATCTGCATCCCTGTTCCCAGTTCTCAGGACTCATCTGTAAGGTCCATGCTTGAACTTAAACAAATGAGAGGCAGGAGCTACAGGATGAATAACCCAGTGCATCTTCAGAAGTGTTAATTTTCCTGGGTAGCAAGTGAAAACATAAAATTAATTTGCAACCTACAGACCAAACAGGAACTTCCAGAGAAATGCTGGACCTGTTCAAACAAGGAGTCTGCTTCTCCATCTCAATGGGAACACTGCTGGGGAGACTGAGATCACTTATGAACACCTTCACTGTTAAGCTTTGTTCTCTCGGAAGTCCCAAAAGCCTGCTCAATGTCTCAATGTGACACCAAGTCCAAGGCAGAGGTACCCAAAGCAGGAGCACCACAGCCAGGGAAGCATTGGAGGCTGTTTAAAGGAAGGGGCAAACTCTGTACCAAGAGAGGATTCTAACTTAGGAGAAGCCATTTGGTTTCTCACCAACAGGCCATTAAAAGTGTCCTTAATAAACTTTAGGTGGTGTCTTGGGAGTGTTTTTACTGAAAAAGTCGAAGATGCCCCACAAAAATGCTCTGTGAAATTAATCCGGGCTTGTTCAAAAGCTCCCCAGCACCGGGAACCTACGCCAGGGCTTTGTGCAGGGTCCTGAGACTCCGGAGCGTCGGTCCTCGAACTGTATTCTTAAATGCTTCTCCATCAGCATCCTTCAAACTCCCCTTCCTACTTATCTAACTTAAGTAACCAGATACGCCCAACACTCCTGGCCTTTGCTAAATGGGTTTAAATATTTCAAGTTCTGCCAACTCCCATTTCTCCTGCCTTTTGGGGTCTTGACTAAAAAGGTGAAGAAATATTTTGGAGGAAACCTCTGGGCCTGCCTTCATAAATCTCTGCCTGCTACTTTCCCAGCCAGAGCCCACAACACAGAGAGGAGAAATATGGGCCCAGACAGGCAGTTCCACCTTTACTTGAAACTCGTCTCTTTCTGGACATCCCCTTCAGTATCGCTGCATTCAGGCAGAGGACCAGGCATGCACATGGCCAGCTGCCCTGCGTGGCCTGGTCTCTCAGAGAGTGCCAGGCACTCTCACATGGCATCAATGGCACTGCAAGCATCTGTGCCGTTTTTATATTTTGAGAACAGACAAATGTGGCCCACTCCACGGAGACTAAAAGACGCACCCTGAGCCAGCAGAACACTGCCTTGGAAAAAGCTTCCTGTTTCAGTTCCAAACCACACATACTTGGAGAGTTAACAAATGCAGCGGGGGATACTGGTCTGCAATGGATGCATGGGCCAGAGGCGCTGCTGCCCTTGGCCTTCTTCTTCCCCCTCCCTCACTGGCCTTCCTAAGGACGGTTAGGCTGCATGGGAAGAAAGTTAGGTGGCTGTCTTTTTGGAATGCCCAACAAGAGGAACTTAGAAGTATTTTAATCTGAAAGGACATAAAGAGGGGGGTTCCCTATAAATAAAACCATGCTCAAATAAACATGAGAGAGAGAGCCAGTGTTTCCTGTAAAGCTACTATGCAGATGGATTACTGGAAGGGATACTCTTTCACAGTTTTATGACTTACTTCACTATCATCTGCTCAAAAGTTGGGTCATTTAAAACATAGATGGCTGAGATCTAAGCCTTCAACAGGATGAAATATGGCAAAGGAAGCAGAGAATTTCTTCCAAGTACAGACTCAGAGGCAGAACTCTTGGACTCTTGGGTTCTGTTCCTGGCGAGCTCCCTGGGCTCAGGTCAGTCTTCGGTCAGAATCTCACTTTTAATCCCTTCAAATCATTTGTTAGTCCCTGTTGTCTAAACAGTGGGGGAAACCCTGAGTAACACCCCTGGATCCTGTTCAATCAATGGGGATGGCTGGAGATGGTTCTACCTCACTTCCAAGAAGCCTGGGTGATTTATCCCTTGGGTAGAGTCAGGATGTTGTGGAGAGACCTTAGTGTTATCAGAGCAAGGCCCAGACACAAGGACACTTTTTTTCCACCTGCAGGGAGCTCTGAGCATGACCTGAAGATAATATTGCCCAACCTTATTGTAGTTCTTCATGCTTCAATATTAAAATAACCCTGGTTGGGCTTCAAACCCTTGGGAGGTAGACTATTCAATGGACAGGTATATCTAATCTCTTATTTATAGATGGGAAATGCTGAGGTGTGGACGGGCTAGAGATCAAACCAACGAGTCAGGTTTAGTAAGTGAGCAGGGTTTGGGACTCTGCCCTGCTATTCTCTGGGTCAAGTGTTCTGCTCTCTCCAACACATGGCTTCTCATTAATAACCTGGGCCTAGAAAAATATGCAGAGGGAGCCAGGTGAAAGGCTACTGTTTGCCCCATTCCACCTTTTAAATATAGTTGAGGGCACCATGATTGATCTACTGGCCTGTGGGCATGGCTGCTGTGACTTTCATAGTCACGGGTCCTGAAAAAGCTGAGAGGACAGACTGAAGTGGATAACTCCGCTTCTGAGTGCTCCATGTCCATGAGCCCTTCACTTAGTTCTGTGGCTTGTTTCTAGGCAGAGAGATTGTCCAATCAGAGTGCAGTGCAGCAGGGGCTGGGCTGGGGTCATTCCGTAAGCAGCCTGAGTCTGGCTTTACTATCTCTAGCCAGCTGTGTGGCCTTGGATCAACCACAAGGCTTTCTGAGCAGTCTGTAAGTAAAGCTCAAAGATGAGTGAGACTGGTCAGGTGTAAACCTCTAGACAGTGCTTGGAATTCTGTGAGAAGCTCATTCTACTTGGTCTGTTCTGCCAGGTTCCCTTTCAGGACTTCTTCCCTTTGCCTGGTCAATCCTTACTTTTACTTCAGGCTTCATCTCTAGAAAAAATGTCCGTCCTGATTCCTCAGGCCTCTGTACCAGCCATCCCCTGCTGGCACATTTTATGATCAGACCCATCACCACAGTATCTCTACATCACTTCTGGGTCATCTAGCATCATTCTGTAAATAAAGATATATATGATTGTTTGTGCCTGCTGCCCTGATTAATCATAAGTATTCCAAGGCTGTATTCTCAACCTAGAGTTTATAGGAAAATTTCAATCAACATTTAATGACTGGAAATAAATGAGTGAATGACAGAAACCAGATGGCACTAAGTCAAACGTTCTGAGGAATTGCTGATGACAATGATGGGAATAGCTTTATTCCTAAAGCAATCATAGTGACATGATTCGTGCTCCTAGAAAGAACACAAAGCATCCTGCAGGCCTGCAAACCAAAACTGGGCCAAGGTCAAAACATTTCAGTCAGCATCATTAACCTCTTTGCAGCCCAGAAATCATCTTCTAAAGATTCAGTGTTTAAAACATGTGTGAGTGCTTGTGGAGTTAAGGGCACACCCTGAAGCTGGAGTCACAGGTGGTGAGCCACACACCATGGGTGCTGGGAACTGAACTCAGGGTCTCTGCAAGAGCACTGCATAGCTTACCCACTGAGCCACTTTTCCAAAACCTTACAAAAAACATTCTTTTTTTTGAGCAAATATACTAATCCCTTGATATTTTGGTGTCTTAAGAAATAAAGAATAGTTCTTTGAGAATGTTTGGGTTCTTCAGTTGTATTTACACTGTATGCTGGAAGAGACCTCGAGCTTTGAGCAGAAATAAAGAACCAGCTGGAACTACTTTGGAGGTTTCTCTACTGCCTGATCATCTTCACTGCTACACACATGCCTCAAAATAGACACCAGGGCTGTTTTAGCTTTATATCTTAGAATACAACCTAGCTTAACTTATGTGCAGCCTTCTTCACCTTACCACCATCACTGCCCCACATGCCCCAAGCAGCTGCTTCCAGAACACACAGCAAGGGCCTGGCGTATAATCACAAGCACTTCCCCTACTGCAGCAACATGACACTGATGAAGTTCCCCGATGGCAGACAATGGCACTCATTTTAATTGGAGTTGACTTCACTTTGAATCTTACTGAAGGAGCAACAGGTATGGGCAGAGCCAACCAACTTCTAAACAGACACAGTGCTTTACCTGGGGATCATCAACTATGCAGACTACAGAGAACTTCTGCTATGATATATTGACTTGTCTTGATACCAACTAGGACTAGAAATTGGAGATGGCCCATGTAGTGCCTAAGTCCACAGAACCCAGTCTCTTTAACTTAGGTGTTTGTTTAATGGTCTATTTTAGCCTTCCTTCTCCAAAGAGACAAGGAGGGTTGCTGTTCCTAGAGGGGCTCCACTGAGCCCAAGGAAGTTTACCTTTTCTTTCTTTAAATCATTGACTAATGGATTGATGATATTTCTGTAACTTTTTTTTTTTCAATTGCTTGTGGAAGTGGGGATTGTTCCTTTTCCAAAGGCTGGAGGACTGGCTGACATTTTTGACTAGAAGGAAACCTAAGAAGGAACCACCCATGTGGTTTACAGAAACTGTATGTATTCTAGAACTACATTGGGTCTTGGAGCAAAGACTACTAACCAGCCTTCAGTAAGCTGATGGGCGTAAGGGGTACAATTAGCTTGGGGAACTTATAATGAGATAATGCTAATTTTGATCTCTTTAATGAAAGAACCAGACAATGTATTTTCTTATCTATTTTCAACATAGTATTATCTTATCTATTTATGGCAAAGCCCAGTGCCACTTTTTGTGTAGGTGGGTGGAGTGAGAGCTGGGTTCAAGTAGCCCAGGCTGGCCTTGAACTTGCTATGACCCTAAACTCTTGGTTCTTCTGCCTACACTTCCCCAGTGCTGGAATTACAAGCATATGCCATCCCTTCTTCATTCCATAGTGTGCCTCCTTTTCATATATTTTTATTGTACAAGTCATGACATTTCTGTTACATGTTTAACTTAAACAACATAACTAAGACAGTGTGTATATATATATATATATATATATATATATATATTTTTTTTTTTTTTTTTTTTTTTTTTTGGTTTTTCGAGACAGGGTTTCTCTGTATAGCCCTGGCTGTCCTGGAACTCGCTCTGTAGACCAGGCTGGCCTCGAACTCAGAAATCCGCCTGCCTCTGCCTCCCAAGTGCTAGGATTAAAGGCGTGCGCCACCACCGCCCGGCTAAGACAGTATATTATTAAATACATCAATGTGGACTATAGAAGCCTCAGACCCGAGCTCAAAAGTAGAGATCAACTCTCATCATGACACTGACCTGGGACCACTGAGTGTGGCTGTGTCTCTCACCGCCTGAGCTGTTTCAGAGGCGAAATCCAGGGCACCTGCCACTGGCTTGGTCACGGTGCCCACGAGTCCCTTGCCAAGGCCAGATATGAAGCCGCTGACTCCTCCTTCTGTTTTCACACCTTCCACTGTTGATGTTATAACACTGGTCAACCCACCAATGATACCTAGTGAGAAAAACAAACAAGGTTACTGTCACCGGGCCAAGGGCAAAACCAAAAAGATTTCAACCTAAATTTCTAGTTTCTGCATCTGGAATGATAAAGTCAGTCTGCTGATCTCTAAGTAGGCCACAAGTCAAGGGACCCAAGGGACCTGTCTAGAAAGTCCAGAATCAGAGGACATTGTAGCAGACTGTGAGTTAGAAGGAACACATGTCTAGGATAAGTTAAAAAAAAAATCTAAACTAAAACAAACCCCTGGGCTATCTTAAGAGTGTGGCAGGTAGAGTGCCTGCCTAGGGCACAAAGCTCAGGTTCAGTCCCCATTGCTACAGAAAACCAGAAACAGTAGCATACATTTGGAATCCTAGTACTAGGAAGGTGGAGACCAGAGACCAGAAATTCAAGGCCATCTTGAATTCAGCTACAAAAATTAAAGGGCAGCCTGGAATAAATGAGACCCTGCCTCAAACTGAAAAAAAAAATACAGAAAAATCATCAGTCCATTAATCAATGATTTAATGAAAGAAAAGGTGAGAAGTTAATGGTGATCTTTTTTTTCTTTCTTCTATATCAAGTCTTAAGCAGCATACAGGCAATAAAGAGAGGATGCAGAGAAGGGGATAAAGCTACAGGAGACTAGGAAATAGTTAGGGTCCTTGGGAAAGGCTTAAGTGCCTCTGATATGTAAAGTTGGCTAACCATGGTTCAGTTTTCCATGAATACCACCACATGTTTGTCATGGTTTGTGCAATACTGCATGCTTTGCTGAGACCATTAGGATAAACAATGAAGAATTCATTAAGGCACCCCAAATAGCTGCCAAGGCTACCCAGGACCCTTGGGGGTTGTGTCAAGCTTAAAAGACCAATCTACTGAAAAGGGCATTCGAACATTTCTTTTAAAAGTTGACAACAATGGTTGAAGCAGGCCCAGAAGTGTCCACAAGTTGGCAAAGGCTAGTGAGGTCACAGGCATTGCAGGGAAGAGGCAGGCCCAGTACAGTGAACATTTCTAGGACTTGGGCCAGGGACACTCACAGGATGTTTACCCTCTGACAGTTGGGGTGTGAGGAAGCTCTCTGCACTCTTCAGCTCTAGTGAGACAAATTGGGAAAGGAAACTGGTTGGGTGACAGTGTACTAAGAATTCATAGCATTTCTTTCAGATTCAGGGTCCTTTGGCTCCAGCGAGGCAACATTCCTATCCTAACTTCGAACAGAACACCTGCTAAACAACTAGGACTCAAGAGGTGGACCTCAATGGACCCAAGTCAAATAGGACTCCAGTTTTTTATTCATTTATTTTATGAGCATGTGAGCATGTACACATACATGTGTGTGTGCGCTTTCATGCACGCACACACAGACACAGACAACTGCACACATATGTACTTACACAGACACCTGCTCACACAAGCACACTTACAAGCCAAAGTCCACATGAGAAAGTCAGGAAACAATTTACAGAGTCAGTTCTCTCCTTCCATCATGTGGATCCTGGCTACTGAATGCAGTTCAGCAAGCTTGGCAGGAAGCAAGTTTGTTCACTGAGCCATCTGATCTCCAGGACTCCACTTTCAAATTACGGAGAATGGATAGTTCTGGTCTTACTGTGATGTGATTCTTCTCCTCCTAAAGGAGACTCTCCTTTCACACTGTCCCAGCTCAGTGTCCTCTTGGATGAGGTGGGTACTGGTTCTCGGCTCAGATTGGCCTAAGTGGCTCCTGGACGGGCTGTGTATAGCATAAGGACAGTCCTTGACTGGAGGTGATTTTGCAACTGTGAACTATCACCCAGCTTTTTAGTACATAATTGTGTTCGTCCAAAAAGTGAGGCCAGCCACCTCTCTCTGAAGAGAGGATAGCAATTAGACAGAAAAAATGTATACATTAATTAAAACTGTGCTCTACTTGTTACTGCATTATTATTATAGTTAATTAGAGATGGTCGAATCTTTACTCCTGAAGGATTATTCCAAATCCCATGTTTAAATTCTATAAACAGATTAATTTAGCCCAGGTTTACATCCAGCCTGATGCTTGGTTGCCCCCTTTACAACTGATGCGGCTCAAGAAAGCCTTCCACTGTAAGCACTGTACCATAAGCTTGGAACTAGTCACACATCATTATAAAATACTGTCCTCCCTTCTTCCAAATATAGACAGTTGTGACTGATAGACTAGGGGACTGTCATCGTATCAATGATTCCTAGGGTCTGGTCAAAGCTGCTAGCCATTGATGAACATATGCTATGAGCCAGTGGGCTCTGGATGGCCCCTCTGCTTTCCGGACACTCAGTCCACTTGGTAGTGAGTTATACATCACTGGCCATATGACCAGTGCCACAGGTGCTTGCAGAAGTATGAGCAGGAAGGACCTAGATCAGGAATGGGGGCAGCACTTCACTCTGGGTGGCTGGGGGACACTGGTAGAAAAGCTGACTGGGCTTGTATTTCCAAAGGCTTTGACTGCCACATTTAGAATTTGCTAAGAAAACCTCAATAAGAGATAGCTGAAACAAACTCAGAGACAACACGTTGCATTTACATGCTTTGTAATCCTGCATCTTATAGTCGCAGAAACACCATGGCTGTACGCCAGGAGTCATTTTTATATTTCAGTTTCTTTGGAAGGAGCAAGTGGCAAGCATCAGGCAGTCATGTGCATGGGTATCTGTGCATGCATGCGGACGTCTGACGTCAACCTCTGATGTTATTCCTTAGGAGTCATCTACCTCTTGTTGTTTTTACTGCTGCTGTTGCAGAGTGTCTTTCACTTGGCTGTCTGAATGACAAGCCCCAGGGATCCACATCTGGCTTTTGATGTGGGTGCTGAGATTAAATTCAGGCCTTATGCTTGCCTTGCCAGTACTTTGCCAATTTGGCCATTTTCTAAGTCCTCTAAATGTAGTCTTAAAGCAACAGGTCCAGATTCTAAGAAGAGACTAATGGATTGTACCTGATGCCCTTGGAAATGGAAGCTGGAGAACTGAGAGGAAGTGCAGTGTGCACAGCATCCTGAAGAGGGACAAGGACCTCAGGGAAGGAGGGAAAGGCTCTCAGACTCACTGAGACACCTCGCCAGTATCTGCTGCTGGCAGCTTTCTCATCCCCCCCCCACCCCCCGCCCTCGTGCACTGAGATGTGTATATAAAGGTACTTATGAGGTACCACAGCCAGAGGGACATTCTTCCTTAGCCTAACTGCAAGTGCCTTACCATGAGCCAAGCCATGGATACCAGCCACGAGGTGCTCTCCACTGGTGGCAGCATGGTATCTGATGTACTCTCGTTCTGACTGGTGCCGATTGTCCATCGTCTTCCCCAGGCCATCTGATAGCGTCCCTGCAAACTGGAACAAATTAAAACACAAAGAGGAGTTTTAAAGCTTCAACATTTTTGCTATTAAATAAATACCTTCCCTTGATCTTAGCTGAGAGTAAATAAGTTGTGATTACACAGAAAGGTTAACTTCTGAGTCACATACTATCTGCTCTGGCAGCCTGTCTCTCAGACCCTGGGTAGCAGACACAGGGAAACAAGAGGCACCAGAAGAATATTCTCAAAGCATTTACACATTTGTTGTACAATTTAGACTGAACAACTCAAATCCAAAACAAACCTTTCCATGTAAGATATTCTAACATCTGAAACTTCTTGAGTACTGACATAGTACCACAGTGGAAAATTCCATGCTTTGCCCCACGTGCAGGATTGCAAATCAGATGCTGGTGCACCAGACTGTGTGAGGTGCGTATGAATCCCACTATGAAGCTGGGCAGATTTCACATCTAAACTTGTGTCTCCTCCCTCAGGAAATCTTACATGTAAATAGTTCTGAGGTTGGGAAATCCAAAAATCTTAAATACGTCTAGGCCTAAGTATTCCATGTTAGAGCTATTTTACCTGTACCCCTGAAAACTTATTAAAATTTAAAGGTGTGAATGCTAGAGAGATGACTTAACAGATTAAAACACTTGCCAAGCAAGTACAAGGACCCGAGTTCAAACTCCTACCACCCACGTAAAAAGTCTGTCACTGCTGTACAGGTGCCTGGTACCCCAGTGGTGTAGCAGTGGTTAAAAAGGTTAACAGTAGATTTGAACCCATTATTTCAAGTGAAAATTCATCCTCTCCCACAAATCAGAGGATATTATCTACCTGGCATACTTTGGTCAGCAACAGCAGAATTGCTGGGGCTTGCTGGTCAGCAGTCTATCTCTATACTTAATGAGGGACCCATCTCAAGAAAATAAGGTAGAGGCTGATAGGACACCTCTTCATCTATCTTCTGTGTGCATATACAGGCACACACATGCACATACACCACAAACACACACTAAAATACACACATACACACAGAATTTTATTTTATTGTTTTTTACATTAAGTTAAAAAAATGGCTAGGGGATGGGTGAAGAGGTAAGAATTGGGATCCTTTGATGTTCAAAACACAGCCTTTGTGCTGAAAATCAGTGTACTTCAAGGCAGGAGATGCCAGATTATCAATCTAGGATTTCGTATCAAAATCTCTGGAGAACTGGGTAAAGGTGGAATTTGGTGGAATGTGTGCCTGGCACTCACTGAACACGGGGTTCAATGGGGAGAAAAGAAAAAATTCGATGAACCTCCCTAAAGTTACACCTTCTTTCACTTACTTAACAATTACCAAGTGCCCATCAGGTGCTCAGCCCCATTTATCAAATGAAGAGAAGGAAGTGAGCAAAAAGATGAACAGCAGATTTGAACCCATGACTTTGAGAGCAAACCCATCATCCTCCGTAAATCAGAGGATTTTATTTACTCTGGCATACTTTACCCAGAGAAGCTGTCACATCCATCAAAGCTGGATAAAAAGGATGTAAACTCTGTTTTGTCACCAGACAATTTGAAAAGGTTTAACGTGACAGTTAATAAACCACAGGGTACTTATCCTAATCATTCAGGCATAAAAAGAGAAGGGTATCAAATATATAATTAACCTTCTCAGGAAGGATCTACCAAAACAACTGGTTTAAAGTGCCAATGACCCAGGACTAACCTCTTAGAAAACTCACAGGAATGTTATTTAGATATACAGCTTGATGGGAAGACTATAGGACAACAGCCTGTTTGGAGGACCCAGGACACTGGGCATCCACCTGGGGGTCAACTTCATTCTGATTTGATGGAGGTGGGGTGAGGAAGCGGGGCTTTGGGGTGTGGATAACACAGATCAGACCTGCTCTGGAAGCCATCAGTCCTGAGGTTCCTTGACAGGAGTGGCAGGTGAGTTCTGGACATGGGGAGGAAACAGCAAGTGCTTTCTGGTGCCAGCTATGGGAAAGCTCCTCCCACCAAGCCCACACCAATGTTGATGTGGTCTAGAGCATCAATGGCACACCTTCTTGGAAACCTGATCCCCATCACAGTTTGCTTTTCAGCTTCACTTTCTCTATCACTCTAGTTAGTTAGAGAAATAAAGTTAATGGAAGTTAAGCTTACAGCTTCCTTTGGGGCAGTGAGAAGCACCAGGGGAGGTTGCAAAGCTATCACTGTGGATCACAGAGCATGGACTTTGTCCTTGGAGAGACACCACAGGACAGAAGATCAGGAACCTGCACATGGACCTGAGCCAGATGTCAGGCCCCTCTTGAGCACTGTGGAAGTTTTGGGTTGTGAGCCTCCATTTGCACTGGGGCACAGCAATGGTACCTACTTTACTATGTGGCTGACAAGATCAGCAATAGTTTCTCAGGGCCTGGTGTCCAGCTAGTATTTCTACCAACATTAGTCAGCTGCTAATAAGGACAGTCACCCTTTTCAAAGGGTTAGAATTGTGGCCAGCCACACTCAGATTTAACTTTAACACCCCATTCTTCACAGCAGATAAACTCAAGCCCCAATCCAAGTTGTCAGTGCGGGACCACCTATAAAGTTACAGTGTTCAGTGGATAGCTTCCAAAACCTTTCCAGCTGTGACTTCAAGCAATCCACACATCGCATGTCTTTACAAATCTCTGAGTCTGGGCCAGGATGGACTTTCACTGGGGAGATGAGCACCAGCCTTGGGTCCTGTCCTACAGCCCTAGGTCTCATTACAATGATAGATAGTGATGACCCAGATGCATCGGCCTGCACTGAAGATCTGGAGCACTAGCATTAACACAGTCTGAACACCTCTGTGCCAAAGCCCCAGAGGTGGTGGGGTATAGCACGTTAATGACAGTGTCTGCAGGATACCCTAGAGCATTCAGGTCACCTTAGAGCTCTTCCTCAGCTGGAGAAGATATTGTAAGTGAAGGCCATGTTATGTTTTATGACAGCTGGTGAGGATAAAGATAAGAACCACCTCTTCCTCCTCTGAGAGAGTATGGGAAGTTATCTAGGAGGGATGCCCAACATGATTCCGGCTCCTTCCAAATCCCCTCCATAAAACCAGTTAGATACCTGAGGCTCAGGGGGAGCCTACGACAAAGGCATCACTGCAGCTCATTCTTCCACAGCTGCCCATTGCCCAGTGTCCATGACCCAGAAAGAGGTCACTCTCCTCTCCAAATGTCAGATTCCCCCAAATGCTTCCCTGATGTCTCACCTGGTTTTGTTTTGTTTTTGAGACAGGGTCTCTCTGTGTGTACCCAAACTGGTGATTCTCCTGCCTCAGACTATAGGCATAAAACATCCTGACTAGGAGCTTCACTTCTGTTATTAAAGATGCTCATACCAGCCGGGCGGTGGTGGCGCACGCCTTTAATCCCAGCACTTGGGAGGCAGAGGCAGGCGGATTTCTGAGTTCGATGCCAGCCTGGTCTACAAAGTGAGTTCCAGGACAGCCAGAGCTATACAGAGAAACCCTGTCTCGAAAAACCAAAAAAAAAAAAAGATGCTCATACCTACGTTAATTTACTATTCTTACTCTTCTGCTATAAAAATTTGTGCAAGCCATTTAGTTTTGCTGCTTGTTACTTGTGAGTTGAAAGCATAAGAGATATCTACAAGCTACTATTATAAAAATCTGCCTTTCTAGAAAGCAGCCCTTTGCTTTGGCTTTGAGATTGTCCTGTTTAAGCTTATACTGCTAAACAACTCCTAATCCTCATGCTTCTACTCTCAAGTGCTGTGATTATGAATATGTGGCAGAATGCAGCTTTGAGAATAGGAAAAAAAAGTGGATGTTGAAGTCTGTGACCTTTCCAGACCTGATAGGAGGTTGGTCAGTTATTGCCAAGAAACACTTTACAGGAAAAACTAAAACAAAGCCAGACAGATGGTGGGCACAGGGATTAAGACAGTGGCCTCCCATCACTTTGGGGACCCATGCATGATCCACCTAGAGGCTGTGTGTGTGTGTGTGTGTGTGTGTAACAGAAAGACAATCACACCTGAGTTGATATTCTGACTGTGACAATTAATAGCAAAGGGACCATGGGCCGTGGCTTAACTCTTAGCCCCTAAATGGAAAAATTCACTTTGAAGGATTTAGTGAGGTTGGACAAGGTGGCAGCACTTACCACAGGAGAGATGACATATTGGACACACAATTAAAACTGAGCTGATCAGCTTCAACCCCTGTACAATAGTAAACACATTCGACAGGGCCACTGTGGCATGACAGGACCCTCTAGTGTGGTGCATGCTGTCTGCAGAGGACGAACTGGGTTAGCATTGGGAAAGCTGCTGGCATTTGTAAGGTCATCTGTGAGTAAGTCGTCACTCTAGTGGTTATAATCAACACCTCCACAGCAGAGGGGATTTGCAGAGTTAAGTCAATCCAGCTCTTTAAAAAAAAAATTTCAAGCCTACAAAAACACTTAAAGCTTCAAGTGAACGTCAGCCTAGCTAAGATGAAAGGTGCCAAGGAACAGAACGTCCTTCAGAAACCTGCTCACGCACTTACAGTGGGTTCCCTTCTGTAGCTGACGGAAGCATCAGCACTCGCCACACTTGTGCATTTTGGCCACGGTCCAAAGTCATTAAGTTCTATAAAGCAGTGTTTTCAGCACAGGGGTAAAAACCCTCAGAAGTACTTTAAGATGCCCATTCTCCTGAATGGCTAACACACACTTCTCATTCCAAAATAATCCTGTTGTCCGTACACAGGGAAACACTGTGAGTTAGCCTGGGCTTGGGACCTGGCTCTGAACCACTGATTTCAGAAATTTAAGTAGATGGTAGAATGGCATGGAGGGAGAAAATTCACACCGTGTCCGTCCGTTCTGTCCTGTTTCCCTGACCCTTGCATGATACTCAGCGAGCATGGGTGCCAAAGGTATTTGCCAGTGTAACAGGATCCCAGGCTTCAGTTTCTCCCTGTTCTCGGGGGCTCTTCTTTCACAGTTATTTACCTAATGGAAAGTTCCTCCTTAAGATCCTTGCAAACTGCTGGTGACAGTATCTTTCTTGTCACCAGGGCAGGTAGTGACTGCATTTCACAGGAAAAGAGAAAGAAGTAACAGGACTCTGTGGCATCAGGAAGAGGTTTTCTTTTCAGCGAAGAGCAAGGCTGGACAACTGCAAGCATGACCAGCAACAGTTCCAAGTTCACTCAGCAGTGCCCAGGACACACAATTAGAATGGCCATTGCCACGCTGTGCTACAGGCTGGCGGGAGTTGTGTGGTGCTGCCAAGGAGGCCAGCATGCTGGGACAGAGCAGGGGCATTTGCCTGTCACTAACAGCCCATCACAGTGAGAGTCACCTAGTTGGTCTAGACTCCAGTTTATCCATCTGCAAGCTTCTGCTTCAGAAGACTGCTTTGAGAGGTTGCAGAGGTAGCGGAAGCAGAGCACTGGGCCCAGTGCCTGCTAATCAGTCTTAACAAGTTTCTCAGCAGCAGTTTGGGACTTTATACTCTAGACTCATTCTCAACTCTGCTGGTAGCTAACGAAAAAACCTCCTTCAAGTCAGTTGAGACCTGAATCACTTCAAAACTAAGGTCCTAACCACTCTCTTCTGTTTGGTATCATGAAAACAGTTGCTATTAAAAAAACAAAACAACCACAACAAACCTGTTCTGGGGCTGGGGAGTGTTGCTCAGTGGTAGAGCACTTGCCTAGGTTCAATCTGTAGCATTACCACACACTGAAAGAAGGAAAGGCGAGGGCAGAAAGCTTTCAAAGTATTCTGGGAGTTTTGTCTTGACATTGAACCTTTCTGCAACACTTATGAACAGAAAAGTTAAAGGAAATAATGACCCTAAACCAGTAACTGTCATTTACAAAAGGCAAACTGCTATCTGTCAGTTGGGCAACAGTAAGGGCCGCACCAAGTGGGGACACACAGTAGAGGAAAAAAGAAAGGAAAAGGTACAAGTTGGGGCTTAGTGAAAAGGGGCTATTTAGGAACCTCAGACTTCTGTCCACAGAACACAGAGCAGGCTGTTTCCACTTCTGTTTGGTTTGATTCTATGTAGTCCTGAGGACACAGACCCAACAGGGAAGCCCTGAGAATAGTAAGGCATTTGAAAGCTGGGTCAGACGCTCACTCTGTCAGCAGCACCTCCAAGCTGTGACCTTGCTTTTCCCTCTGTTCTCTGGAATCTTGAGGCCTTCCAGCTCTGGGATGTGTCCTGTGTAGCCATTTCACGGACAAACACTTATCAGAACAGGTCACTCCTTCTCATTAAGAAACAAAGTTATCCACAGGCACCCGATTATCTCAGAGCACAAGGTCTAAAAGCAACCAGAAAGGTCCAGCATGGAGACTGCTGGGGTCGTAACTGGCCTGAGGCACACACCCGCTGAACTGGCAAGGCTCTGCTGCTCTGCAACTGTGACCCAGTTATGAACTCAGATGTAGTTTCAGATTAATCCGGAAGCTCAGAGTGGTTTGAAGCACTTCCATAATAGGATTTGGCTTTTTCTCTCAAAAGGACTGGTAGAGTTTGCAACAGAGACAGCAGAATGGAGGCAGGCTAAGAGAGACCTCAACAGACCAGTGGACTGGGCTCAGGCAAATCTTGAGGTTTTCCCACATTGATTACGAGAATCATGTAGGCAAAGTGCCTCTTGTTTTTTCTTTTTTCAAATTTAAATTAAAAATTACATTAATTGCCAGGCATGATGGGGCACACCTTTAATCTCCAGCACTTGGGAGGCAGAGGCAGGTGGATCTCTGTGAGTTTGAAAGTATAGTGAGTTCCGTGTCTGACAGAGCTAGGTAGAGGAATCCTGTCTTAAAACAACAAAAACTACATTGATTGATTGATTGACTGATTGATTGATTGATTGATTGATTGATTGATTGATTTACTGGGAGGTTATACGTGTGCTACTGTGTGTGTAGAGCTTGGAGAACAATTTGTCAGAGTCAGTTCTCTCCTGCTACTACGTGGATACCCGGGGTCAGACTCAGATTACCAGATTTGGTGGCAATCACCTTTACACTTTGAGCCATCTCACAACCCCAAGAAGCCTCTTTAAAGGCAATTGTGTATGGAACTTGGCCCATTAGTGGCTGCACATGCTGTAAGCAGGCTTTCCTGATGGTGATTGGTAGCTGTGTGGAGGATGCTAGCCCCTCCACAGTCCTACTGAGACTCTATGACACAGAGGAAAGCTGAAGGCGGCTCTGAACAGCTGTACCATCTTAACATGATTTGCAACTGATGACCAAAAGTTTGTGCCCAAGTACTGAGCCAGATTATGAGGAAAAATACCCTCTGTAGTGGTCACATCATGATGCCATGCTAGGCTGATGAATCATCTCCACTCTAGAAAGGCATATTGACTTCATTTTTAAACATTTTTTTATTATTTTATTTTATGTGAATGGGTGCTTTCCCTATATATCTATATAGCACATGCATGCAGTTCCCAAAGAGATCAGAAGAGGACATTGGATTCCCTGGAACTGGAGTTATAGGTGGTTGTGAGGTGCCATGTGGGTGCTGGGTTATTGAACCTGGGTCCTCTGGAAGAGCAGTCAATGCTGTTCTAAGACATCTCTCTAGCCCTGGCACACAGACTTTGAAAAGGTGTCCCAGACCACCCCTGCCATTAGCATTGACTAAGCCAACTGAAAAACTCCCTTTAGGAATGTTTAAGAACAAAACACAAACATACCACTTACAAATTGATCAAAATCTCAAGATACAAAAATCTGGAAACTGAATGGGGGATTCTTCAATAGGAAAGAGACAAACTATCCCCACCCACTTCCCTGCCACTACTACAAGTGAGCAAGAACTCCATCTTGAGAGGTGCAGTGTGTCTCAGATGCCGATGCCAAATGAGAGGAAGATCATGTGACCAAGAACCATCTGACATTGAGCAGAGCCCCTGCTGTGAACCCCATGGGGCTCAAGGCTTTAGGAAGAGAACAGTTCCCAGTTTCTTCAAATAAATGAAGCCGAAGTTGGAGGCAACTTTGCAGCAGTACAGGTGTGCGAAAACTCCCAGCTGCTGCTGACCATAACATATGCTTTGGAACAGTACCTGAGGCCACCAAAAGCAGCTAACCGAGGGCACTACTCTGTGATAGCACCTGTGAAACCACTTAGCTAACCCAGTCCTCACAGCAGGACAAGTACAATCCCCAATTCCCAGATGACACCAGGAGTGTGAGCACTGCCGACCAAGGTGTGCTGTGCTGTCGCCCTCAACATGAGTGTCTAGAGCAGAAACTGGGCTGGAGGTTTATTACCTCTGTGGGGAAATGCCTTCCAGAATGCCACAAAGCTCACACAGAGATCCAAGGCACACACACACCTTTCTGCTTGAAGAAGTGAAGCTGGCAAAGTCCAACAGAATTCTGGGGGTTAAATGTCATTAAAGTTCATTCGATCAGCCTTGCTTCTTCCTTCTCCCCACCCTGGCAGGTCCTCTGACTCATTAAGAACAGATATTCCCAGGGAAAGTAAGCAGTTTCTGAGAACATATTAACCTGTTTTTTTTTTTGGGGGGGGTGCCATTTTAGGACAGAGGCTGCATTTTGGGAATGTTATGCACAAAGTTACTCTTTCCTTCAGGCAGTGTCTGGAGATGAGACTTGTGAGTGTGATGAGCTAGGCATGAAAGATGCTGAAGCTGTCTTTATTGAAGAGCAAGAAAGTTTAGTGCAGTGTGGATGCCTCAATCTCACTTAGAAGAGGGAATAAAATAATCACAGAAGGCAGAGAGAGGGGGAGAGGGGAGGGGAAGGGAAAAAGGTATGGGGAGAAGACAGGAGAGAGGCCCAGAAGGCCAGGGGAATAAATAGAAATATGAAGCAATGTGGGGCGGGGGATGGGGGGAACCACTAGAAAGACCTAGACACCAGGGATGTGAGAGGCTCCCAGGATCCAATGGGAATGACATTAGCCAAATTGTCCAACAGTGGTGAGATGGAACCTGAAGAGACCACCTCCAGTAGATAGATACAGCCCCCAGCTGAGGGACCACCCACCCATCTCAAAATTTTTGACCAGAAATTGTTCCCATCTAAAGGAAATGCAGAGACAAAAAGTGGAGCGGAGATTAAAGGAAACACCACCCAGAGACCTGCCCAACTTTGGATCCATCCCATGGGCAGACACCAAACCTGACATTATTGCTGATGCCAAGATATGCTTGCAGACAGGAGCCTGGCATGGCTACCCTCTGAGAGGCCCTACCAGCATCTGACTGAGACAGATGCAGACACTCACAGCCAACTACTGGACTGAGCCCAGGGACCCCTATGGAAGAGTTAGGGAAAGGTCTGAAGGAGCTGAAGGGGATCGCAACCCCATAGGAAGAACAACAGTAGCAACTAACCGGATCCCTCAGAGCTCCCAGGGACTAAACCCCCACCCAAGCAAAGAGCATTTATGGGCTGATTCGTGGCCCCTGCTACATAAGTGGCAGAGGACTGCCTCGTCTGGCCTCAGTGGGAGGGGATGTGCTTGGTCCTCTGGAGGCTTGATGCCACAGAGAATGGGGATGTTAGTGGGGTGAGGTGGGAGTGGGTGGGTAGGTGGGGGAGCACCCTCTTAGAGGCAAAGGGGAGGTGGGATGGGGTGCTTATGTGTGTGGGGAACAGGGAAGGGGACAACATTTGAAATGTAAAATGTAAATAAGTGAGAGAGAGAGAGAGAGAGAGAGAGAGAGAGTGAGTGAAGACCTAAGGTACTGAACTAAGTCTGGCCTACTTCTCCGAGCGTGAGCCCAAGCTCAGGTGAAAACACAAAAAAAGGTTCTTGGTAAGGTGGAACTAATTGTCCCTATCCTGCAGGTGAGCTAAGATAAAATCAAACTCTTAGCATAGGTATTCTGTATGAACACTGAGAAAGCCTTGGCTTTGCCCAGGACTTAGAGTGTCAAGAGGGCTTGCTTCCCACACATCCATCTTTTCAATGTAACCTCATGCAGTAGGAAGGGTGAGTTGGCTCATTTTAAAAGGTCACTCGTGTGCCAAGCATGGAAATGCAAGCTTGTAATCCCTGTATCTAAATGGCTGAGGCAGGAGGATCTTGAGCTTGAGGCTGGCTTGGATTAAACCTCAACACTACCTAAAAGCAATAATAATGATTACTTCAAAAGTAAAAGGATACAGGCCAAGCCAGATGTGGTGGCACATGCCTGCATCCCAGCTACTTGAAAGGCTGAGAAGGAAAGATCACTTCCTGTGATGAGTTACGGACCAGTTTGACCAGCAGTCTGGGACCTCATCTCAAAATAAGGGGCTAATCCCAATCATGAGTGCTCCACCTTCATGACCTGATCAACCTCCAAGACTCCCACTGTTAATGACATTACCTGCGGGTGAGGAACCAGAACTATGATGGAGCTGGGGATGGGGGTCTTTGATGAACTGTCAATCCTTAGCATATGAAAATTTCTCCAAGGCTTATAATGGTGACTCATCCTACTCAAGTTCAGGGCACAACTGGCCAGCCACAAAATTTTAAGTTTTGGGTGATAGTGATGAGTACGCAAGGCATGCTGGGAAAGTCAGGGTCAGGGATTCCATCCTGACAAATAAGTCTTAAGAGACTTGCATCAGGGACTTTCCCTTGACCATATATGCCAAGAAATGCAACTTCACCCCTGAGTCAAAGGACCCAGGCTGCCTCCCAGCCCAACTGCTGGGCAAATGACTCCAGTATTAGGACTCTGAGCACTGGAAACCATTGGCTTAAAGGTTCTAAGAAGTCACCGAGAAAGCTCCCTGTCCTTAGTCCACATAGCTGCAGGAAAGCAGAGGTCATGTATGCCTCAAGATAAATGCCCTCTTTTAATCCATACGTGAAAGAGAAAAATCTCAGCCAAGCTTTTGGCACTGTTAGCTGCATTGAGAAACATGAGAGGATAGATTTCCAGAAAAGAATCAACAGATCAAAGCAGGTAAGACCAGGGTTCAGGGGAGGAGGCCATGAAACAAACTCCCATAGGAAGCATGCATGCTCTTCTCTCTCCATTTCAGGCCACATCTAGTTTACCTATATGCCAAAAAGAAGATCAAGCAGCTCAATGGCTAGTTAAGTGGAGTCAGAGAATCTCCAAATGCCGTTTGGGGGTCAACGGAAGACACTGCACGTGCTAAGCCCCGCATGCTGCAGAGCAGCTTGGCTGAAGACAGACCTCCTGTCTTCCTCCTGTGCTCCCGCTGCTTCACTTACAGCCCAAAGGCCCTTTAAACAAGGCCCTTAGGCTGCTGGCTCCAGCTTCCGGAGGGCAATTTTGCACTGTGGCTAGTGGAGCACTCGGGTAATGAGAAGTGCTGAAGCGCCTGGGCAGAGCCACTCGGGCCATGAAGAGCAGCCTGGGGCACCTGCAAGGCACTGCAGCAAGCAGGCAGACAGTTCCCTCTGCTGTGAGCTCAGGAACAGGGGGGCTGGGGTGCAAGATGGAGCTTGCCAAGCCTGATAACCTGAGTCCTATACCTGGAGCCCAAAGGGAGAGGACTGACTCTTTCAAGTTGTTCTCTGACCTCCAAATGAGAACACATACATATGACATGAATAAGCAAATTAAAAACAAATTTAAGTGAGTCAGGTCTTCCACCCTGGGGTGTGTGAGGCTGGCAGTTTGGTGTGTCCTGACTGTGAAATGTGTGATTCTTTCTCCTCAACATACACAATGCAATTGTAAGACAATAGCTCTTCGTGTAGATCACAGGTATCATGACAACAGTACTAGACTCCAAATGTCAAACACTTAAGTCGATTTATTTTCATTCCTTTTGGGGTCAGGGGGCAAACAGTGGGTCAGTTTCTTAACTAGCCCAGCTGGCCAAGTGGTTCACCCCTAGGCTCTGGCACAACCCCCCCCCAAGACATACAATAGACCTGTGCTTCACACACATACTCCCTCCTGTGAACTCTTCCTGCCTGTCATCTATTGTTTGTGAGGCACCCATCTCCATGGATTTCTCCTTCTGTTCAGTTCTCCCTACTCCAGCACCTGGATGCTCCCTGAACACATGGTTCCCATCCTCTTCTTTCCAATACTGTGGGGCTCCAGAGGGGCTAATACTTGGCTTTCTCCACCAATTCCTTGGTATCTAGCATGGAACCTGGTGTTTCTACCTGTCTACATACAGTTGCAAGCTAAAAGAAAAGCAAACCTGTTAATTTGTTTGACTGTCTTGGGTTCTGAGCTTCTTACTTTACATGTTTAAAAGGCTTTTGCATAACTCTATATTGAGGTAGGTCTGTATGTAGAGCTTCACTGAGTGTGTCTCAGGCTCTAGGCTGCATGCTTCATCCTCCATAAAGCCACAACATCTTCAAAAGCACTTCTGTGCAAAAGGCGAGTCTAGGAAATGACTTTCAGCTATGCTGAGTTCTCTTTGCACCTCCTTGAGCTCTGCACCTACCATGGTTAACTCCCACAAATAAGGTACTTAAGGGGGTCTGGTAGGGAAGCCTTCTGACAGTGCGTCATCTCTGCACAGTCACAAGATGGGTCTGTCACGGTATGGGCTTTGCTCTTCTCCTAATTTTAAGCAACTTAACTAAGAGCAGTTGGGTGCTAAGGACTGGGCAGATTAGATTGGGGCTGTTGAGGTAGCTCATCGGTTAAGAAGCAATCCTCAGAACTCATGGTGTTAGGACAAAACCCTCTGTTCTCCACACATGGGCTGTGGCAATGAACGGTCATGCACACCCACAATAATAAATAAAATATTTTAAACAACCAAATCAGTTGTGTTAAAGCCATTACTGTGCCCAGCACACTGAAGACAGTAAATGTTAGCTACTACCTTAAAACAAAACAGTTCTGTTCAGGATTGAACCTGGGGCTCCACACATGATAGCCAACACTGATCACTGAGCCCCAGCCCCAGCGTAGCCTTAACTATTTAACCGATGTTCATTCAGCTACTTGGTTAAACACAAAGCTACCTACAATGGCACAATGGGTGCTGACAGCTACCCCCACATCTCCTGTACATCAACACTGAGGAATAAAAGGACATGCAGTTCACAGATGACAGCATTCCATGGGGTCTGACTCCTTTCTGCACTGTGACCACACAGTCCACCAACAGCACGAAGGTGGACAAGCTGCCTGCTCATTTTGGTAACAACAGCCAAAAAGAGACAAAAGCCAAGGAAATACAAAATTAACATTGTTGTCCTCTTTATCAGAGCATACAGAACCAGATGTGGCCACAGTCCCTGATGAAGAAAACAGGCTTCTGGCTTTTGCCCGGAATTTCCTGAGACTGTTATCAGTAGTGCAGAACTAAGTTAAATGTTTCTTTGCACAAAGTTATGAGAAATGAATCAGATGTAGTAAGAAAGGCTTCTGTGAGAACAAAACTGCCCTTAAGCAGAGTATCATCATGAGCAGATTAGGATAGTCCAGAACTATAAAAACAGTTAACTGTTTACTGGAAATGATGGGAGGGTGCATGCTAAGTAAATACATGGATGAGCATGGAAACCAAACATTTACAGGTGAATTATGTTTTCTGAAGCACAGTATGAACATATGTGTTATAATAGAACTAGCCAGTACTCTCCAGACTGTACACTCTGACGTTCAGTGCCACATTGCTGCATCTCCTCTGCTAACATGTGAGAGCAGGTGTGAACTTAGTTATTCAGAGCTCCCAGCCATATCTTTTCCAGTAGGCAGGTGGATTTTTTTTCCCCAAGCAAAGGGGAAAAATCTGGATCATATCCTATGTACACATTTGTTGCTGGATATGTAAAAGCCATAAGTGTATAGGATTTAAGCTATTGGCCAGCAGGCTTTCAAGGACAGGCTCAAATTCTGTGAAATGTGCTCTTGGTGCTACATGAATTAAACCAAAAGAGCAGTTAGAACCAATAAATACAGTTCCAGGAAGAACGAACAATTTTAGACTAGAAATATTCACGCCCATGGACTGACTCTGTTTTCTTGTTTTAAAGAATTAATGTGCTGGAAATTTGGAGAATGTACTCTGAATCTTTCTTCCTCCTTCTGCAACCCTCTTCTCCTTCCTTCTTCCTCTACCTGCCCCCCACCCCCAATTCTTCCCCCTGTCAAAGCCTTTATTAGGTCTCATGCTACCCAAGCAGCCTGGCTAGCTAACACTCTCTGACACTACTGGCCCGAAGTAGGTTCTGGGCAAGCCTGATTAGAGATCCCTAGAGCCCCAGTGGCTCTTATCTCCACAGATGCCTGAGGAGTTTGGTATCTTCTCTCCCCACCCTCCCGGGAAGCTGGCCCAGCAGGTGCCCATTGGCAATAGTTTTATGTTACAGGCCTGAATGAATGATCCCCGCAGGAGCTGCCGGCTGTTTTCACAGACACAGAGGCAGTCAAAAGTCCACCGCATGAACTTGGAATGACCCCAGCTGCAGAGTCACTGGCGGGTTCATCGGGAGGGCAGGCACGCTTTATTAAACAACTAATACTCTTCACAGATAACTTTGCGAAAAAGCAAAAGTGTTAACTCTTTGCAATCTTGCTCTGACAAAACACCTCAGCTGTGAAGAGTCTCCAGATGGAGGGAGCACGCAGGTCTGAATGAAAACAAGCACAGAGACAGAAATGGCACAAGTAGGAACAGTGCTCATCTGTCCCAGAGAGGGGTCAGGATTCAGTCACCATTTGGTCGGCTGGTTTGGCAGAGTGTTCTGGATTAAGGTAGAAAGACAAAATGTTAAGGTTTCATAAACTGACTCCAGTGAGGACTCCGTGGCTGGGAGTGGCCTGACAGTGACAGCCCTTGGCAAAGGCCAAAACCATGAAATCCGGGACGCAGATGTATCCAGCCCACCCTGCTTTGCTCTTCCCCGACTCCTGGCACCCACAAAGTCATAGGAAAGCAATCCAGAGCCTCCTGTGCCAAAAGAGGAGACTACAGTCAATGGAGTAAACACCCAGCACCAGCACTTTATCCAGCAGCTCAGAGACCCTTCTGGAAGGGAAGAGAAATTCAGCACAGACTTGTGGTTCAGATAGCCATATTCTCACTGAGCACACAGCCTTTACATTCTATGGGCTTGCCTCACACCCAAAGGAAGACAGGCCTGGCTTCTTCCCATGGCAGATTACTCCTAGATTCTCTTTTTATATAGACTTTAGAATGAACTGGTGACAATAACTGTTAATAGCGAGACACAGGTAAACCGAGAACATTTAGGAGAACCCCTTGAATACTTGGGCACCAAAGACTATGTGCCTATTAAAGTTCATCTGTGCCTCATCTCACCAGCTGGCCTCTAAGCCTGGTTAAGGAAGGGCTTCCTACTTGGCTCCGTGTGTGGGAAGGGCAGCTTTGCCTGGGTTAACTGGCTGGATGAGATCCTGTTGAAAGACTAGCTAGGTGAGTTGCTTCAAAGCAGCCCTGCCTCCCTCCCGACACAGGTGAGCAGATGGGTCAGAGCAACAACCCAAGGACATTCTCCACACTGTACACAGCACAGCTCTAAAGCACAAGAGGACATAACTTAGATCCTTGCCTTTCTTTGTCTGTTGTGGAGGTCAGTCATAGAAATACATAAAGTCCATAGAGAGAATGTTAAACGAGGTGCTGAGGAAATGGAGTGGTGGGCAAGGTGCCTGCTGTGCAAACATAAGGCCATGCATTCAGAGCTGGGCACAGTGGACCTGTAATCCTATTACGGGGGGAGAGTGGTTGGGGAGGGAGATGAACAGATCCTGGGGTTCAGTGACATGCCAGTCTAGCCTAAGCGGGTGAGCTCTAAGTTCAGGGAGACACTCGGTCTCAAAAAATAAATAAATAAGGTAAAGAGCAATAAAGACACCTGATGTCAACCCTTGGCCTTTGCACATGCATGCACAGGTACCACATGTGTGTACCACACACACTCACATATACAACAAGTATAAAAACTGTAAAAAAGGGATGCCAAAAGAAGAATATCTAGAACTCCCTTCCCTTCTAAAGGACAAGATGCAGGCAGCCAGAAGCTACCCACCCAGCCACAAGGGCAAGGCCTACAACTGAAAGCTAACTCTGGGACTAACTAGCTGCGAATCCTGACGTCTTGGTTTCTCCTCAATGGTCTGTGAGGGCTCAGTGCCAATCTTGATAGTCTTTCCCATGTCTGCTATCCTCAGAAGTTGTGTTCCGGTCTACATCTGAGAAAGGCTGACTCCCCACGTCCAGCAGACTGAGACCTCTTGGGAACACAACATGCGCTTAGGGAAGACAGAGACTCCAGTCTGCCATCAAGTCTGTGTCTGTGACTCTAGGTTGACACAAGTCACTAGTCTGTGTGTGACACTGAGTCGACAGCAGTCACTATTATTATTATTATTAATCCACAGAGAAATAGGCAGCAAATTCCCTGTTTTATCATTTATTCAGAGGCCTGGCAATTCATCTTGTCTGCTGATTAATTTGACTTGATTGGTTTCTCCTGGCAATTATTCTGTAGCAGTCTAAAATTTTCCTTTTCTCAGGTTGTGGGACATAGAAGCAAAGTTGCTAATGTCATTAGAAATGGGCTGTCAGACTCTACTTGCCTTTGTTTCTCTCTGGATGTGTGACTGCAGCCTTGTGCACTTACCTGGGATCTTAGAGCCCACCCTTTACAACCCCACATGGCTACGAGGAGAGAGGCCCTCTGAGAAGCTGTGAGTACTCCTGGAGGATATTCTCCCAGCTCCCTGGGGTAGCTCCGCACAGAGGGCAGAGAGGGGTTGGCAGCCTGACCCAACACTAACTGCCCATTTGAGGCTGGTGAGTTACTTTCTCACCACTCAGAGGAAAGGGATGACAGCCTGGCCTGGTGGCCCCATAGGGATGTTGCAAGCCTAGTGAGTTAGACATGAAAGTGTTCCAGCTCCTGAGGAGGAAGCAGCAGGTACTGCTATGGGAAATGGCCTGAGGCTGCAGAGGAGCCCAGGGTCCTGTCCTTTTCTGCAAGCTCCATTTGACCCTCCAGAAGCTAATTACCTACAATGTGACTCAATGTTTTCATCCGTCAAATGGGGATAATCCTTGATCTCTAATGTCTAAGTGTGTGAACATCAGATGGTGACAGGAGTTTGCTACAAAGGTTAAATTCCTATAAAACCTTCACAGAGCCTCTGTGCCTCCTTTTGTGACTTTGCCATAATCCTTGTCCGTTTCCAAGTTACCAATAAAGAGGAAATCATTCCACTGGCTACAATACCTGGCTTTGAACATCACACACACACACTAAAAAAACCCCAAAACCAAACAAACAAAAAACAGAACTGAAACAATGGCTTTGACAGCACATTCTGCTTAACATTCACTTCTGGAAAAGCACCAGACATTTAATCCTGCAAACTAATGTTTTATTACATAAATTTAATTTACCTAAGTATTTCCAACTAAGAAAGCAAACAGCTCTTTCTCACCCACACTTTTATTCAATAGGTCAAGAGGAACTCTATAGAGTAACTAGGTTTGTTTCTCCTTCTTCTGACAGTCTGCCAAGGCTTCCTGCCATGTTGGGCAGAGCCAGGGCCTGCTGGAACCCTATGTGATGAGTATTTGCTGAGGACTACACTGTGTCAGCACTGAGGGACAATGGGGCAGGTGAGTGGGCACATCCTCCAAGTCAATGTCTCTGGGATAGGGTCTCACTGCGTCTTTCAGGATGGCCTTAAACATTTGGTCCTGCAGCCCTGAGTGCCCTGTTTCTATTTTGGTTAGCTGCAGGCTTCAGATATGTTTGGGACAAACTTGTAAATCAACCGTTCTACAGTTTCTGTTTATTTCACATTAAAACTAAACAACAGATAATAAAAAGCAGGCTGGTGTTCTAGTTCATAACTTTGCTGAACATACACAAGGCAAAACTGCAGAGGCAAATAACAGACCCCCCCCATGCAATGTGATTGGCTCACTTCCATTTTTCCTATAGCAAATATTTATGGCTGCTTACAAGGAAGATCAGTCAAAAATGTCAGATAAGATCTTTGCCCTTGGGCAGCTTGACGTCTACTCGAGGATGCAAGCAATAAGCAGACACCTACATTTCACATTTCCTTAGGCCCTGGGCCTCATCCTTGAGGAAGAGCAGGGTATTCTTGGCCTCTAGTCCCACAGCACTTTCCCACGTGACTGCTCCCAGTCTGTACAGACCCCACTACAACCCTCACCTTTCTGCAGGAAGGCCTACTCTACATGTGTGTGCTTTTTCTCTCAAACACACACACACACACACACACACACACAGAGAGGGAGGAGGGAGGGAGGAAGGGAGGGAGGGAGGGGGAGGGAGAGGGAGAGAGAGAGAGAGAGAGATTGAGAACAGTTGCTGCTATAACAGAAGCATTAAGTGTCATGGGAAATAGAGCAGGGAAATAGAGGTGGCATTTGGGTTGGACCTTATAAATACAGAGCCTCGTACGTGAGGTGTGGGATGGGTGCCACAGACAAAGGGAAAGCACTGAGAATAAGATCAGGGAGAACAACACACAGGGGAGTGATCAGGACAGCCATCTTTGTGGTCTTCCTGCCTTTACCTGATTCTAGGAGCTTCCTAATGTTTGGCTTATGACCTCTTTCCTCCCACTAAATTAGACACTTCCTTCTAAGAAATGCACAGGAGGGCTTCCCCACTGGAGCTGAACAGAAAGGAAAGAGGACGTTCCATTTCCCACATGCCTGTTGGAGTGAATGTGGTGTCCCTCTGCTTTCTGTACTGAACAACTGTTTCTTCTGTGGTCATGTTGGGATGACCTTGGTTCTCGATGAGCTAGGCCTGAGCATGTTATCATTTGACCATGGGGCAAGGCAAAGAAAAGACCCATGTGTTAGTCTTCTAGAAGTACCTTTTTCTTCCATGGTCTTTCTTTCCCAACAGTGTTTAGATTTTTTAACATAATGACTTGATATAAGCTCCAATTCTTGCAGCCTCTCCATCCACAAAGATTCTGCTCCAATCTCTTTTTACCTCCATTTTGCTTTTTTGTGATTTCTCAAATATGACACAAATAACATCCTGGTTAATCCTAAGCCTCTAAGAGGAAAAGTCATTTTCATTCTCTTCTTGTCTCTGAAACCACTCTGCAAGGGAGAATTTGCTAGTAAGGCTCACAGAGGGCACTGACAGGGGAGACTCCAAGACCAGGACCATGCCTATTTCTGTAGCAAAAGGGAAGAAGACTCATGAAACAATGTCTAGCAAAGTTTTTGAAGCTAGAAGACCCAGGGAAAAATTCCAAGCCTAACAGCTTCTGTTAGATCATCTTGATGGAGTTATTTCTAGGTTTCTGCTTCTTCACCTGTAAGGTAGTGGTGGTGATCTCTCCCTATCTTCAGATGTCATCAACGAAGAATGACTAAGGCCAACAGAGACTAGGGAGGAATGGTGAGGGGCCTACGAGTAAATACAAGTTTTAATTTACTCCAAGAAGCAAACTGCAGAGCAGGCCAACAGGACTAAGCATAAACTCATAATGATATACTGTCTCCAGTCTTCCCTGCCTGGCTTTTAAACTCAATAGCCAAGCATCTGAAAGCCACGCTTGTGGGACTCAGACACAAGGTGTCTCTACAGAGGTTTTAAAACTATGGGAAGAAAGAGTGAAAGAAAAAAGCAATGAAGAAAAAAAGCAAACATTCTGCCACTAACTGATAGGAGGGAAATACAATGTTTCTTAGTTTCAAGCACTCTGAGCTGAAGTTAAATATTATTTTCTTAGATTATTTTTAATTTGGTGTATGCGTGCATGAATGTCCACAGAGGCCACATGAGGGCATCAGATCCCCTGAAGCTGGAATTACAGATGGTTATGAGATACTATATACATGCTGGGAACTGAACTCAAAGTCCCCTGCAAAAGTAGTCAGTGCTCTAAACTGCTGAGTCATTTCTCCAACCCTTAAAATATTAGTATTTTAAAAAATCCTAGTTGCCTAGGGTGAAAGAACTCAAGGAAAATAGAATCTTCCAGTCACAGCGATCCTGATCTTCAATGGTCAACAACCAGCTAATGTGTCCTTCAGAAAATTGTAAATATTGAGTACAGCATTTCAACTCATTCAGCACAACAATTGGGAAGACCAGACATTGACGTGAAGGATATGAAAGTTTGTTACTAAGCTTGATTACATTAAATTTCTTTTAGTAGCCATATTTGTACTTAGGAAAGCCACTGAACCAGGAGAGACATAGGTCTTTTTTTTTTCATTTTTCCTGCTTCGCATCCTTCCACCATGCAGTTGTTCTTCTGGGTGATGAGGTAAAGCTACTTGAAATGTGTGTTGCTCACTGCTGAGGTGACAACTTCAGGTCCCCACACTTGACTGACTGACACTAGGAAATGGACAGTTGTCATTCTCTTCCTGCCAGGCTGTGGAGTTCCCTGCTCAGCTGAAGGAGAGAACTCCTAAGCTGTTCTTGGGAACCTTGGTCACTTGGGATTCCCATGCCACCAATCCACTCCCCAGTGCCAAACACACTTCTGACCACCCAGATGGCTGAGAATCGTCTGAGCAAGAATGGGTCAGGCAGCACCAGAAAACTGCCTCTAACTACACCTAATACAAAGTAAGGGGATCCTTTTAGCCTTCAAAGTTATTAGAAGAAAATTAAACAAAAACTTAGATCCCAAACATGAGTCATTTCTCCACATGTGGCAACCTGAACGTACCTCATCTAAGTCAAAAAAGGAAGCCTTCAGGTGACTTGGGGTCAAAATATTTTTGAAAACAGAAAGCCCTACATTCTCTAAGGGGTAGATTACTGTCTGAAGAAAATTTTGCTCTACTTAAAACCATGCCAACTTAAACACAGTAAAACCTGATGCTTACGAGAAGCCATCCACCTATTTCTCGATTATAGGTACATGGAAAAGCTATTATGGGGATAATCAGCTCAACAATAAAATGGAACAGTCACACATAATGACAAAAACAGACACAAGTCATAAATTGCCGTTCCCCTTCAGAATCCACACAGAACATTCTTTTGTGAGAAGATCTAACTTTCTCCTTGAATAAACAGAGCGTTAGTCTGGTCTGAGCCCTATAAATATACTGCCTGCAAAACAAGCACAAACAAATGCTAGTTCCTAAACAAAAGGCATCTGGGCTGCCCTGTCTGCTGCAAGGCCACAGCAGATGAGGCAGGCACTGGAACAGGGCCTGTCAGAGAAGCTCTGAAATAGGAAAGTCCAGGTCCACTGATCACTGCAATGTCCCAGATCTGGTTTCCTGAGACAAAGGGCCAGCAGAGGGGAAATGGTTCAGTGGCACACTGCTGCCCAAAATAGGGAGCAAAGACGCAGGAGAAAACATTATCTGAGGTCCTAGCTAGACCCTGTGGAAGTCATTCAAGGCCAGCCTCATTTTCTACCTGCCCCTGTTGATCTACAGAGCTGACAGTTCTCACTGAGAGCAGCAGGCGGGCCTCTGTTTGGCTTGTTTACTCAGACAGCATCTCAGTAGCCTCTGCTTGTCTCAAACTCAAGATTCCCCTGCCTCAGCCTCCTGAGTGCTGGCTTTGAGGGTGTGTCACCACTCCTGGAGATGGCGTTTTCTCTTGTTTACTCTTTATCCTATTGTTTTATTTTTCAATATTTAGGGGAATGTCTGTCATAACCTTAGAGTTGATGATCATGTGTAAAAGTGTCAGTCAGTGAGGGAGGGGCTTGGTGAAGGAGCTCCTTCCTGCCAGTTGATGGCTGACAGAGTCAACTTTCTTTTGGGGACATGTCTGCTGATAAGTTGTCCTTGCCACAGTGGATGACCCCACACCCATGCAAATATAAGCAATACTAACTGGACTCGGGGTTTATTCACAACCAAAAAAGGAACGAAAGGGAGGACTGGAAGTTGGGAGGGAGACAAAGTAGGGGCCACGAGGGAGAGTTGGGAAGGGGAAGTGGTAGATAAATATGATAAAAAATACACTGTAACAATATATGGAACTTTCAAAAAGAAAGAGTGATCCGGGAAAGATAAAGCTTCTGTAGGTGCCTGCTGCCTGGGGTCACTCCTTACCTGTGAGCTTCAGTTCCTTCACTGGTTCACTGGGACTCACAATGCCTAACCCAACTAACTGGGCTACCTAGACAGCCAAATGCCACCAGACCAGAGCCACATTTGCAAGCATTAAGCTCTGACTGCCAGTGGAGAAGTGATGACTACAGGCATCAACCCCACCCCAAGCCCTGCAGGTGAGAGCACAGTGGGAGTTAGGACTGTAGGAGACTGGACTGTAGGAGACTGAGCGGCTAAAAGAGTAATGTCTCTGTCTAGTAACAAGCTTCCAGTGGGAAGCTAGGCTAGCAGTTGTTACTGTTTTATATTCTCTAAAGTGCCTGAAAAAGAATCTTAGACACACAAGGGAAGATATGGGGGAGGGGGTATGTGAGCTGGACTTACATCAAGTCCACTCCTGCTATTTTTTAATTATTTGACCTTGAAAACGTTTCCAAGCCCTTTAAGCCTCACTTCCTGATTTGCAAGGTAGAGATTAACTCCAACAAGGCAGGGAGTGGCAAGAACCTATCTGTGGCAGGCCTGACAGACAGAAGACATTCAGTAAGCATTTATAAGAAAGCGTGTGCCATGTGGCAGTGCAATGCTCTGCCCTGACCCAGCACCTTCCCCTGTTAACACTGTTGGCACCGGGAATCCCACAGAACTCCCAGTGCTTTGTCCAAGTCACAACAAACAAACTAACTTCAACACCACAGCAAAGCAGGGTGGCTGACAGTGGCTCCACAAGGGGCAGGGCCACCTTCTGCCCTCTTCCTCCCTAGAACTCTGACTCTCTAAATACTCTCCTCATGCCAGACTTGACTACCGTGTCATCTGCACTTCCTTAGACTCCCTCATGAATGCAGAGAAGCAAACAAAACAGCTCAGCAAAACAACAATGAAGGTCTGGTCTCAACCCTCGGAAACTACGGGAAGATGGCGAGCATTAGCCCAGCCACACATACAGCACCAGAGATGGTCTGATCTGGTGTCCGCGGACAGAGCCACCCATGTGAAGTGTGAGCTTTACATCTTGCAGTTAGATGGACTTAATTTTGTAATAACAAATCCAGGGCTCATCAAAATAAATTAGAAAGCAACTTCCCTCAGTAGCAGACTACAACTCCAATACTGCTCAGTTTGCTGAAGACAAGATGAACTCATGAAATACGCTGACTAAACACACGGTGAACAAAGTTTGCAGTCAAGCCCTGGAAAGCCCCTTATGCAAAAGAAATAACAAGATTAAGTAGAATATCCAGTAAGATATAATAAAAGCTTTAAGTGGAGTGTTTACAACGGACTGTTGCAGGGCATTGGCTGATTAAATGAAGGCTTAGAAGCTGAGCTACTCTGCATTATAATATGTGGGGCGGAGGGCTGAATAAGAAAGACTCCAGAAGAGATGGTAACTGTCTTTTGAACCCTGTCCTGACTTTAGTAGTTGTAGCTTTCCAAGCTGTAATATGAAAAATTCTTTCTTCTTCTCATTTCTCTTATTCTGAAAGCAACATTTCTCCATGCTGACCCACAAGGTGAGCACATTCACTGACCAGGTAACAGTACAGACTCAGACACTAGTCTGAGGGAGACTGTCCTCCCTGGTGACACTCTGGAACAAGATCCCTCATTCCCTGCCACACATGCCTTATGGTCAGGATCACACACAACACAGACAAACTATTCAACTGCACCTTCCTACCTGCTCTACAGCACGGGGTGAGGCAGAAAGGTGGGGATGGGGGTACCCTTCCAGAGCCACTCTTCCTCTCAGCAGCCCATGGCGGAGCATCACCTGTGCCTCATGGGAGTCAGGCCACAGGCAGGAGTAGCAAGTATCCACAAGGGCTTCCTCAGGTCTACTTCATGAATGACAGACAATGTCTGCACGATCAGATGGTGGAGCAAAGATGACCAGGAAGGAGTCAGGCTCTCTAGGAACAAGATGGGCTCTCAGACGACTCACATATGGTATGGAACAGCAGCTGCACTCAGCCACCTCCACTGCCCTCAGCTTCACACACAGAAGCAGCTGCTGGATACCAACAGCAGACCATCGAAACACCCACCAAGCAAGATGCCTGGGAAGCAAGAGGTCACTGGGTTGCAAGACTCAGGAGAACAGCCTCACTGTCCTCCCACAGCCGACTTCACATGGCTTACAAGGCCACTACATTACTGGAGCTCATTTAGTTCAGACTTTCCATGAAGTCGTGGGAATTAATTAGTATATCGTAGGGAGAAGACACAGTCCAATTTCATATTGTTTGGTTTGGGGATTTTACTTTATACTAAGGATGGTGTGGGCCGTACCCCAACCCCTTAATTTCAGGTTCACAAAAATCTATCTCATTCTGTCGGTGTTGGGAAGGACACACAAAACCCATAGTCAGGAGACTACTATAGTGTCCAGATAAGCCACGGAGCTGGGCTAGGAAACATGATGGAACATGCTCACTGGCCTTGCCTGGTGGACCTCCCAGGGGGAAGGAAGGCAAACCGTTGTAGCAAAGAACCCGAGGCTGTGACTGCAGCTTCTCCAGGCCAGCTATGAACCAGTGAAACTCCAGTGACACAGAGGCCTCTTGAGGCTAATTATGTGATTTCATCAATATTTCCTTACCTTGGCGGCAGAATTTGACACTCCATGAGTAACATTTCTTATGAGTCCCCCGACATTTCCATACTTTATCAGTCCAGTGACCCCTTCAGATACATCATTCAAAAGGCCCATGGGATTGCCGAGGAAGTCTACTGATCCGAGGATCCGAGCTGCCTGGCTGAGGAGTTCCTGTGGGATGGAAAAGGGGAGGAAAGCCACGTCAGTGCCAGTGTGCCCAAGAAAAGGTTTGGCATCTACCTCATCCTTCAGTACTGTCAACAATGACATTTTCAGTCTTCGTCACCTACCAATGACCTCCTGTGCTCTCATGTATGCCCCTAAACTTCACTCAACACACACACACTAGGGACTGGTTGCAATACACTTAAAAATATGTGTCAAGGATAGTTAGGAGAATAAAAGCAGCTGTGTGACTGGAAAGATCCTTTGGGAATTTTTATGAACAAGCATCATACTCCCCTCCCCATGATCTCTGCTAGGAGAAATCAGGAAAGAGGAAGGAGGGAGCAAGCTCTAGAGTCTATATTCAGCTGGAGCATGTGAGGAGAGAGAGTTTAGGCTTGGCAAGCAAACTCTCCCTGGACCTTTGTCTGCCTGATCTCTGATTCCAGGAGTACCTGTTCAAGAACTGTAGAGGCAGGTGGGAAATATCTCATTAGGTAATGAGGAGGGCAGAAAAAAGAAGCAAGATGGGAACAGCTTTGAGTGTGGAAAACTAACAAATACTATATGATCTGATGATCCACTAAAGGCTCTATATTTGGGGCTGTGCAGTCTAGATTAAAAATAAAAAATGGAACATGTCCAATTTGGTTAAAAAAAAAAAGTAAGTTCAACTCAAGGTCAAGGTCTCAGAGGCGTTTAACAGTGGTATGGTTGTTGAAAGCAGGCCATGCCTGGCACATAGAGTTTACAGTACTCTGTGTTGTCACTGAAGCATCAACTAAACCACAAAGAGCTGTGAGTAACCTAGGGAAGCCCCTGGGACTGGCTTGGAGGAAGAAGACAAACAGCTCTTAAGTCAGTCTTGGGATTCTCAGGGTTTCTTCTATGTGTGTGTTCATGTGTGAGACCTGGCTCTCAAGACATGTGACATAGCAGTGATATCTAAGTAACAGATTCCCAACGCCTAAAACAAAGTGCTTGGGCCCTGACTGTTTCCACCCTGCCCTTTCTTTCCCACACCTCTCTGTCTGCTCACACACCTCTTGGAAGTGCTTGAGGATGTCATTGATGATGAACTCCTTGGTCTCATAGGGGTGCACCCGAGTGAAAGGGTCCAGATTGATCACAGCATCTTCAAACCGAATCAGTGGGAATCCCAGGGTGCTTTTCAGGGCCTAGGTAGGGAAGAAAGGAAACCATAGACTTCAACCTCAGTATAGTTTTCTGGGGTGTTATAATTCTAGAATCCATGAAAAACTATGAACTAAGAATTACTATTTAGATATAAGGATTTCCCCTATAATTACAAAAGTAAAATATGACAGAAAAAAATATATAAGTTTCAATTACTCAAAGTCATACAAATCTCAGCATTACAGGAGTAATCACAGCCAGGTAGAATTCCTTCTGATCTGTTTGGAACCTGTGTTTGACATGCCCTCCTTTCTGATTAATGCACACTGCACAAGGACAGCGCAGCCACAACACATAACACTCAGTTTGTTTTCTTCTCCCTCTTATTGTTACTTGCATGTTCCTGTATGTGGGTGTGTGGGTGTGTGTGTGTGTGTGTGTTGCGGGTTGAAATACAAAGCTGATAGGAGTCTTCCTTGACTTCCTTCTCCCACCCTGTTCTTTGAGGCAGAGTCTTCCCATTAAACTCAGAGCACCCAGACAGCCAGTTTTACTAGCCAGCTAGCTCCAGGCATCTCTTCTCTGCTTTCCAAGACTCGAACTGTAGACAGGACAACACGTCCACTCAGATTTTATATGGTATTCTGGGATCGTGACTCCAGTCCTCTTGTTCACAAAGGCGAGAACTTTAACTTCTAAACCATCGCAGCAGTCCCAAGGTCAGAAAGTAGACTGTCTTTCCTGCTTTGAAAACAGCCTGCCCCCTGCACAAACTATTTCTTCTCTCCACAGATTATGTTTTCCTGATTTGCATTCTATGCTGTTGCATATAGTATATCTTATTAATTTTCATTTTTGTATATTACATCACACAAGTAATACCCATTTAACCATTAGTGTTGGTGGAAAGTTGGATGTTGTTCTGTGTAGCCCTGGCTGGCCTGGAACTTTTATGTATACCAAGCTGGCCCCAGACTCACAGAGATCCTCCTGACTCTGTCTCCAGAGTGTTAGGATTAAAGGTGTGTACTACCACACGCAGCCACTGATAATTGTTTACTATTATGAATGAAGTAGCTGTAGCAGTCTCAAAGTCCTTTGGGTGTGAATCTGCATGAGTTGTTTTTGCTTTGTTTTGTTTTGTTTTGTTTGGTGCATGTCTAGGAGGAGCAGAGCTGCTGGCTAATGAAGAACGAGCATGTTCAGCCTGAGTATATACTGCCAAAATGTTTCACAGAGACGCCAGGAAAGCTCACACTTTTTCCAGTAGTCTAGAAAAGCCCCCTGTTCTATCTTCTCATCAATAATTGGAAGAAATCTTTCCTGGGGTTGTGTGTGTGTGTGCGTGCGTGTGCGCGCGCGCATGCTACTGGAACTGAACTCAGGGCTTTATGCATACTAGCAAGCACTCTGCTCCTGAGCCACACCCCTAGATCTTAGGATGTGCTGCTGGTACCCTAGTTCATGGACAATAATGAGGCTGTGCACATTTAATAACCATTCTAGCTCCTGGACACTGTTTCTATAATATGCTTATTCAGGTCTTTACTCATGTCTCCAGTGAGTTATCTGTGTTTGTCGTGCTCTGGAGAACTTTTAGATATGCATAAACATATTGCAGAAACCTTCTCTCCCCCTGTATCTGGTCTTACTATTGATTAAATGATGTCTTTCAATCATGAGACAAGCTTACTTTGAAGGAGAGCTTTCTTTTCAATCTTTCTCTTATGGTCAGGGGTTCTGTGTCCTCATTAAGGTCACAAAGCCCGATGTCTGTTTTACCTCACACTCACACCATGATACTGCATGCTTGGTTCTTATGTAACCTGTGATCCCTGCACACCTTTGTAGACAGTATCTGCCTAAGCACCAATGAGCATAAGACCTCTTTCTACTATAGTCACATGACTGTTTCCACATTTTTTTTTGTTCTGCTCACCACAGTGCTCCCATTTTAACTGATGTGGTCCTGTAACAAACTGTGAGTGCTCTAGCTTTGCTCATAACCTTGAGGACTATCTTGGGTACTCTCCACTATAAATCTTGGGCTCTGCCCTAATCTAGCCAGGCCTTTAACAACACCAACAATGTTTCTTTTTTCTATGTGAACACCTTGTACACATTCAGTGTGTCCCTGGCTACTTATGGTAAGTTAAAATGGCCACAGTTCTTTGCATCTTCCATGAATATATTTTGGTGTATTTGCCAAAAGTCTATTTTCCCTTCACCAGGGAAGGTAATAACTGTCATTTGCTTCAAAGGTAAGGTCATGCAATCAGTGAGCCTCAGAATTGAGAGACCTTCAGGCCTCTACACTGGTTTTTCTGACGCCTCTACCATGTGGAAAAATGGAAATTATCTAGCTTAAAGATATGGGCTCACTAGAAAGATTCTGCTGAAGCCAGCCCCACCCATCTGACCTGTGAGAGACAACAGGAAGTTTGTTGTGAGAGTTCTTCTAGAAATATAAGAGAAGTTATGCCTACAATGTCTCATCAACAAGAAATAGAAGCAATGGCTTTGAAAGATGTTGGGGTTCCCATCATGTTTTGTGCACCCCTATGCCCCCCAAACACACCAGGCACAATGGTTTATGCATGTAATTCCAGTACATGGTGGGGGGGGGGGATAGACAGGCATATGCCTGGGACTTGTTGGCCAGTCAATTCACCCTAACTGGCAAGGTCCAGGTCAGTGAGACTTTATCTCAAAACACAAAGTGAACAGCTCTTGAGGAACAACACCCAAGGTTGACACACACACACAAACACACACAAATAAAAAGGAAAACTAAACCCTGAAAAACCCTGGTTACTTCCATCAAAGACAAGACTTATAAAGAGTTTGTAGTGAAGAGATAAAAGACCAATAACCTGATAGAAACCTGGCCAGGTGCTAGGATCAGACAGTTCACAGAAGGGAAACCCAGCACTCAACATGAAGCATAAAACAAAACAAAACAAAACAAAAGGCCAAGAAGCAACCGCAGAGGAAGTAGTGTAGAAGATATACGGCACGGACACACAGGTAAATATATACCAAACAGAAGATACATGGCACAAACAACCAAATAAATACTGACCAGACCATTCGAGCCGAGGACAGGGAGAGAATACTGGCCTGGTACCCTGGAATGTCATCGATAATATCAGAAGGAAGAATTTTAGGGGCTAAGACCATCATTGAGTTGCCAGTGTGGTGGCACACCCCTGTAATTCTAGTGCTTGGGAAACTGAGACAGGAGATTGCTAAATTCAACACTTGGGGGGGGGGGTCTAAACACTGATGATGGCCAGATTTCTATCAGGTTATTTATTGGTCTTTTATCTCTTCCCATTTTATAAATTCTTTATCAAAGTCTTATCCTTGTTGGAAGTAACAAGTGTTTTGAACTTGAGAGATAGAGTAAATTCAAGGCCAGCCTACCCTGACCCACCCATACTGAAGATACGTTAAGTACACAACTAAAGTTAGATGACTAGTTGTGAGATCCTAGACTTGAATGTGCTGTTTTTACAAGAGTAACTACCTATTTGGTAGAAAGCGCCCAAGCCAGAGGGCTCCACTATTTCTTCTCAAAGCCCTTTTGCCATGCTCCTCACTAAAGAGTGAGTAGGCATAAAGTCACGAGAGCATGCCTAATGTCCCCCATTTCTCTGACAGAGAAACTGCTAGTCAGTTTAAATACCTTATTCACAGTCAAAGGCCAAGCATGCTATGAAAGGGATTGAAGAGTAAGGATGTGGCTTTACCAATGCAACTCCAATAAGAGACTAAAAAGCATGATTAAATAAAAGCTTAAGCCAGAAAATTAAAAAACAAACAAACAAACAAACACTAAAACACAAATTCCTCATTGCGACCAAACATTAAAAGAGACTGGTATATTGTTGCAGGGACCTTTGACCTCTACCAAGCTGCAAAGTCCTCACAACAGGCACCATATATCCTGGAACCAAGGAAGTACCCAGCCCTGGAGTGAAGCTGTCTTCACTTGGTCATTTACTGTCTGGGGTACCTTATTTGCAGAGGTGCAGGGCCAGCCCCTTGGTATGAATTACTCTGCCCCCTTCAGGCTGATGTGGTCTATGGAAGGAGGCATGAGAGGAACAGAAAGCCTACCAGGATTGTGCCCTCCTGATGAACTGAACCACTGCTTGCATACAGTAGGTCATAGCTCTGATACTTATTTACTCAAGAAGCATCTTCCTGTTGTAAAATGGATTCTGGAGAAAGCAACCCGTGCTCATAAGTTCTTGATAAAATAGAAAAGTATCTACTCCCACCTCCCAGACAAACGGCTGAAGCCTTCCAGAGACGGCGCCAAGTTGAAAGAAGAAATACCTGTCCACGAGGCCTCAGATCACAGCTAGTCCCTGGGCTGTGTCCTTTCCCTTCTTAGTTTATTCCACACTAAACAAAACTGTCTGGAATTCATTCTCTAAAGGTTTATTTATGGCACATAGAGACTGTTTATGTGAAGCAGGGCATTTGCCTATTTCCCTTTGGGGACAGTGTTTAAAACTATGGGGCTACTTCCCTCTCTGGCACTTTCTGAAACACAATTAACAATACTGGATCTTTTTTCCTTTTAACAAATCTGGTTTTTATTTAGAGAGGGAGGGAAAAAGTAAAGGGTCTGAAGTTTCCCAACAAATTATTTCAAGCCTTTGAGAAGACAGTTTTAGGCTTTTTAAATAGTGTCTTTGTTTGAAATCCCCCCCCTTACCCCTACCCGCCTGCTCTCTGACCATTAAAGTGTGGGTTTTCTTCCAAACTAGATTGCTCAATTAAGGTCCTTCTTTTGTTATACCCCAGTGCTCTAAATGGGAAAAGGCCTGCTGTAGGCCACCTTTTGAAACCTTTTAAAGACCCCCTGGTATCTTTTGATCTTTAAAGGAGTCGAGGAAATCCCCATTAAAAGCTACCTGGCTTTTCAATATGCCATGGCATCTCTAACATGCAAACTCCACACTGAGAGAGCATGAGAAGGGAGGGGAAGCTGTGCTCTTGTGTCTGTGAAATGGAATATTAGCTTCCCTTCTTCTGTCATTCACGAATCCAGTGAAGATAGCAGACAGCTTCCAGTCACCTGGACGGTGTGGATGCCTTTGAGTCACCAGACAGACACTGTATCTGGCAACAATGTACCTCAGTGTAAATCTGGATAAGCACAACCCCCCACCCCCACCCCCAAGATTTCTGACAGCCTCACTCCTGCCTGGGAATCCAGAGAATGGAGGCAATTGTTCCTTCAACACTAAGACAGGGTTACCTTTCAGTCAGACTCCTGTGGCTGCTGTTCAGGGAGAGGGCTCCGTTTCCTAAACACATTCTTTAGTGATTCCATATTCATCAGAAAGAACATATTGCTCTTCCTAAGAGCTCCTAATAAAGGCCTGTTACTCTGTTAGAAAACTCTGAATAAGTGATATTGTCTTAGGAGTGCCAGACTCCAGGAGGAATACTCAAGGTATGGTAACATGGTGACTTCCACAAGCCCAGAGCTCAACTCTGAAGTCCCAATCCCAACATCCTCCTAAAACACAGGTATGTCATGGCACTTGCTTAAGAGTGCTCTAAAAATGTTCTTTCAACAGGATACCAGGAAGACAGTCAGCACGAAGGACTGAGTTCACTTCGGCAGAGCACATGCAGCACCAGTAAGAACTGCAGAGGACACATGGCATCGGTACCGTAGGGACCAGCCACTTCTGCTGGGAGCACTGAGAGGAATGCTGGGGTCTGTGCTCTTTAACAAGATGATTTTAAATCAAGAAGTCTTCCACTTGCAGGAAATGCTTAGCATTGGCTTGCTGGGTGAGAGCCAAGTGTTCTGGGGGAACAGACTTTATCAAACAAACCCATTCCAAAGGTCACATAAGTCAAGTGGATACTTGTGGATATTAGCAAGACAGTAGTTTTCCCATGGTTTTCCCCTCACTCCCAGGCTAATTATAATCATCTCCAGCCTCCTGGGAAATACAACAGTGGTGAGAGGAGAATCACACTGTACCTCTATTCTCAGGATGCTGCCCCTGGTCCCAGCAGGCCCTCCCTTGTCTGCATTCACTGAAGCCATCACCCCTATCACAGCCTTATCTAGAGGCTGAGGCTGAACAGACCCCTGTCTCATCACCTATAGGTCTATTTTAGAAGCTGGGACACATAAGGCCTACACATGTGTTCTGTCAAGCCCACAAGGCTGGGTTTTAGTCGGTTTTTCTTTTGTTTTGTTTTGTTTTTTAATGTGAATTGGTTGCCAACATTTAAAAACCAGGAGATTCCATATTAACCTGAAGATTTGGCAGTGCTGGGTTTACACCTCCCCCCCCCCAGTGCAGAAATGGGCTGCGGGGGGGGGGTTGTGTTGACCCTCTTCATGCAGCTGTGCACTGGACTAAAGGTCCCCTGCACTTGCAGACTGACCCTGCAGCAGAACTGGATGGGCAACTGAGCCCAGCACTGCAGGCTCACAACTCATTTAGGCTATCATGCTGTTCCTCTGTAGAGAGTGGTCATCCTGGATCTTCTGAGAGAAGGGAGGAGGGGAAGTGAGTGGGCATGGGAAGAGGGAGGGTTGGACAACTGTCTTCAAGCACAACACAAGAAAGGACCAGAGGCAATGGCTGCCAGTCGGAGGCAGACTCCGAGTCAGAGTAAGGCTAGACATTTCAACAACCACCTGACCCTGCTCTCGCTTTCAGCGACACCTTGCTACTAACCAGGCTGAAGAAACAAGGCCATATACTTTTGTCTCCCCATCTACCAAGCAAGGGCACCGCTGAGGACACGCAGTCCAATGATAGCACAGCCTCACCTATGTGTCAGGGGCACCACAGTATAGTGCAGTACAGAACCCAGACATGATAGAGTTGGATTTGAATGTCAGACTGCTCCCTTCCTTAAAATATGCCTTGTTACTAAAAGTGAAGGTGTTGCTAAGGCTATACTGGTCACCTGTGGATCAAGATGGTTAGTAGGAGGGTTATGTCCTGTTGCTATACAAGGCTACATCCCAGCAAGCTTATAGCTGAGTCTCCCTCAAAGGTGGCAGATCTTTCTAGATGACAATTATCCCAGAATAAATAGATACTTAGAAGAGAGATCTGGGCAGTGGGTCAAAAGAAAGGCTATCTTAGCCTCAGTTCCTAAGATCAGGACCAAGCCCAGGAAAAAGGTTTCTACTGCTCTAAGGTAAATCTAGAGTCACCCGAAGAACAGATGAGAGTTAAATCATCCACTTTTATCCTTTTTGGTAATATCTTGATCTTCAGCAAAGTTATGCCTAAACATTAGACAAAAAGAGTATTTCATAAATTAATGAACACCTATAAAAGGAGAGGTACAAAATAAATGCTGTGGGTACTAATTCCAGACAGAGAAAATGACCAATCGGCGCACACTCCCACGGAGAGTGTGCCAGCTGTGAGCTCACCTTAAGGTCCAGGGGCAGCTTGTTGGAGGTGAACACACTGAGCTTGATCTGGGGGATGCTGATCTTGAGGTTCTCGAAGTAGTATCGAGTTGGAGTTCCCCCCTGCTCTGCTGTCTTCTCATGGATGTTTTCATCATACTTTTCCACCTCTGATCCAAAGGCATAAGTAAGAAAACAAAACCAAAGGCTGTTGGCATCACGATTCAAGCATGTGTGACCTCACCTATAAACCTACACAAACAGAAACCTACACAAACTTTCTTAGTTTCTTCGTGGGCTCAGGAATGCACACAATATGCAGGTGCCATTTCTATATCAAAGTAGACTGTTACATTGGTCATACAAAGGTAGGGTAGCTTCTTCTGTTAAGCTGTGACTCTGAACCACCCAGCAGATAGTATCTTAGAAAGCCAAAGGTCAGAGGTTCATTTGCTGGCCACAAACTTTCCAGAACTACTGCTGTCATTACAAGTACCTATGATCTAGGTCATATGAATCTAGAGTGCAGTACAGCTGAGCCAAAAAAAGACACTCAGCATAAAACAACACTATGCAGGATAAAAACAGTTCCTGAGAAAGTGCTGGCACAGCAGCCTCCCGAGCAGGGCAAGTCTCAGAAGCAAGATAATCGAGACAGACTTTCTAATTGCCAGTCCATGAGTGTAAAGGAGGGAGATGGGCAAGAACAGCAATGCACTCCGTGCCTGGGAGGATGCACATGTCCACTTAGGCAGTAAGCTTCCCACTGGTTTCCGGGGTCTTCAAAGGAAAACCAGAGAGCATGCTCACAGCTACTTTGCACATTCCCCGTCGAAGCTGCAAGCAGTTCTACTTGAAGATGAAGGATGCTCTAAGGGAAACCTATCTTCCACACTCAACTGGCTACTGAAAGTAAAGGGAGAGTAATGACAGGCACACAAGGTCTTCCCAAAAGCCTAAGCTTCTCTGTGCAAGGCTTAAAAAACTTCTGAGAGAGATTTACAAGAAAAACATGACCCATGAAACCTGAAGCGACACGTATTGGGAAGGAGCCACACAGAACACCTACTTGGCTGTTGAGCACTCAGGTGGCCGTGTAACTCCAAATAAACTGGAGCCCGAACCAAAGTGCAAAGCACAGAACTGAACAGACAAGGCCGTGCTCTTCCTCCCAAATAGTTGTCTCCTTCTCTTTTTTTTTTTTTTAACTTTCTTTCTTTTTGAGGCACTAAGGACAGAGCCCAGTACCCCATGTATGCTACCTGCAGGTAATAAGTAGTACTGAGAAAAATCCCTAGATAATCCTAAATACTTTAAAAACTTAATCCTATTTTATTTGTAATGCTGAAGATTTAAAGCTCAATTCTAAATTAGATTATAAAGACATAAATATTTTTCTTGTATTGTGGGTATGTATATGCATTTTCCCTCTAGCTAACATGATGCAGACAGTAACAGCCTAAAGGATGTAAGATCATGAACTTCAGCATGAACTACAAAGACTGTCAAAACAACAAACACATAAAAAACTAGCCAAGTGGCTAGAAAGATGACTCAGCAGTTGAGTGCTGACTGCTCTTCTGGAGGACCTGGTTCAGTTTCCAGCAGCCAAATCAGGCCAGCTCACAACTACCTATAACTCCAGGGGCTCTGACCCCCCTCTTACGGCCTCCACAGGTAACTGTCTACACAGGGAAGACATTTATACACACATGCACGCATGCACACAAAATAAATCTTTGGAAAAGGTTGTTGTGCATCATTGAGTTCTTTTTTTAGCTGGAGCCATCTAACAGCAGGAGAAGGGGCTGTAACGGGGCTGCTAGAGAAAAAATAGCTGAACTCTCCCTTTAGCTCTGCAAGAAGCTTAGGCTTTCTGATAGTGATCTGACTCCCTTTCCAAAGGCCGAAGGACCGCAACAAGAAACCTTTGTAATGACATTAAAGTACAAGGGTACAGACGTTAAAAGTTAATAATTGTGGTTTGCCAGTTTTGTTTTTTCAAACTAAACCAAAGCAACTGCCAAAAAGGCATTTCTGACTCTTGGCCCTGAGTTGGTTTCATAACAAAGTGGCCTGTTAAATGATGGTCATCATTCTGTTCTATTAGAGCAGAGGGACAGCACTTGCAAAGGAAAGGAGGGTGTACTATTTCCTAGTGGCCAGCCATTGTACATTCCAGGATGCCAAGACCCTCTCAGGGCAACCTAGTTCCTGGACATAACTCAGACAACAAGCAGTTTTGGGAAAGGAGCGGCTAAATCCCAATCCTGAGCCAGCTAGCTCAGACTAGGAGGCAGAGAGCCAGCATGGTTGGTGTCTAGGGACTACCTGTATTTTACAAACAGAACAACACACTATTGTGGGCCAACCCCAGGCAGAAGAGTAGAGTGATCAGCTTTACCTGATTCTGCCTGATCGTAGCCAAAGAAACTTAGTAGCTTGAGCAGCAGTTTCTCCTCAATTTGTACTGTGAACCTCTGAGCCGTGACCATCAGGTGCTAGAGAGAAAGAAAGTCTGGTTTACAGTCAAGCGCCAAAGCAGCTTTCATTTGTGCCATGAAGCAGCAGGTCCCAGTGAGGTAGGCAGGTAGACACTATAGTTTCTGCTACTAAGGAAAGCAGAGGCAGGAGGCTTGCTTGAGCCTAGCAGATCCTGATCAGCCTGGGCAGCAGAGCAAGACCCTGTCTCATGGTTTCATTGCCTGTGTGATTTAATGATAAATGACTTGCGGCTCACGTCTCTGCTTGTCACAGTGAACGGAACTCCAGGCATTCAGAGGACACTTTGCCACACTGCTTGATCCCTAGGGCCTCACCAGTAAGCAGAAGCTACCTGACTGGGTTTGTGGTGGAGGTGCAGGTCGGCTTGCTCCCATCAGCACTGGTGACGAAGGACCAGAAAGAGGGTTCTGGCATTTACAGCTTGCTGCTATCACAGCAGGCTTCTACTCGGAACCCCGAGGTCAGAAAACTGCCTCGCTTTTAACTCTCTGCTGTTAGTATACTCATGGCAGTTTACTTAGGACAGACTCCACACAGCTCTCCAGAATTATCTCTGGACTACTCAACATTCAGTAACAGACCTCAGTAGCCTGCAAGATACTGTTTCACTCAGGAATGACGCCAATGGCCTCCCTGGGTTCAGTACTATACCAAGCTTGCTGACAACTGAGGATACAGGGTGCCAAGAAAGGTGTTCCGAACATTTCCCTCAATGGTCAAACAAAAGTCACATGTGGCTTGGCCCTGAGAGTTCCCTTTGTGCACACAGTGTGCTGCTGCTTGCTCTGTGGCCTGTGAGAGAGCAAGCGTGCCTCCTACATGCCATTGTCCCCGGCCTCCCCGCCAGCCCACCTTGTAGATGTTGGTCAGCGCGCTCTTACTGGGGAACTTCACGGCATTGACTTGCACAGCAGGACCTGTCTCAATGACTTCATTCTCATTGCTCAGGGGGGTCACATAGAGCATGAAGGGCTGAGTAGTACCAATGAGCTGATTGTCCACCTGGGGCAGGAAAAGCCAACAAAACAGAAACAAACAAGACAGGCTGCTGAAGTTGTTATTATTATTATTATTATTATTATTTTATTTTTTTTTTAAGATTTGGTTCCTCATGCTATGCAGACTACTCAGAGTCCCCTGGTCACTTTGCCACATCACATCTACAGCACACACATACATTCAGAATTCAGTAGATTGAATCCAAGAGCAATGGTGGTGATGATAACGGGCAAAGTGATGCTTACCAGCAATCCCAGCACTTAGAAAGTGGAGGCAGGAGAACTGAGCACTAGAGGCTAGAATGTACTACACAGAGCCCGTGCCCCCAAAATAACAACAGGGTGGGCAAGATGGCTCAGCAGCTAAAGGCATTTGCTGCCAAGCTCCCGGACTTGAGTTTTATCTCCAGGATCCATGTAGTAGAAGGAGAGAACTGATTCTCTCAAGTTGTTTCCTGACCTCCACACACACATTCTGCCATATGCACATATATAAATGCACAAAGTAAATAAAAACTGAATTGACAATAACATAGTAACAATAGAAATAACAAGGGAAGTTATAAGACTAAGACTTGACTTAGTGAAGACTAAGAAGTTAGCTCAATTTAGCCACTCCACAGAATATTCATATTTAAAACCTTGTATTTGACACAATAAGTAGACATACTATTTGCTAATAAAAAAGTTTCAAAATAGAAAAAAAAAACCTAGAGCATCAAATGAGAAGACCTGTCATGTCACAAAAAGGTCAACATATTCATAACAACCCACAGTGCTCAGCACTGTGCTGGTCACTATACATGTGACCCCTGGGTACAAGCCTCAGCACACTGTTCCTAGCTGAGAGATGGAGAAATAGAGAAGAGCCCTTGCTCAAGACGATCAGTGATAGAAATGGTTCCATCTAGGCCTGTGTTCTTACTGCTATGCTGTTGAGGCTTCTCCCTCATTCTAAACGCCTTATAAACAAGAGAGCAGAGACCCTGGTCATCTGCAAGCTCTGAAGGCTGAGCAGTCTCTCTAGCCCCTAAAGACAACTTTTGATTTCACTGATTTTTTTTTTCTACGGCAATTATAGATTCTAGTTCATAGATTTCAGATGTTTAGCTTTTCTTTCTGTTTACTCTCTTTCAATTTTTCTGGTTTTCAACCTTTGTGCCAGTGTACGCATGCAGTTGTGAATGATGTGTGTTCACAGGGTCACATGTGTGGAGGTCAGAAGACAATCTTGGATGTCAGTCCTTGATTTGCTTGAGTTGGTGTTTGCATTCATATTTGCATGTAGAGGTCAAAGGATATCTCGTAGGAGTCAGTTTTCATCAGGCCTAAAAGCAAGTTCCCGCATCTACTGAGACACCTCACCAGCTCTCGTCGACATACTTTAAAGTTCTAACCAGGTATGTCTAACTCTCAGGCTCTGAGCCATGTGCAACCCGGGACAGCTACAAATAAAGCACAACATGAGATCAGAAACTTATTCAAACATTCTGAGATTTTCTTTTATCTTTTGGCAGTTTCTTTCTCTGTAAGTCAATTGCACCGTTCTCAAGTGAGGTTTCTCGAGATGACACGGTGTCACGATGTCGGAAGGCTAGAGTCTGTGATTAGACGTATCTTGAGATGACACGGTGTCACAATGTCAGAAGGCTAGAGTCTGTGATTAGACGTATCAGTGTTCACATGTATAATGTCCTCTTCATTAATTAATTCCCCTATCATTAGGAAATTACCTTCTTTATCTCTGCTAATATTCTATGTTCTGACATTAATCAATGTGACTCCTACTTCCTTCCTCATGACTAAAGTGTAGTGTGCCTCCCCACCCCCTTTTAGGCCCTTTTAACCTATTTGAGTCTTTATAGCTAACAAGTGTGGGGAAGGCTGGAGATAGTATATTACTACATAACACATGCAGACCCTGAACACATGATCCTCCTGCCTAAGCCTCCAGCCTGATTATAGGCCTTTACTTGTGGTCCCTTTTTATGCAATCTGACCTTCTCTATATTGACCTCACTGACAATTAATTGGCACCATTAAGTTTTGTCTGCTGTCTTGCTATGGCTTGCTATCTGTCTTATATGTTGTCTTCCCCATTTTCTGCATTCTCTTGGATTCATCAAGCACTTATCATTCCACTTTATTACTTACCTACAATTATTATTATTATTTTGGGATGGGTTACAGTATTTAACTCAATATGTTGGTCTACCATTAAATGACATCACACTATTTCATATACAAAATCACAGTGCTGAACTTGCGTTTGTCCCCTGCAGACTTCATGCCATAGTTGTTAATCATTTTACTTCTCTGTGTGGTACAGAAACCACATCAGTGTTGCCATGCTTATCTAAGCGACCATCACCTCCTGAGGAGACGCACTTAAGAGGCCTAGTCTTGCATCACCATCACCATCAACCATCACCTCCTAAGGAGACTCACTTAAAAGGCCTAGTCTTGCATGTTTTTCAGGTCTTCACATCAGGTTTTCTTCTCTCGTTTGTGCTGATTCAAATTCCATTAGCACCATTTTCTGTCTGCTGGGTAATGTTCTTTAATGCTTTGGAAGCTGTGGCCTTAGTTAATAAATCCTTTTATCATTTCTGTGTATAAAGAACATCCTCACCTCATCCTTTGTGGTGGTTTCAATGAGAATTATTCCCATAGGTGCCTGTATTTCAATGTCTAGTCCCTAGTTCAGGGAAACACTAGGAGGTGTAGCCTTCTTAGAGGTGTAGGCTTGTTGGACGAGGTGTGCCACTGAGGGTGGCCTCTGGGGTTTAAAAGCCCATGCTAGGCCCAGTCTCACTATCCGCCTGAGGCTTGTGAATCAGGGTATAAAGCTCTGGGCTCGTCTTCCAGGACCATGTCTGCCTGTGTGAGACCATGTTCCTGACCATGATGGTAATGAACTAACCCTCTGAAACTGTAAGCAAACCCCCAATTATATGCTTCCTTTTATAAGCGTTGCCTTGGTCATGGTATCTCTTCACAGCAATAGAACAATGACTAAGATACCCTTATTTTTGAAACACTTTTTCTAGGAGTAGGTTTCTAGGAGATAGCTTTTTGCCTGCTTTCAACACTTAAGGGGGTTACTGGCCATGTTCTCGCTTGCATTTTTTTCAACAAGAAATCTGTTATCTTTGTCATCTTAGCCTTGTTCCTTTGTATATAATGTTTTTTTTTTAATCCATGATTAACTTTGCTATTGCTTTTATATAACCTATGGCATCTCAGAGTGGCAGGGAATTGGTTCAAGGTCCCTGGTATGAATCTTCTAGCCTATCAAGCAGTGTGGTTATTTGTACACAGACATGCACAGCCTTCTGCACATTTTATAGTCTTTCAATGGCTTACAGTGCCTCAGCTAGTGTAAGTGCTACGGAAATGGCCGTCATGCTCTGTTTGGGAAACAGTGATATGGAGAAAGCTCTGGATATGCTAAGCACAGATACACAGCACACAGGCATGGAAGGCCAACTGGAGTTCCCATCCAGGTTGTGTGTTACATATCCAGTAAAATCTTCATTTCTTAGCCGGGCAGTGGTGGCGCACGCCTTTAATCCCAGCACTTGGGAGGCAGAGGCAGGAGGATTTCTGAGTTCGAGGCCAGCCTGGTCTACAGAGTGAGTTCCAGGACAGCCAGGGCTACACAGAGAAACCCTGTCTCGAAAAACCAAAAAAAAAAAAAACAAAAAAAAACAAAAAAAACTTCTTTTCTTGAGGTCAGTTTTTATTTCTGTGTCTCTATTTTTTAAACATACAGAATTCCAGAATTCCAGTTCTGATAGCAGTTTTAGTATGTTCTACCGACTTTGTTAGCGCTGGGTCCCTCCTGAAAGCATCCTTGTCCTCACAGTGTGCTGCTTCTCATCTACACCATGGTAGTTGCTCACAGCCTGTCAGTTTTGTCTTACTGGGTGCTTGACATGTCTGCTCCCAAATATATTATGAGGTTTGTGGGGAACATAGTCCATTTCCTGGGATACTGATTGATCCTTTAGCTCTTCCTTTCATGGTTTTCAAGATAGGGCCAGAGCAGCATTCAGTCTGGGGCCTATAAATCACGGAGGCAAGGCTTGCCTGAGACTCTTCTCAATGTCCCACATACTCTGGGGTTCTGGTGCAGCTCACAGCCTACTCCCTCAGATCCTCCTGGATGAGCAGCTTCTCCACACAGATTGGCACTCGCCAAACCTCTGCAGCTTCTCCACACAGGTCCACTGCTGTGGACTTAGCTGTCCATCCCTGTGGATGCTCAGCACCGTCTTCTCAACGCCTGCACTCTGCAGGCCTCTGTTCTAGGCTCCTCTCCCAGCACCATAGCCTGGAAACTTCTCAAGCTAAGCCAGTCATAAGTTTCACCTCTTTTATTTCCCATCTTGCATGGGTCACTGTTCTTTGTGGTCGGATGTCCCATGTTGTGAAGCTGCTATTATTTCATGTGGAGTTAGGGCTTATCTCCGTAGGAGAATAAAGCCATTTCTTAGTTATTCTATCTGGCTTGGAAATAGAAGTCAGACCGTGTTGTTTATCCCCACAATGACCTCAAGTCCTCCTGGAGAAGGCTACCTGACTCTTCTTTTTTTTTTTTTCTAAGCTCATATGATGGGAAAACTGAGACTGGTGATGTGGCCTGACAATGCAAAACCTGACAACCCAAGTTCAAGTCCTGGGATCCAGGTAAAGGAGGAGGGAGAGAACTGATATTGTCCCTGGACCTCCACATGCACACTGTGTGTGCATCAGCTATCACTCCTATTAGCTAACTAAGCTATTTATATATCAGCCAGAGAATCAGGAATTCATCTTGATTTGTATTGCTAGGCATAATGACCATGCATTTGTTGACACTACTCAGGAGGCAGAGTCTCTGTGAGTTCCTGGTCAGCCTTGTCCTATACAGTAAGTTATAGGCCAGCCAGGGCCACATAGTAAGACCCTGTCTCAAAAACAGAGAATTTGTGAGATACATTGAGGTGAAAGCTCTTCACAGGATGATTCTTTGAAGATTAGATATTTCCTCCATGGACTGGAGAGATGGCTCAGTCATAAAGTGTACTTGCGGCTCTTACAAAGGACCTGGGTGTGGTTTCCAGCATCCATACTGGGTGGTTCACAACTGCCTCTAACTCTAGATCCAGGAGAAGAGCTTTGTCTTCCCTTGGCACTGGCACTCACATGTACACATACGCACACAGATACACACCTAAATGAGCACTGAGACAGCACTCTCGTCCTGGTACCTGCACATCCTGTATGCTAAGTTCACGTGTACACATACGCACACAGATGCACACATAAACGGGCACTGAGACAGCACTCTCGTCCTGGTACCTGCACATCCTGTATGCTAAGTTCACGTGTACACATACGCACACAGATGCACACCTAAATGAGCACTGGGACAGCACTCTCATCCTGGTACCTGCACATCCTGTATGCTAAGTTCACGTGTACACATACGCACACAGATACACACATAAACGAGCACTGAGACAGCACTCTCGTCCTGGTACCTGCACATCCTGTATGCTAGGTTCACGTGTACACATACGCACACAGATACACACATAAATGAGCACTGGGACAGCACTCTCATCCTGGTACCTGCACATCCTGTATGCTAAGTTCACGTGTACACATACGCACACAGATACACACATAAACGAGCACTGAGACAGCACTCTCATCCTGGTACCTGCACATCCTGTATGCTAAGTTCACGTGTACACATACGCACACAGATGCACACCTAAATGAGCACTGAGACAGCACTCTCGTCCTGGTACCTGCACATCCTGTATGCTAAGTTCAAGCATGTGACTGGCTGCCAGCTGAGTGTAGTGGAGGTTGATTCCTGTCAGGCTTGCAAAGACCAGTTCTTCTGGGACTTTGTTAATTAAAGAGACACCAATTCCACCTTCTAACCGAACAAGCACCTGAAAGGAAATCAAAACCCTGTCAATTGTTTATAACAGGGCTCACAGAAGCCAGAGGAGTACACAGACATGAATGGCTTTCAGGCTCTCTTCTATTTACCTCTCAAGAGTATAAAACCACTGCAGAGTTTTGACAGTTACCTTTCTGGCTCAAATGTCCCAATCTCCCCGGAAGCCAAGCCTTCCACTTTGGATGGACTCCTCGGTCAGGTCGCAATGCAATTGGGGTGTGAGGACACTTTACCCAGCATACACAGATGCTGCACAGTCTAGGAGAATGATTATTCTAGAACCTCTTTCCTTGTTAGGGTTATTTTGTGCATTTCCACAGCATCTGACAAGGCTCCACACGGGCATTTGATTAAACCCTGTTCACCAGAATCTCTCATGCTCATCTCATCTCGACCTCAAGCTTGCCATTCTCTTCCCAAAGTCCAAAGACGAAGGAAGAAGGATTTGAGTCAGATGGAGGGGAAAAAAGTCAAATTTTCTTATTCTCTAAATTCTATTAAAATTTGGATCATTCAGTTTCCTTTCTGTCATCTAGAGGAACATCTGTTACTCTGATTCTACCTAAGCTGCAGACATCACTCAAATGACATAAACACACGAGTGGTAACAGTAAACACAGCGGAACAGCACCCCACAGTCAAGAGTTCACACAGTCACCAAGCAAATTCTCAACCAACTGGTGACCAAGAAAGTTAATCTGCAGCATTTTAAAAACTGTCTGGGCTGGCAAGATGGTTCAGTGGGTAGAGGTGGAAGGAGAGAACTGACTGTTGCAAGTTCCCCTGTGATCCCACACACACTGTGATACCACAACCACACACATGAACACATGTATAAATAAACCGGTAAACTTACTTCCAGCTCCTGGTGTGTGTCTGGATTCCTCAGTTTCTGCAGCTCCTGCTCTGTAATGGGAAGTTCCTCTACTTCATATGATGAGCACTCACTTTTCCGCTTGCAGAAGTCTGTTATCTGAAGTCAAAACAGAACAAAAGGAGGGCTCAGACTTCCACGCCAACTACTGGTCAAGAGTCACTACAAGCCTAGGAAAACCACAGAAGCTAATGACTTCCTAGGCTGCTAGAGCAAGATCTGGGCAATAATGATGCAGGTGCAATTCTGAGTCTAGATAGCACTCTATCCAGCTAAACACACTGGGTGCCTCATAGAGTGTAGGCAGGCATCACAGAGCAAGGATAGATCTCACAGAGCACAGGTAGGCCTCACAGAGCAAGGATAGGTCTCACAGAACACAGGTAGGCCTCACAGAGCAAGGATAGGTCTCACAGAGCACAGGTAGGCCTCACAGACAGGCTTGAGAGAGCATAGGCAGATTTCACAGAGCACAGGCAGGCCTCTGCAGTTCAGTTCCTTTTGCCTCTGTAAAGCGGTATTACAGGCTGATTATGGTGTGGAGCATGATGTGTTGTGTCAGAATACTCATACAGTACTCCACTATCTTATTTCCCTCTGGTCTCTATCACTCTATGATTGATGCCTGCATCTCCAACATACATCTCACCTTGAGCTCCAGATCAGAAGTCACAATGGCTTTTGGACATCACCACAGAGAACCATGTTAACTTAGCCTAGCAAGTGCCAACTTAATTTCTGTTTCCCTCAAATCTGTTCTGCATTTTGTTTAGCGATGTGGACCTTTTCCCCCCTCGCTACCTAGAACAGATTCCTAGAGGCCACTTTGCCTCAGGCCCCAACCCATACTCAGTCACTGAGCACTCAGTCAGCTTCCTTTGGATTAGCTTCTCTTCCCCTGACTCAGCACTTTGCTCTAAGCCACCATTTCTGATCATCATATCAGAGCCCCTTAATTGGGCTTTCTCTGCCTCCAATCTTTTTAACACTGCAGCCAATGAGTTACCTCAGATGAATCTTTATCGCGACAACCCTGACTCCTGCCTGCCTTGGACAACACATTCTACCGTTAGTTTGAATCTTGGGTCCCAATCCTGTCTCTAGACTTATTTCTTACCATATGCCAATACCAGTCTCTTCACTACTCAGCTTGCCAAATACTATGTAACTGTGATGATAGCTAGTGTTGGTTGTCAACTTGACTATATCTGGAATTAACTAAAACCCAAGCAGCTGGGCATACTCGTGGAGGTTTTCTTAGTCAATCATTTCAGGTGCAAAGACTCATCCTAAGTCTGGGTCGTGTCTGATGGCAGTCTATATAAAAGAACATAGAATGAGGAAGGTTTTACTTTTTGCCTGCCTCTTCTCTCTCCTGCTGCTGAAGCATTCCTTTACTGGTATTAGAATCTACTTCTTCAGGATCCCAATGCATACTGAAGACCAGCTGAGGCAGTCCTGTGGCTTAACAACTATAGACTCTTGGCCCTTTGAGCAGGATAGCCATTGATGGACTAGCTAGGCCTATACTGTACTATACTAGATAGGACAGCCTATAAGCCACTCCAATAAATCTTCTTTTAATATCCATACAAACATTCATTTTAGAAGTTTTGTTCCTCTGGAGAACCCTAATACAATATCTTGCTATGTTTATCTCTCAGCAGCTGTCTATGCCCCTAAGGTAAGCTATGAAGATGGAATTCGGACTGTCGGCACACTGTCACAGGTTTAGTAACTGAGGTACTGCTTGCTTCTAATAGCTGCTGAGAAAATTACCTCTGTGTGAACATGTCCAACACGGTGAAACCCTTCTGCCTTGCTTTCTCTACCAGGTTCACTCTTTCTGTTAACTTACTGCTCATTGAGTACTATGTCTTGTGGGCATTCCCTCAGCCTCAAAGCCCAGACCCTTCACCCCCCTAACCCCTCCCTTCATGACACACCATTGTAGTACTTGTCTGAGTAGAAAAGCTCCTTTCGTGAGTAGTCATTCATCAATTGTTTTAAAAATGAGTGTAACAGTTAACGACACTGAGAATACCAGTAAGCATTTTTCTTATCTTTTTTTTTTTCAGTTCAATATTGTCTTTATTTTTTTCAAGTCTATTAACAGTGTCAAGGATTCTGATTAGATTATTTGATCACTTTTCTCAAGTCAGATACCTAATGAAGTTGAGGCTAAAAGAGAGTATGTTGCTGTTTACTATACACGGTCTTCTGTAACCAGGCTGGCCTTGAATTTGAATGAGTAATCCTCGTCCCTCAGCCTCTTGAAGGCAGAGTGTGAGCAACCACTGCCATGCCTGGTTAAGTCCTAAGCATTTTAGACTCTGTTTAACTTTATATTTGCACTCTAGCTCCCATACAACTCTGTAATGGAGACCAAGCCCACCTAGTATGTTAATACACTAAAATAAATACTTGCTAAACAGTTGACCATGCAGGTGGGAAGGAAAGGACATGGGCTGTGCGGGTCCTTCTACTTCTTACCTGGAGTGCTCTCGTTGGTCCATCAGGGATGACTCTTATGGACAACATTCCAGAACCAGGCCTCATTTTTTGGTTAGCAAACTGTTGTTCTGGCGGAACCGGCCCCAACAGCTCCACAGATGAGTCAGGACCAAGAACAACTTCAGCTCCATCAAACAATCCAGAAAGTCCTCCTTTGGCCTAATAGATGTCAAAATAAAAATGTACAAGAAGAGGCCAAAGCGCAGACTTGGACAATTCAACATACTACCTAGGAAACAAATGAATTGAAGTTCTCCTTTGAGGAGCCACAATTTGTTAGTCTTAAAAATTAAAAATAAAAAAAAGGACTGTATATAATGGTGAGATAAGTTTACTGGCTTAACATGGAAAGTTACATGCACACTCAATAAGAGGTAACCCCACAAAGACAGTGAATTGTTTTTACTCCACCTTCTAGTAAGCTTTCATCACTAAAAATAAGTTTATAAAGTAGCCAAAGCCAGCTTTGTTTCTTTGAGTACTATCATTGAGGTTTGCCTAAAAACCTTAAATATTATAAATCTGATCATTTATCACTCAACTTTCCAATTAAAAAGCCAGTCCTAAAGCAAAAACTTCCCCTATGCTGAAGGCAAAACAAGCCAATAGGGCAATCAATGCCACTTTTCAACTGTAATTCGGACTGGAACACACTTTGGCAAGCTTTTGGAAAAAGTCATAGTCCTGCCGTGTTCCTCACACGAAATGCAGGTCTACAGGGCAAGGCCCATAGGGACATGCCAAAGACTAGAGAGAACAAATATTTCAATAATTTTTTCTTGGTTTTGGATTCTGAACACGGGCCTTGCTCTTTTGCTTGGGCAACCTCAAACTCATCGTCTCCTGCAGGGATTGCAGGTATGCACCACACCACCATGCCCACCCATCTTTGTTCAATTTTAATACTAAGACATAGAGGGCAGGTTTCAGTACAATGAAAGCCTTTCACAAGGGTAAGTTTAGAAAGTGCATACATAACTTGGAAAGGGCAGGTCAGAAAATGTTTGCAAGTCTTCTATGGCTGTACTTAGCATAGGAATGAAACAAACCCAGTTCCCTAACGAAAACACATTCACAGCAAAGAAATGGTGGGCAGATCCAGGAAACAACAAACACTGAAAGGGGATTTGGGTGGGAGGAAAATGCTCCACGAAAATTAGAATTACATGGGCTTAAAAAAAAAAAAAACTAGAAGCAAAGTCAGGGTCAGACCCGGAACCCACCAATTATAACAAGCCTTCTTTTGCCTCTAGAAGTCTGAATTGTGTTGCTAATTGAAAATCCCAAATCCACTCCAGATGTGAGCTTCACATAAGTAAGCAGCTGGCCTTTGATGAGAAATGCTCAGGGCCACAGAGGTAAAGAAAATAAATCTCACCAAACAGAAGAGGCTTCTTATGGCTGTACACAGCACCATGTGAGAGAGCAGCCTGACTGCACTGAGGAAAGAAACACTGGCTATGCCAAGAGCCTGCTGTTGGACTGATGTGTTCTGTGTGAGCCCCACGAAGGGCAGACCCGCATACACAGGCACTGTGCTGCTACACACTACAAAGCTCACCTCAGATGCAGGGGCACATTCCTGGCCCAAAGAAAGAAACCTAAGTGCCTGACAATTAATTTCCCAAGTACATATTTATTATAAAGTACATGGAAATTTATTCTACCACCGACTGCTGAGTTCAAGACAAAGGAAACTGTCTAGCAGCCTCGCCCTTCACATTTTCTACAACAAAAATGCTAACTTTAATACTACTAAGAATGTAGCAATAAGCAAAATCAAAAGCATGTATATAATCAAATTGGTTATATAATACCAAGTAGTCAGTCTTAAAAACATATACATTAAAGTACACACACACACACACACACACACACACATACATTTAACAATTAAAAAGGAGTCATAAATTTAAAGGAAAGCAAAGGGAGGATATGGGAAAGTTTGAAGGGATAAAAGGGGAAAGTGATATAAATACAATATAATCTCAAAAAATTAAAAAGAAATGAAAGAACAATGGAAAAGTAATTATTGAAGGAGGAGGGGTAAGAGGAAGAAGATAAGGGCAGCAGTGTACCACTCATGACCAGCTGCTACACTTTACAGAAGACTACTGTAGCTTCCAGGGTCTAAGACTAACCTGTCCACCTCAGTGTTAGACCTTTAGTGGATACTTTGCCCCTTCTTTTAAAAAGTAAGGTAAATAATTTATGTCATCAGGGAAAAAATTTTTCAGAGAAACCAAGAACAAAAGTAAAAAAAAGTCACCCTATAGGGCAGTTACTTCAACACCCTTGATCTGTGCCTCCAAGACCACCTCCTGTGGAGCTGAGAGATGGCTCAGTGATTAAAAGAGCTTGCTGCTCTTGCTGAGGAACTAAATTCCATTCCCAGCACCCACATCAAGTAACACACAACCACCTTTAACTCCAGCTCCAGGGACTCTAACGCCCTCTTGTGAACTCTGCAGGCATCTGTACTCCTATGTACACATACTCACATATACATGCAAACACACACACATATAATTAAAATAAATCCTGAGCTACTGGCACAGGAGCTGTGGGATTAGAAAGATTATAAGAGCCAGAGTATCACAAATCCTGCTGAGAAACATTTTCTCCTATAAATGGCTAAAGTGAACAGGAACAGTGGCAATATCAGTGAACATGTCAACATGGAAGAGGAAGGTTTTGTAGGTCCCACCCCTAGGCGAAGAACTTTAGGAAACTAATGACTACAGGGAGAAAGAGAATTGGTCTCTCCCAGTGATGAGACACCTAAATCAGTTACTCAATACAGAGTGGTCAGCCCTAAAAGTAGAAACACACAAAATCAAAAATGGACTCAGCAGGGGGTGCATTTGTATACACTTGTGCATACATGTGCATCTAGTAATAATAATAATAATAATAATAATTATGAGGCTATCAATTTGAAAGTTGTGGGAGCATGGAAGGGAGTGGAGAAAGGGTAGTGGGAGGGGCTGGAAAGGGGAAAGGGAAGGGAGAAAGTGATATAATTCTATTTCAATTATAAACATTTTAAAATAAAATTAAGTCTTAAGAAAATAACATTTCCCATGCAGAAACACACAGATGCACAGCCCAAGTTTCCTGACTGCCTTTAACAAAAGTATAGTAACTAGAGAGTCCTGTACTCTGATTAATTTTTTCCATTGAATAATTCATCACATATAACATAGGTGAGGCTTTGTTTTGACCCTCAGAGTTGCAACTTAGGGTGTCAAAAGCAACTGACCTGAACCACCAGCCCGTGTAAGCCACAGGTCAATTTTCCTTCGTGGAAGCTCCAGGTCTGCGTTGTGCTGCGCCTACGATCTGGCTTTCTCAGCATCAGTGGCTCATATCTGGACAGAGATGTACAATGAGTCCTATCTCTAGACAGAAGCCTCAGGAGAATCTGAGGCTCTGCCCCTCTGCTTACCACACCCCGACCCTGCACTCTAACGGTCAACATAGTCGAGCCTTTTTGATTTTCCACAAGGAAAATTAAAAGAACAGAACAGAACAGAGACCCAAAACACAGACACTGGTGTCTCACAGAGCAAACCATCTTGCAGGTTGGGGGAGGCTATCTACTGAACAGTTAAAATTTTCAATTGTCTTTATGGTTCCATTTCTAAACACTTTACTCTGTGTCCTAAAGTACACAGTTTTGGAAATAAATGAGGTAACAATTAAAAATATAAACACAGTGATTTTATGGAGAAACTAATACATGAGTAAAATAACTTATTTAAATTAAAGTAATTCATGTAAACTGACCAGAGTTACTCACAAAAAACAGGTTTGAGTAGTGCTGTTAAATTAATTCTTCTTGAAAGACTTAACACCATATTAGAAAAATGTCAGAATACAAACTGTTCAGTTTTAGAGAACAAGGGTATGCTGAAATTTTCAGTAAAATAAATGCTTATTTTCTATAAAATATCTTATTATTTGATCTTTCTTAACACTTGTATGCATACTGTCACAACTTTAAAATTAAATGATACCTGAGAATTTGATAGGTACCAGTCATTAAGGAAACAAATCAAAATAATACAAATTCTCACGACAGTTTACAGAATTCACTCTGAGGGGCAAATTTCTCAAGTCTGCATTTAAACATAATGAACGCCGGGCGGTGGTGGCGCACGCCTTTAATCCCAGCACTTGGGAGGCAGAGGCAGGAGGATTTCTGAGTTTGAGGCCAGCCTGGTCTACAAAGTGAGCTCCAGGACAGCCAGGGCTACACAGAGAAACCCTGTCTCGAAAAAACAAAAAAAAAAAAAAAACATAATGAACTTGACTCAAAAATTACCCAGCAAATTACCTGTTGTCTGTCACGGCAGCCAGGCCAGCAATATCCAGGATAGCAGACCCCTCTATGGAGCGTGTGGCTGAGGGTTTGTTGGGGTTGTGAGGCACTGCCGAGCCCTCGTGGGCCAGCATTCCTGTCCCTGTCATCCTCCAGAGCTGAGAGCGTTTTCCTGGTTCCTGATGGGCAGATACACAAAGATGTAGCCAAAGCTAGCCCTGTCCCTCACAATGGGTCCAGGAAGTTCTCCAGTTACCACTGGACTTAGATGTTCCCCATGCCACAAAAATACTAAACTAAAGATTTCATTACTGTGAATTTCTAGTTAGATCAAGTGTGCCAAACTCTTTTTCATTTTTTAATTTTATTCTGCTATTAGTATACGTATGTGTGTATAATGTATGTTGAGTGCCACCATGTGTGTCTAGTAGAAGTCTAAGGACAATCCTCAGGAGTTGGTTCTCTCCTTTCATCATTAGATCTGGGGCTCAAACTCAGGTTATCAGGATTATGTGGTAAACCCTAGTCAGCTCACCAGGCCATACTAAACCCCTAAACCAAGCAACCAAATTTGAAAGTTGTACAAATTTTTTAAAAAGTATCTTTTGAGACTGGAGAGATGGCTTCATAGTTAAGAGCATGTGTGCTCTTGCAGAGGACCCATGAAGTTTACTTCCCAGCACACACGTCAGACAGCAAATCACAACTGCTTGTACCTCCAGCCTCCAGCTCTAAGCAGTAATCTGAGGACCTTACCCAGATTCCAAGGTAAGGAGCACCGATAAGTGCACAGCCCCACTCCCCCCAATAGACATACACATGTACAAATAATTAAAATAAACTTTAAAGAAAATTTTACAACCTATACATTTAGTAGTTTCCTTTAAAAATAATCAAAGCCTGGCCAATCTCCTACCTAGCTATATTGCCATGGTTACCACGTGATGACAACTTCGGGTGTCTTTAGTCCGGAAGAGAGTGCGATCATCCCAAGAACAGACACAATTCAGCACCTGTATCTGGCATTTTTCTAACTTGCTAGAGCCAAGACAGCAGCAGCCCTCACTCCTTCCGATGTTTATGGCCTCAACAGTTACAAACTGATTACAATCAAGTATTAGCTTGGTTGAATTTAAAGTTTATTTCCCGTTGATTGCTTCAAATTTCAATGCACTTTATTTACTAAAATACTTAAATACTGCAGTTATGCTTCCAGGTCTGTCAAAGGAGTTTATTTAATCCCTTATATACTACAGGTAATAATACTTATTTAGGATCTGCTGCAGGTCAAGTCCTGGTCTGAAGGATTTAGATACATTAATTCATTTAACCCTGAGAATAATCCAACAAGGTACATGTTGTCATTGTCCTTACAGAAGAGGAAGGAAGTTATGGCTTGGGGAGAAGTAGTATCTTCCCCACGCTGCCAGAACCAGTGAACATTGGGACAAATTTGACCCGTCCAGTTCCAGAGTGTACTTAACTGTTCTTTCATGTTGCCTCCCTAGCACAACCCACATAACCGCATTGCAGGGACATCTCTACCCAAGCTGCAACTCTCAGTGTCACATACTCCTATAGTGTGTAGGAGCTGCACCACAGTAGTCGACACCCCTGGAACCCACTAATTCATTCACATGATACACATGTGCCAGAAAGATAGTTTTTTTTTCACTGTACAATTTTTCTTATCAAGTACTAGGAATTTAATCTAGGGCTGGGCAGTGTAGCTACTGAGCTACATCCTACAGAGTAGAAGCCAGAGGTTATAATGTGAACATCAGAGTAAAAATGCCCAGCTCGGAGACCCAACTGCACAGTCACAAGAGCTAGTTACAGCCTGAGTAATACAGATGAGGCTAAGCTCTCGGAGCCTGCTTCCTGACCTGTCTAATGAGCAAACTAACCTACCTCTTCAGGTTCCTGTGTTAAGTGTAATAAACACAAAGTGCTCAGTGTGAGTCTGTCAAAGCTGTTTCTTTGGAACTGTGTGCTATGCCATTGCCCCCACATGTCTGACATAGCACTTCATGTATATGATCTTAGATGGTTCCTTTAAAACCACTAGGAACCTGGTAAGAAAATGCAGCTCAGGAGGAGTGAAAAAACCAGCTTCAAATTGAGACCAGCATTTGTTCTGTTGCTGGAACTGCTGTCCATGCTGATGACATCAAAGTCAGCCTCAGGCCCCCAGGCAGTTCCCACAGCCTAACCTGTGTTCACATCTGTCCGCAGTCCCGGCCAACACAGGAAGCAGCTCAGGTGCTGCAGGCTGAGGTAGGACCCAGCTGCCTAGTGAGGACAGCTGGCTCTCAGGGATTTACCTGTCCTAAGCTGGAACCAACCAGAACTCTCTTTAAAAAATGGAGATGCATCATCTTTCTGGAGTGCCCTTTTCCTCTTTGCTAGTAACTTAGTATCTAAACCTGAGGTCCAGCTGAGGAAGGAAGAAGGAAGTCCATTGGGCTGAATGGATTTCAAGTGGGCCACAACTATGAGAAATCTATCCAGATTTTCATAGCCTCAAAGTGCAGCTGATTATGAATAAGCTATTTTATGCCACATGTGGGGACACGTTAGTGTAAACACAGCCCTCCATCAGGGCCCGGAGAATTGTAGAACTTAAACTATGCAGACTCCTCAGGTCTATGCATTCCAAATGCCAACTCAGGGCTCTTCCTCCCTTGAGAGTGGTTGCTGCATCTCTGCCCACCCTAATTGATGTCATCTTTCAGTTTCAACTACTCACTACCACTCTTGCTGTCATTTATAAGATCTCTGACCAATTTCTACTGCCAGCCCTGAGCTCTTACCTTCTTTTTCAGGATGACTCTCTGCGTCTTTGGGGACACATCCAGGACAAGTTCTGCACAGGTAATTGCCTTGTGGGAAGCCACAGGCCTTCCTTTTCCCTCCTGCAAACTAAGAGGAAGTGAATGAATGCACACATGCACACACACACAGAACCAAACATAAATCTCTACTAAAGAATAAAAAAGTTGGGCCCGTGCTGTAATCTCAGCACTCAGGAAACTGAAGTAGAACGAGAGCCCAGGCTATACAGAAAGACTCTGTCTCAAAACAAACAAAAATCACAAAATTCAAAAGAAAAAGCCAGACAGGACACAGACAGGACATAGGCCGCCCTGACCCTTGCACACACAATTAAAGGTTTATTTGTAAGCACACAAAACTATAAAGCATTTCCCTCTCCTCATAATCTCACTGGCACAAAATTAAGACATGAGACAATGAACATAAATCTTTAAGGAGAACATGGCCAAACCAAGGCAGATATCCCAAGGGACTGTTAGGATGAGAAGAATACAATGGGCCGATAGATATCATACCCCAGTTCAAGTTTGTGGTTCAAAAATCCCAAGCTTTATGAATGTTGCAGTCTTGTTCAGCTTGAGGTATTTTTTTTTAATATTTTTTCATCATCATCATCATCTCATCATCATTTGTGTAGGGTGTTGGGACTGTATATATACATATGGCTGGGTAAACTCACCTGTATGTGTAAGGCCAGAGGTCCACACTCATGTCTGCCTCAATTACTCTCTCTTGTTATTTGAGACAGGGTCTTGTTGGACCTGGACTGTTTCAGTTAGATTGGCTGGCCAGCAAGGCCCAGGATCTGCCCATCTCTGCCTGCAGTGCTGGTGTTACAAGCACTTGCCACTGCACTTGGCTTTTCATATGAGGACTAGGCTCCAAACCCAAAAACTTCAGCTTATGGATAAAGCCTGCCCTGGCGTGTGTGCACAGTGCTTAATTTAGATCACCTGCCTGTTTGCATCAGTCCTTACTACTGCAAAAAGTACTGATGAGTTCAGTTAAAAATTACTCATCTGGACATCAAAAGCATAACAAAACACAACAAATTAGATTTCATTGAAGTGGAAAATTTTTGTTCTTTAAATGATACCATCAAAAAACAAAGAGACAATCCATAGCATTAGAGAACAAAACCTGCAGAAAGCTGTACAAACAGCTGCAATGCCTACCAATAGATGGACAGATGGGCAAGGACACAGCCCAGGCATTTCTCAGGCCCACACAGACCGAATGCATTTCAAAAAAGCAGAGTCACAGGCATGATGTGGCTGAACCCAAAACGTTACACTCAGCAAGAGGTGCTGGACCCAGGAGGTCTCGGGGAGGGGGGGTGGGTCCTGCCTGCAAGGACTGCCCAGCTAGCAAAGCCTTGGGAACAGGAAGTCAAGTGGCTCCGTGGTTGCTGAGGTCTGGGAGTAAGGGGACGAGGAGCAAGTGCCAGTGGAGGTTCTTTTAGGGACGACAAAAATGTTTTGGTGAAATTGGCAAAGTGATAAATATAGTAAATGCCACTAACTGTTCAGTTCAAAATGGTTTTCTGTTATGTAAATCTGACCCTCAATGAAAACAAAAATAAACAAACCCTATTGTTTTCTTCTCCGTTATTAACTCTTCTAAGAATGCACCCCAACATTGAGAGGTATACACCAAAAACTGGTCGCACTGTGCCAGAGTTCCCAAGAGCTCCTCTCCCTCCCTGTTCCGGCCTCAACCTCTAAGCCCGAGGTCTCCATCAGGACTCTCTCCCTTTAAAGAGCTCAGTGGCTGCTGGAACTTAGAGAAAACAAGGAGCATGTGGGCCTTGCAACTAGACAGAACTGGCTTCGCAGGCACTAACCTTTAAGCAGGTCACATTGGTCAGTGCCATAGGAACAACCCAAAAACAAACACCACCAGCCCGATGTCAAGATAAACACTGCAGGAATTCAACACCCAGGAGAAGACTGGTCAGTGTTGCTTAATGCTAGGCTCCATGTTTGGGGGTGGGGGTGGGGGAGCAGAAGATGGGAGGAAGGGTAGGACGGGGGTCCTTAAAGAAAAAAGAGTTGAGATGCTAGAGAGATCAAGCTACACATGAGGATGTGGATGAGTCTCTCAAGGTAGACCCTGAGCCTGAGATTTGGTAAAGAAAGAAGGGATCAGCTGCCACTGTCTCTTCGGAAACTGCCTAAAATTTAAAAGCAATGAACAGTTAGAATACTCTGCTTCGCATCAACAGTCAATATGTCCAGAATTACCCGGAGAACGTGTAGGTGGCAGCTATGTAAATGAAATTTTCATAGTACAACTGTCGGTTATTCTGGAAGTCGTTCATATTGCAGTTGATCTCCGATGAGCCTGCCCCCTTAACAGTCAGTGTGATGAAGGGTGGGAGGGTGGGTTCATCCCAGGCATAATCCAGTGATGTCAGGGGCTTCACTTCAGTCCGCAGCCTGGGTTCAGCTACACCATGCTGAGTGAAGACCACAGGAACCTAGAGGGCAGAGGGCTTCATTCAGGGCAGTGTCCACTGTGGCACTCACATCCAAACACAGACTAAAATAAGAAGCAGAACCTTATGACTTCCATTTAACCTTTAGAATTATAGGGATTCTCACTGGAACTGAGCAACAGCAGTATACTCAACTGTTACTGAGCAGTCTGATTCCTTCCTCTGCCAATACAGCACATCTACAGAAAGCACTGTGTCAACCAAATTCTTTTGGGGGCAGAAAGTTTACTTTAATCTGGATGAGGCAGGTCAGCCATTAAAATAATTAGGAGAAGTGGCTGGAGAGGTGGCTTAGTGGTTAAAAGTACTTGTTCTTGTGGAAGACCTGGGTTTGATTCCCAGCACTTACATGGTGACTCACACCCATCCAAAACTCTAGTTCCAAGGGCTCTAACACCCTCTTCTGATCTATGAAGACAGCAGGCACGTTTGGTGCACACACATATACATGCAGCCAAAATGCTCAGGCACATAAAATGAACAAGCAAATCTAAAAATAGTAACAACAGCAGCTGAAACCATCTCTGTTTCAGAGTGGGGGTTTCAGGGCCACAGAGCTTTAGTTAGTGTTGCATGTACTGTGCCAATATCTCCCCCCCTGTACCATGTGAGCAGCCAACCCTCAGCTGCACTGGTACCTTGGAAAAGTTGTCAATTCTGAAAGGTGGTGGTAACTGATCTGTGTCACTGAAGGAGATCCTATACGTAGCTCCTCGGAGAGTAATCTCCACTCGTAGGAAGAAGCATTTTCCCAGGGTGTCCCTGCAGAACAAGGACCAAAGGCCGAATTAAAAGGAGACAGGTCCAGGAAATCTGATGTCTTCTGAGCGCTGAGGGTACCAGGTACACATGTGATGCACAAACACGCAGGCACGCTAACACTCATGCATGTAAAGTAAAAATAAATCTTTCCAAAAAAAGGAAATGGACTGCAGTCCCTTCACTCCTTAGGCACAACACTGTGGGGCTCAGCAGGAGGAGGAGGCTCGGGAGGTAGGAGCCCCCCTGCAGCTCTTGCAAAGCCCACATTGAGAGGCTCCCAGCCAACTGTGACTCCAGGCTCAGGTGATCTAACTGGGCCTCCTCAGACACCAGCACTCACACCATACATACACACACAGACATGCATAGACACGCATGCATTCATATGATTAAGAATAAAGCTTTTAAAACTCAGAAAGTAGAAACTGAGAGCAAAGCACAAAATGGTGACTTCCTAATCATGTTTTCAGATGATATTCTTCTATGAAGACCTGTGAAGGGGTGGGGTGTAGTTCAGGCATTCACATCATTCTCTGGGACATAGTGAGTTCAAGCCCCACCAGAGCTGTATGAGACCCTGAGGGAAGAAGTACAATGCTGTATTGTGTATGTACGTTTAAAAAGAACTTGTTTTTATAGAAGAATATCAATTAACAAATGAAGAAATTAGAAAATAATCATTTCCAATTCCTGACATAATAGTTTCAGTTGTATAAAAATTTTGGAGAAACGGAACACTGTGCTTAAATAGTCCTTCAATGAATTAGTCTTCTTTACAATGATGGAAAGGTGACTCTGCAGCAGAGGGAGCAGGTAGGCACAATGCTGGACACCATGACAGCCAAGTGATCAAAGCACACAAGTAACCAGATCAATGCGCCACAGGCCTTCTAATGCGAAAGGGGACACACGCATCGCAGAAGCTGGAACTATTCATGGAAAGGACTGACCTAAGCTACACACAGGGCACCAGCATCCAAATACAAAAAAAGAACATGTTCTACAAGACAGCACCAAGGGAGCCACTGGCAAACACCACAGACAAAAGGGACAGGTGGGCCAGCTTCCCACCACAAGAGGGAGTTTCTGCAGCTGCATCAGATAAGTGACTGCTGACCAGATCCCAGATCAGGAAGATTGGACTGCACTGAAGGAAAACTTGTCCATTCATTCCGTCTGAACAGATCATTTATTAGGAACCATTGTGCGGATACTAAATTCTTTGCATGTGCATTAATGCTATCATAGTCATAGTATTATTATATGTTTTAAAAACAAAGATATTTCCCTAGATACATATCATAACCGTTATTTGTAGTAAGTGCTAGATTTAATACAGCACTTACACGTATCACGACGACCTCAACTTATTTTCCTACAGTTCAGCCAAGTGTGCTTGCCCATGCTCAAGCCACCGAGTGGGTGTGGGGAGAGGAAGGAAGAGAAGTAGGACTCAGCACAACAGGGACATCAGTGGAGGTGTGAGATGGAAGAGGTTCCTGTGCTACTCCTGGGACTTCCCAAATTGTTTTCAGATGAAACATTGGGGAAAGGAAAAGAAATGGATGGCATCAGTCACCTGGAAGCTTAGAATACACACTGAAGCCATTCTTAAAGGATTAACACAAGGCATACACTTTCCTTTCCACCCCACCCCTCACCTTTTTAAAGTAATCATGTTTAATCCCAGTCCAATGAATGGCTCCCAAAAGCACGTTTTTAGCAGAAATAGAAAAAAAGATCATAAAATTCCTACAGATCTCAGGAATTCTGAACAAAAGAGCCACCAAAACCAAGCTGAAGGTCTCCTGCTGCTCATTCCAAAAGGTGCTATGAAGCTGCGCAGTCAACGCTAATGCTAGCACACACAGGCCAGAGAACGAAAGGTAAGCCTAGAAACAGCCCTTGTGAGGACTGCCAAATGCCTTCCAACATCCTGGAGAAGCTGAACATCTACACTAGCGAAAAGTGGACCCTCACAAGTACACCACACACAAGAGCCGAGACCACAAAACCATAAAGCAAACAAAGGAAAACAGCTTCATGGCACTGGATCTGACAACTGTTCTCAGATGCCATCAAAAGCAACCAAAGTACCGATAAACTGATTCGACAACAACATTCTCCCAGAAGACAAGCAGTAGCATGAACAGGCAGACTAGGAGACTGCAAATCACATGCCTGGCCAGGGCGAACATCCAAAAGAGCAACAAGAGCTCAGAAGTGGGCAGAAGACCCAGTGAAGGCAGACAAATGGCCACTGAGCCACGAAATGATCATTGGAGAAATCAGTGCCACTGTGAGGGGGGGGGAGGGGCTCAATAGCACAGCATCTGTTGGCATTTCTGAGAACCTGGAGCTTAATACACGGTAGCTCAGAGACAACAACCCACAGGGAGATTCCCCACTTGCTGCTATTAGGAGTAGCCACTATGGATATCACAACAGAAAATGGTAAGTGTTAGTAAAGCTGTGGAGAAACTGGAGTCCCCAGCCACAGTTCACAGCAAACTAAAATGCTATAACCCTAACAAAACACAGCACTGCATATCTTTGAAAGATTAAAAATGATAAAGCCAGTGGCCTACATGTGCAATCCTGGCCACTCAGAAGACTGTGGAGGTGGGAAGACTGTGGAGTTCCCATCTCAAGCCTATCTTGGACAACACAGCAAAACTTTGTATTATAGAAGAAAATTAAAATTACAGCTGGAGCCGGGTGGTGGTGGCTCATGCCTTTAATCCCAGCACTTGGGAGGCAGAGGCAGGAGAATTTCTGAGTTCGAGGCCAACCTGGTCTACAAAGTGAGTTCCAGGACAGTGAGGGCTACACAGAGAAACCCTGTCTCGAAAAACCAAAAAAAAAAAAAAAAAAAAAAAAAATTACAGCTGGGCATGGTGGCACATACCCAGAACTCAGAAGGCAGAGAGCCAAGTAGATCTCTATGGAATTCAAGGGCAGCCTGGTCTATATAGCAAATTGCAGGCCAGTCAAGGCTATACAGAGTGAGACCCTGTCTCAAAAAACAAACAAATGAATAAATTAAAAAACCCGTATGATCCAATGATTATGTGTCTAGACACAAAAGAACTGAAACCAGGGTCTGGATTGTACATGTGCACATCCGTGCTTAAGTAGAAACCAAAAAGTGGAACCATCAGCGGATAGATAAACAAAATGTAGAACAGATATATGATGGGATGCTACTCAGCCTTAAAAAGTAAGAAAATGCTGACCCACCCATGCCACACAGATGAACCTTAAAGGGTATTATCCTAAGTAAAAGAAGACAGTCAACAAAATGAGACATGCTGCACATTTCCACTAACATATGTTCTTGAGTAGTCAAATTTCTAGATATACCATGTAGAATGGGGGCTGCCAAGGGCTGAGGCAAAGGAAACGGGGAGCTGTTTAATTGGTGTAGAGTCTGAGTTTTACAAGAGATGAAGCAGTGGTTCTCAATCTATGGGTGACGACCCCTTTGAGAGTCAACCAACCCTTTCACAGAACTGTATTCCTCACTTGAAGCTGCCAATATCTCCTATAACTCCTCCCACCAAAATGCTTACACTTCCCTGGAATATTACAAGTTCTAAGAACTCTATTTGAGCCATAATTTCACATTCACAAGTCCACTTCTCGCACCAGAGTACACACACACACACACACACGTGTGTGTGTGTGTGTGTGTACGTGTGTGTGTGAAATTAATGTGCTTCAAACAAAGCTATGTTTTTCTCTTTTAAGCTTCGAACTTACCTCATGTTGATATGGAATGAATTATTTTTATTAACTTCAAAGCCTCCAGACCAAATACAATTGGGAACGTCCATCAACCTGACACACAACAGCTGATCGTAGTCATTGCGAGGCCAGTGGAAGACCACACTAGATCCAGGCAAGGTGGAAATGTAGCCATTGGGATTGGCTGTTCCCTAAGACACAAAGATCATGAACTTTAGTGAGTCTACTCAATACCTGACAAGTCATATACCTTTCTTACCAAGTGCCTACTCTGAGCCTTATCCTACACAGGAGCTGTTGGGTCACTCACAACACAAAACATACAGTCTTGATGAAAGCAAGCCTCGACACTAAACTCCATGTTATTAAATAAGTTCTGGCCATTTGTCAAAGCAAACTGCTTACCTGTCCCCGGGCAAACTCCCTTTGTGCAAATGCAAGCTTGTGAGATGATTTGTTATCTAATAGATAACGAGGGGCAAAGATGACCATACAAGTGTCAATGTAGCGACCTCGGCCTTTCTTGACATCAATACCTACAAATGACAAGAACCATTTCATTGATTAATCATGGCAGATAATTCTTGGTCTGACAAAAACGAATAGGTTTCATAATTCTTTAGTTCTTCTGAGCAAACAAGCGTGACACCTGGAGAAAGTATGAAACTTTTCCAGAATGGAATGGAAATATCAACTGCTCACAATATGTTGTTCCTTATTCCCATTCAGGCTTTAGAAAGTCTTGAGGAGGAGAGCTGGCAGGATGGCTAAGTGGTTTTAGGTGCTTGCCACCAAGTCTGACAACCTGAGTTGATCCCTGGAACTCAGGTTGTATAGAGAGAACAGAGTCCTACAACTTGTCCTCTGGCCTGCACACATGCACCATGGCAAATATGCATGCACACATTAAATAAATAAATAAATAAGTAAGTAAGTAAATAAATAAATAAATGTTTAGAAGTTTCCAGAGCAGTTTCAATATCCTAGTTTTAATTCCTAGTTTCTTTACCCTGAATAAACCATTATAACAGCAGCTAAGACACACAAGTGTTTGATCACACAAAGGTTAGCTTTCTGTTTATGAATGAGAGCACTCAGTGCTACAATGATGCTTACACTTGGGACACAAACTTCACCCCAGAAAACCTGCCTTTGTTAAAGGAGAGAGTAGAAATCTCAGACTACTTAGAGTCTGTACTAACCTGAACTCAATCAAGCACTCCAGCTAGAATCTCCACTAGTAATTTTAGTCTACTGTCCAATAAACCAACTCATGTGCATTTACATGTGTACTCACTGATCCACTTGCTTCTCTGCCACAACTCTGTGGCTCTTACCAGGAGCTGTGCTAAAAGAGTAACCTTCATTCCTTTCCTTTCCCAAATCTGTCCCAAATATAGCTTCCAGCCAATCTGGGTACCTTGCTTTGGAAAATAAATTAAGGGCAAGACAGCGAGCAGAAAGCCAAGCCCAGCAAGAGGCAGCCTTGCCAACTTAAGGGAATGGAGCGGACAAATGTGAGAAGAATACTCTCTTCAGCTCAAGTAAAGCTGGCTCCTTTTAAAGATCTTTATGTCTACGGCAAGGAGGCAGCTTGAATGAGAGCATGAATACAAACCCAAGTTAAGCAATCTGAAAAGGAAACTACACCTGGATAATTCCTCTCTCAAGAATCCTCGAGTAGTGCAGTCAAGATGGCTCAGCAGCTATCAGTGATAGCCTCCATGAATGACAACCTGAGATTAATTCCCAAGCCCCACATGATAAAAGGAAAGAGCCAAACTCTAGCAAACTGTGTTACAATGCACGTGCACACACACTCACATACACATATGCAAAATAAACAAGTAAACAAACAAATGAACAAATACATTTTTTTAAAAACCCTAAAGATTCTGTAGGATTTAGAACAAACTGGACCATCATAGTTCTTCATCCCACGAAACTGTCTAGACCAACACCAACATTGCACAGTGTTCTAGGGAATCCTATGACCTCTTCTGGCCTCCTCGGGCACTACATATGCACATGGAACACATGCTACAAAGCATGCAAAACACCCACACAAATAAATCTTTAAAAAAAAGTTGACTAAAATGAAAAGCTGCTGCCCCCCTCGGTTACACAACCATCTTTCTCAGGAACAAGCACTTGGGTGCTGTATGTAGCTTGTGCTACTGTACTGGACAGTGCACTCCCAGAACTACAGAAAGCTCTGCAGGACCAGGCAGTTCTGGTCCATATAAATATGGCTGTGAAGTCCCAGATTTACTACAAAGACACATTGCTAACACATTAAACCTGGGGAATACTTAAATCCAACTGACCCTGGACCTTAAGGAAATATTCCATGTGTCCTCAGGTGGCTCTGAGGGACATGGATACAGAATTCTCCTTGCCACGAATAGGAAGACAAGCAAGTTGGGGGCCTTCTGATGATGATATCCCTGGGTACACTTTGTTGTACTTCCTGCCTCAAATTCACACACCAGTATCTTACTTCTGGACTTCTGTGCTTCTCTAACTGCCCAATGCATTTGGACCATCATTCAAAGGTTCTACTTCAGTCCCACGTGAATCCTCTTGACCTGCTCAGGGTTTCTAAGTTTGAATTAATGTGTGGGAACACTCAGAGGATGGAAGCGTTTTAAGTGGTTTGTTTTTTTTTTAATCCCCTCCTTGGGGTGGAGGGGGAAGGTGTTTCTATGTAGATATCAATCCAGCACTCAGAGAAGAAATATATGACCATAGTCAAACCAGAAAACCTGCACTTGTTGCCCGGCCACTATGCATAGCTGGTTTACTCATGGAGGACTGGGGTCTTTGGCCAATGGTCCCAATCCTCCCTCAGCCCCAAACATAACTCACCAATGTTATAGATGAGACCTGGGCGATTTCCTTGCTGGATGACTTTCAAAGCTCGGACACCACTTCCGCCATCCAGGGAGAAGCCCTGACACCAGCCAGGCATGCCTTCTGGATGAATCCCTCTTCCAATTCTCATGGTACAGCTGTGGTGGGAAGAAGAGCAAACAAGGACACTTCCACAACAGACCCTGAACAAGGACATACTGTGGCTGCCTCCCAATTAGGTCTCTCACACTGATTTTCAGCCTTACTTCCTGTGAACCCCAAGCACAGCAAGACAATTAACTCCAGGGGTAGCCACAGCACAGCAGTGTGTGGAACGACTGAGAACTGCAGCTAAGCACTTTGGGAGAAAATGCCAGTACTATCCATAAGCCAGTCACATGCTACAATCTTGTTCCTTAAAATCCAAAGATTCAGGGAAAAACCCGGAGCAAACACTGTAAAGTGAGCTGGGGTGGGGTGGGGGTTGTCTTTCCAGGAGCCAGTATGATCACAATGATAGAGCACTGATGAGGTAGCTGGAGTCTCATCACAGAACCCGGAAACAACTCCAGAATGTGTGTTCCAGCTCTGCCACAAACAGTGTGGCCTTAGGCAGGTAACGCCATCTCTGTGCCTCAGAGGGAAGAGACTCCTGGATGTGGCACATGTCTGGCTGTGTCTCCCCCAATAGCTACAACTCTGACTAACCACAAGCCTTCTCTTGACGTAGGCTGACTGTGGTACAAATTTCTGCATCCACTGGAGTACAATGGGGACCTTCATGTGAGAATTCAGCAGTACCCTATAGATAATGTTTAGAGATATGGGACACCCCCATTATCTTTAGACTGGGGCTATAAACTCCTGAGGAAAACAGAATGTCAAAACCAACAAAAGTAAATCAATGTCCCTACATGCCTTCATGGGATACCTCACTTAGCTTCAAAAGTGCTATCCCCACCCGCAGACTCCCATGAATTTTGAGATTGTGCTACTGCACATTTTGAATTTGCAAACCTCCCATAAACAGCCTCAGCTGGATTCATGGGCTAAAGACTTCACCAAGGACAGACTGTCTCCTCCCTAATGCCACTCCTCTCCAGGGCACAGAGCTTCTAGCAGAGAGGAGATGGCAGGAAGAGACGGGAACGCCCAGTTCTTCTTCCATGACACAGTATAAGAGTCCTCCTTCAATAAAACAGAACTACCTTTCATTACAAACTCACAAATGGCTTAGTCTCCATATGAAATAACATATAACCTATGTTTTTTTTTTTGTTTTTTGTTTTCTTTAAATCCTATTAAGTTAGGACTCCACTGCTGCCAAGCCAGGCCTGTGGGCTGCAGGACAGTTCTACTTAAATAGGTAGCTTCTGGCCTTGCTGATCCCCCACACCTGCTAGCTCACTGCCCCTCCCGTACGTAGCCACACTTACAGGTTTGGCTGTTCTTTGTCAGCATAGCAGAATAGGAGAGGGCTCAGGCTCCGTGCCAACTCATGCTCCTCAAACTGGCCTGCAGCGTCTGTCTTTGCATTGTCCTGTCTGAAGATCAGTGGTAACCCTTTAGAAAGGAGGGAAAAGTTTATATCATTCCCACCCAGTCTACCCATGAAACATGCAAACAGCTAGAGGGGGAATCACCTTGGGGAAGCAGTAGAAGGGAGTTTATCAGTGGGCTCAGCCTAGCGTTTGAAGAACACCTACTGAGCAGCTTGGCAATGGTCATACATAGTAGGGAAGACTGAGGAGATCAGACAGCTGGAGTAATCTGTCTGCAGTGACTCCAGTTAGTCAGCTGAGCAAAGGTATCCAAATTCCCACATCAAAGGTCTACTTGAATGGTCTCAGTGTGTACCTGTCTTGTTGATTAGCCAATAGGGTGCGGAAATGAAGATCTTTAAGGATCCTTCTGCACGACAAGCAATGCGGATGGTGAGGTTAAGCTGCCGCCGGTTGATGTCATAGAGTCGCATTCTGACCATGTAGTTCTGCGTCCCAGGTGGAATGAGCAGTTCTTTACAGAGTGGAAAGTTTTCCAGTGACACCCCTAAAGGTACAAGACATTGACTTTTCTGGACATGCACTTAAATTTGCCAAAAATAGCCTATAACAGAAGTAGTTCTTTTAGAGAAATCACTTAGGATCTACAAGGTAGAAACCTCAAGGCAACTTTCATCTTGTTGGATAAAAATAAATATGAAGCAACCTTGAGTCCACTAGTCAAATTAAGAACTGTGTACAGCATGACGAACATGTGTGGTGTTCTTTGTATTATTTATCTTTTGAAACAGCTTTTCTCCCTGTGTGGCCCTGGATGTCCTGGAACGTGCTCTATAGACCAGGCTGGCCTTGAACTCAGACATCTGCCTATCTCTGTCTCCTGAGTGCTGAGGTTCATGTCCAGTGATGAAGATGTGATTTAACCCCTCAAGTAAACTTAAGTTTACTATTCTAATCCTAGAGTTGCTTGAAGGCCCGGATAATGTTATGCTCACTGATGTCTACTTGGCTACCCGCTACCCTGATCTTTACAAAGGAATATTACTCAATGTAATAAACATTGCAACCTTCATCTCTGCATCAATAAAACAGGCCAAATAAGTGATGTAGTAAGGATTACATGAGGGCACAAGTCAAGAGCCTGCCCTCTGTCTGAAGACCTGGGTGCATACAAACATTTACTTCTTCCCACTCTACAGCTAGGAATATGCACAGTGTGAAGAGATGGAACCACTTCCTACACTCACACACAAGAAAGAGCACTCTATTGATGGCTTCCTAGCTAAGTCCTTGGCTCTGAGTTGGTTCACTGAGATCTTGCATGCAACTTGATTTCTACAAAGGGCTCAGAATGCTCACAAATCTTCCCTGGTACTTTTTTATAGGATTACTACAAATGATGCTAAGGCAGACTTACCCAGTTCAATGTTCTGAGATGTATCAGCTGTGGGGAGGGCTGCCTCCTTGCCAGGTTTCAGGGTCCCATTAATTGGCATTCCTTTCACATAGAAGTCAAGCTCACAAGGCAGCAAATTGCAGATGACCACTGTTGGTAGGAGGTATATAGTATGCCCAGGCTGTCTGAAAATCTGTTTTGCACTGTCAGAAAATATGTTTGAGGGCATGTAATCTGGATAATTCTCCTTTTTTATGGCTACACAAAACCTGTAAAGACAAACCACATGAAAACCATCAGCCTGAATTAAGAGCTGCAATATTTCTCCTCAGCTAAATAATGAAAAACTCGTTCAGCTCAGTCAGACAGATTTTGATGAAAATATATCTACTAAAATGTAGTTCACAGTAAAATGTAGAGATTTTGAATACTGGGGTTTAATGGGCTTTGGCCATTACATGCTCAGGTATAACCATCACTCAAAACAAGTTAAAGACTATTCCCAACATGCCCTCATTAACTTTCCAACAGGTATGTTCTCCCAGTCATTCAAGCAATCCCTTTTATCAGACATGTCTGCTCAGGAACTACATACAAATGGGGTCATATGGTATATACTACTCTGTGTTGGGTTATTTTCCTCCAGCAATCTCAGGATTAACAGTTGACAGCAGGACTGAAATCTTTGATATCATTATTTCACCAACTATGATTCTGTGTTCATTCATCTATTTCTCTTTTCAATTTCCCTACACAGTTGTAGGCAAGGGTGTGCTAGAACTCACAATACTGTGTTTATACTCATTTAAACCAAATAAATGCCTATGTTCATGTTATTCTGATATTTTGACATTTTGGTCATGTTGTAGTTTGTAGCTTTACACCTGGATTGAACTGTTGATTACTTTTCTCCCTTGGCATCCTGCATAGCTCTTTCAGGTACAATGAGATGCAATCCTCATAGAGGAGGTTTCTAGGTCACTTCTAGTCCTATTCTTCCAAGTCCTAGATCTGAACAAAGTGTCTGGTGTTATCAACAGTAGGGGCTTACCTTCATTTTCTGTAAGGCAAACAAAAACCAGAGCAGCAGCCTATATTGTTTGGAGGTGTCTTGGGCTCCCACAACCAATAACTGAAAGGAGGTTTTTCTATGCCTAGCACTGGTGTTTTTGCGGTTGCTGTTATTAAGATTATGGTTCTTGGGGGAAGCATTATCACCCCTCGGATCACACACACACACATACTATATGTACTTTTAAGTAAGCAAAATAGTATGATTCCCTATGATTTTTCAGGCATCTTTAATGCTCTCTCCCTTGTTAACTTGATCTAACTGTAAAGCTACAAACCACAACATGACCAAAGTGTCAAGATTCTCCTAAAGGTGCAGAAGTGGAACTTAAATCCTGAGGGAACCCAAAATCCATCCAGTTGAACTTAATTCCCTCTCAATAAGAGGAATTCATGCTTAAACAAAATCTAGAAAATGACAACAAGTGACATGCCAGTGTGGATGGGGAAACTTGACTGGGGCCCCATGAAAGGTGAAGAGCTGTAGGCAATCACTGGCCACTGAGAAAGGGAGATGCACTCTTATTCAGGGTCAAGGCCCCTGACAGGTTATCTAATCCCAAGGAGATCTGTCAGTACCGAGCACAAATGCATAAAAGCACATTCCTTTCTTTGCAATCCTTTTCACATCTGTTGGATGGGCAATAATGCTTCATTTGTTTGGAGTGAGGGAGTAGTTGGGGAAGTGGATGGTTTGTCTCCAGCTCCAAACTCAAAATCCACCTGCATCATCAGGAGTATTAGGATTACATGTCTGAGCCGCCGGGCCCAGTTTAACATTACTTTAATTTTATTGGTAATTTTTTCTTTTTTTCCCCCCGATCAGTCTTGCTAGAAAGTTACCTAACTTAAGAAGAATCATTATATAATCCAATTTTGATATTAATTTGTTCCCTTTTTCTATTTGTCTTTGTTAGGTTTTGTTTCTCTGTGTCTGTCTCTGTCTGCCTGCCTGTGCCTGCCTCTCTCTCTCTCTCTCTCTCTCTCTCTCTGTGTGTGTGTGTGTGTGTGTGTGTGTGTGTGTGTGTGTGTGTGTTTAGTTCTGGGTAAGACAGAATCTCAAGTAGCCCAAGCCAGCCTCAAGCTCACAACATAGCTGAGGATGGTCTTGAACTACTGACCCTCCCTCTGGCCTCGATGTCTCAACTGCTTACAGATTCGTGTCTCTGTGCCTGACTTTTACCAGCTTTCATTCTTTTAGGGGCTTCTCAAAACTAAATGGGTAATTTTACATATACTTGTATTTTCTCTTAGAACATTAAAAACTAGCTTTCCCATAAGAACTGCTATTACAGTATTCTCCATTTTTTGACATATCTGTATTATTACTGGTTTTTTTTTTTTTTTTTTTTTTTTTTTTGGTTTTTTCGAGACAGGGTTTCTCTGTGTAGCCCTGGCTGTCCTGGAACTCACTTTGTAGACCAGGCTGGCCTCGAACTCAGAAATCCTCCTGCCTCTGCCTCCCAAGTGCTGGGATTAAAGGCGTGTGCCACCACCACCCAGCTTATTACTGTTTTTATTGTTGTTGTTCAACTCAAATTCTTTCTAATTTCCTTTGTAACTTCTTCTTTGGCCCAAAAATTATTTAGAAGTTCATTGTTTGATTCCCAAATATTTTAGGGTTATCTAGGCATCTTATTGCTGTTGATTTAATCCAATTCTATTATGGTCTTGTGATTTCAATTTTTAGGTATTTATTGATTTACTGATTTTATGGCACCCCAAAATGGCCTCTCTTGAAGAATGTTCCATATACACTTGAAAATAATATACAATCTGGTCAAGTCATTCATTCATTGTGTATATGCCAACCGAAACAAGCTAGCTGTGGTCTAATGCCCAACCTGTAAGCTCTACTTGCCCAGAGACCAAGTAACTTCCTAGAATTCTGGGAGTTGAAGTTCTTAGAGAAGAACAAAGCCTCGTGTGAAAGTATAGTGGCTTATAGGTTTGTCCTTAAAAACCCCTGTAGCTCACGACTCAGGATCATTTTCAGCTGGGGAATGTTCCTGAACAAAGTCCATCTCTAGGTCAGTATTTAATATTTAACAAAGCTTGCTTTAAATTTGGCCCATAAAAGTGGAATTAGCTTTTCTCCAGCAGAAAAAAAATCCCATTTTCACTATATGAAAAGTAAAGCAGGTCTGGACAGGGCCTAAAGGCCCAAGTCTCTGAGAGCCTGGAGGCGGCAATCCAGTATCTCTTCCCACAGGAAGATGCCGTCACACGCTACGGAGGGAAACACAGGTTTCAGTGGTGAGGCAATTTTTCATCATGCTCAAGAAAGTGTGTGAATCTAAATTTTTACTTAGGATACTTTAAAATTATTTAAAGTATGTGTATCAGGTGTGTGAACCTGGATTTTTATCTAGGATACTTTAAAATCATTCCTTAGGAGAAACCTCAGCCCCAGGATTTGGCTTCCCAGTTTAGACCTAGGAGCTGGGTGGGTTTCGGTCTGTTCTTTCCATCCCCGTATGTGTTCTCTTTGTGCAGATAGATGTACAAGAAGGGCAGCCTCATCTCATGTGGCTACGTACGGCCTTTGTTGGTCCTTCCTCCTACAAACTTTAACTCAAGAATTTAGAGAAGGAGAATTCAGAGTTTGAATCAGACGCAGAGGCCTTGTTAAGGGTCTGCACAGGCCCTGAAGGGGGAAAGCCACACCCAGGCACCCATCCCAGCAGCAGCACACCTGAAGAACCGGCTTTTCTCTGTGTCCATCGAGTGGCACTCCCGCTTGCTGCTGCTGACTTCTGCTGTCTTCACTACATTGGTCCAGTGAATGGGGGCCTTACAGAAAAACACACCCAGTCCTTTGGGTCGGGCCTGCAGCCGCCACGAAGTGAGGTGTAGAGGCACAGCAAACGAGTCCCCTGGCATGATGGCGGGGAGCACCACTGGCTCTGCCACACACAGAAAGAAGTGTTAACACTGCCAGGAGATGGCTCCCCAGCCCCGGTTCTCATTATCTCAGGACAGAGGCAAGACACACTATGCATACGGACAAAGAGTCACAATCACAGCAGACAGAACTTAGCTCTGCACCATCCTGACTTACTGTCAGGGGCAGAAGGACTGTCCAATCGTAGTTCCATCGGTGTCTCGAGTCTGTTCTTCACAATGAGGGCCGACCGAACAGTGATTACTTTCCGAGCACTGCCTTCCATTGTGACAGCAAATACCACCCGCACAGGTGGGAGCGAAGAGAACTGTGAAAGAAAGGAAGAAAACTGCATCTGGAAAAACACACAGCATGTGGATTCCACCAAGGTGTGGAAGGCAGGAGCACTGCTGCCGCCATCGCTCTTCAGGAAATTATCAACCACACCAAGCCCGTGTTCAGCTCTGAAGTAAGTGAGCAGGCCATAAATACTGCTCAGCATGAACACTCTTAGGAAAGAGTCAGGACTGATGGGCATGGTGGCCCACACCTTTAATCCCAGCACTCAGGAGGCAAAGACAGGCAGATATCTGTTCAGGGCCAGCCAGCGAGTACCAGAACAGCCAGAGCTCTATTGTAAGACCCTGTCTCAGCAATAACACCAACACCAACACCAACACCAACACCAACACCAACACCAACACCAACACAAAGGAGAGAACCAGGACTACAGAGATGTCTCAATGGTTAAGTTCACTGGCCACTCTTCCAGAGGACCTGAGTTTAATTCGAGGCACCCACATGGCAGCTCACAACCATCTGTAGCTGCAGTTCCACTGGCCCTCTTTTGGCCTCATCAATAACAAGATACACACTTAGCACATTTACCTACATGCAGGCAAACATACACACCAAACAATTAAAAATAAATCATTTTTTTAAAAGTGCCCACTCTAAAAAGATCTATAAAATATTCTACTCAGATAGAACACCACAAAGTATGTCCCAAAAGAACATATGGGGCTGGAGATACAGCTTAGTGGGAGAGTTATCTGCATAGCATACAGGAGGCTTTGGATTTATTCCTTAGTTCTACAAGGAGAAGAAGGGAGGAAGGGTTATCTCCAGGCCTACAGACATATTACAAAGAACTTCAAAATTGGTAAATTCAACTTTCCAAATTTACTGTGACGTCCTAAGAATGAAAACAAAAACACCACCAGGCCTAATAAAGAAACTATAGAGCGACTTGTTTTCAAATCTCCTGAGGAAATAAAAAAGAAGTAGAACCTTGCAATGCACTGACTGGTCCTCCTCACGAGACATCTTCCTTCCAAATGAAGACTGAGAAAGCATTCCTTGAACACTAGCAATGGGTTGGGCACTGCCCAGACACACACAGGAAAAAAGGAAATGTCTACAGAGGTTCAGACCTGTCTATGCAAAGCACAGAGTATAGAAAAGCATCTGTTTAGGAGACATTCCTCAGGAACAAATGACTCCTTTCCCTCTCAGTGTGACTCAACTACCCTTAAAGACCCATGGACTATTACCTGCTATGGAGAGAGTTAAAAATAAACTTTCTTCATCACAACCCTCTAGGTTCTGATTCATAATAATGGTTTGGTCTCGTGTTTTGTTTTTCACGGAGCCAGGGTTGACTGTTGACTCACTGTGCAGTTGAGGATGACCTTGAGCTCCTGACCTCTGACTCTACCTCCCCAATACTGAAATACAAAGCATGTAGAACCTTTAAAAACAGGATGCCGGCTTCAGATACTCAATATAACTGAGGGAAGTGGTTCATCCTTGCTGCTGGGTTACAGTTGCTATGTTAAGTTTTGAATGTTCACTCACATTTAACACAGTCTTTGTACAACTACCATACAGAAATATTTCTTTCAGAATGAATTCCACGTGACATACACCACAAAGGGTCTAAAAGCACTACTCTTAGATGGTTCTTTGCCACAGAAACAGATAATAGCACAAGCAAGTGCTTCATTCGGACAACTGTACTGTTATTAGAGTGAACAGGCCTACTAAGCTATAAAACAAAGGGCTCTGCTTCCAAACCAAAGTGCTGGGAAGTCCAAGTCAAAACTCAACCATCTATGATCCTTAGGCACAAGAAGTAGGGAAAGAATGCCTGGACTACGTTCCTGTCACCTTGCAAAGATGGTTCAAGCACCAGTGGGAGTAATCTAGCTGCTCTTCCATGGCCTGTGGACCAAGCATATGAAATACACAACTGAACCAAGAGAAACTAATAATTCAGCTGAGAAGGAAAGGAAGCCCCAGAGGTACTAAAATCCTCAGCTATCTGCACTAACTCAGGGGACCACTAAGAGGAAAGGTTAGGGTATGTGTCAGTCACACACAGGCCAGAGTCCTTTGACCATCAAGAAACACACATCTGTGTACAGCCTCAGTGCAGTGCACACACTCAATAAGCACAATAATGACAGCGGGAAAGTCATACTCACATAAACCTGGGGATGTATGATGTTTGTTCTGCTGCTTGGGCTGCCAATCTACGAGAGAGTTACAAAAATCAGAGCTTCAGCACAGACACACAATAGCAGTGACAATGTAACTGCCTGAAAACTGCTTTCAGGTACAGTACCACTAAAGACAGTATACCATGTCTTGAGCAGTAGGGAGAAAATGATATTCAGTCTACTATCATCCAGTGGGTGTGTTTCTCCAGGACCCATCAATGCAATGGGAAAGTATGTGTGGGAAGAGCTGGTCCTTTCACTGCCTGACATGAATTTAGGCAGAAAATAATCTGTTTTGTTCCCACTGAAGATAAGTGGCGTGCCATAGTGAGACAGTGAAAATAAGCACTCGTGGAACGGAGTTCTCCAAAAGTATCTCTCATGTCTCTCTGCAGTGTCTCTACAGTGTTTGCTTCATCACTGATGCCCATAAATAGGTCAACTCCCTAACAAAGCATGGATATGGCACAAAAGCCCTTAAGGTACTTGCATCACCAGAACACAGGCGTCTGTCTGTACCAGCAGCTGGGGTAGCTGCCTGCATTCCTGCCCCACAGCCCCAGGTTGAAAGGCAAGGGAGAAGGTATGTGACCTTATGTGTGATCAGACAATAAATAGCAATGCTACATAGGCTTTAGAAACAGGGAGCTAAGAGGACCATGGAAGAGCAGTACACTATGAGGATGCATGCAAATGATAAAGCTTAATAATACAACAAAAACAACCAGGATAGTCGGCCCTCTACGTATGCAGGGCTCACATCCTCAAACTCAACCAAGCCCAGACCATTTGATGCGTGGTCAGGCCTACGATGGCCGCACATACAAACTCTTTCCTCATCTCTAAACAATACAGTATTAGCACATTTGCTTCCACAGCACTTTTGTGGAAATGTGATCTCTAGATCGCTTGAAGTTTACTGGAGGATATGCATGGACTGTGTGCAAACACTATGCCATAAAAAATAAAGACTTGAGCACCTACAATTTGTGTCTGGGGTTGGGTAGATGAAGTCTTGAAACCCACCCCCCACAGACACTGAGGGATGACTATATTCAAGTTTCCCAGACTGTGAGCAGAGAAGAAAGATATCTACCTACATGAAACAACATGTTGCTGGCAAATTTCCACTTTGTTTTCTACTGATGACAACCATTAGCTGGCTAATCTGCATGTTGATTCCTAACACCCATTCCTGAGCCAATACTCGGATTCTTCTTTGAAACAGGGGAGCAAAGTACTTCAACAGAGCGAGGTTATTGCAAGCTTCACTGTGTGACAGCCTGCCCTGGCAGAGTGTGCATGATACCAAACAGCAGTCACTCACCGTAGAGGAAGAGGAATTTTTGTCTGGTGCTGCATATCGGAAGAAGGTCCCAACCTTGTCCACAGATACTGGGCTCACTTGCTCCCAGCCATTCACTCGAACTTGCAGTTGATGGATACGCAGGTCGTGAGTATGTCTGACAAGAAGAACAGAAAAGGCCCAGTCTCAAAACGACAGGAAATTAGGAGCAGAGACTCCAACCTGATTATATTTTATAATGATGTAAAAGCCAGTTAAGCCTTCTCAGCATTACCTAGTGAGAGAAATCAAGGAGACAGTTTAACTGGCTTTTGTGCTGAGTGGTAAGACGCAGAGGGCTTGGAGAAAGGGGCGTCTGCCCTCTTCTCATAAAAACCATGAAAATCTGTATGCTTTCCAGGTGGCTCCCAGTAGCTTCTGTCTAATCTTCATGAAATAATGTCAGTGGAAATCAGTGGAATGGGAGGGTCAAAGTGTACTGGCCACTGAACCACGTAACCATGCTCTTGGGGCACGTAAGCTTTGCCTTGTTGGTTCCTTTGTTGAAAATTCTACTCCTCTAAGGAACACATCCAGTTTTTTGGCTCAGGCCCTACACAACCACAGAAAGGCCTGGGAGACAGAGCCCTTGGAGTTAAGAGTACAAGTGCTCAGCTGAAATTGGAGCAGAAGGCAGTGGGCAGAACAGAAGGAATAGGAGGAAATTGCACGTTTAATTCTATTTTAGATTTTGCCTAATTCAAGCCAGAAGGCTGAAGCTGAACTGGGGAACTGAACTTGAGCCATGCTGACAGGAAGGGAGGAGGGCAGCATAGGGTACAGTATGCCAAGGGGAAAATGCCAAAAAATGCATTTATTTTGATGAGTTCAAGCAGTCCAGTGGGTTACAGGACATGGAAACTAAGACGGAAATGACACCAAGCCCTCTCTGATGCAAGAGGCAGGGCTTATTGAAAGACACTATTAACAAGAGCCTCCTGAAGTGCAGGAGCACCCTGGAAATCTGTCCAGCATAGAGATTCCATCCCCACCGCCAAAAGACTCCCAGACCCATATATTCAAAACCCCCACCAGTCAGGACTAGCCCGTGCGGGTGGAGCAAGAGGAAGAAAGGCTTTGTTGTGAGGGAGCTTTACATATGAGCTCAGGCCTGAAGCCAATCTCTTCCACCTCAGCTTCCCTGAAATCAGTCCAAGGCTCAAACACTAAGCCTTCACCTATTTACACCTTAGACAGCTTTTCCATTTAAAAATACTTGAAAATAATGAGATAATACCTTATTGGACATTTTATTATCTTTCAGGAAATGGAATTGAAGCCTTCTTCCATTTTTGTGCTAAGTCCTCTAGCTGGCTGCTTCAGGAGTGACTGGGCCGGCGGCAGTATCCCTTGAAGAGGTAATCTTACACTGCTTCAAATTTTTGCCTTACCACTCCTAGCTCTGCATCCTGGGCCTATCTGCTTACAGAAAGTTTGTGGCATAAGTGTATTTTAAGATTGAGATCATCAAGCTTTGAGAACCTTTCTAGAATATTAAGTACATCATCCACTTCAGCTACTTTCAGGCTCTGTCACCTACATAGAAACCTGGACAGGACGCAATGGATCTGAGAGTTAGTATGTATCCAGCTTTTGCCCAGACTCTGAAATACTTAGTTATCTTCTCACACACCAAGAAAATAAGAATAGGAAGAAATGTTTTTCCAAGATGGCATGTCAGTCTATATTCTAAGAGGAAACAGTGACTTTCCAAGTATCTTTGAACAATAAAACATTCAAGTCAGTGAAAGACAAAACACCAGGGACAAACATTTATATCCATGTCCAATCTTTCATGGAAGAAGAACAAACAACCATATTTTACCTGTGTCTTAACTTTCCTCTGGCTTCAAATTCAAAGGGAATCTCTTCACCTGTGAGGACTTCTCTCCATTCACTGACGTTGTGTGCATCATCCAGGAATGCTCCATTCCCTTCTGGAACCACCCCAGGACTCCCACTGTGAGACAGGGCAGCCCTGGAACCAAATCAGATGACAGCTTGTCCCTTCTGCCTTGCCCTCCCTGCTGTCTCTACAGGGGTTCTGAGCCACTGGGAGATCAGTCCTCCTATAACTGACTGACTGCACCGGCATGACATAACCTGGTTGTTCTTGGTGACCCAAGAAAGACCTGAGAGCCAGTGACTTCAACTACTTTCAGGCTCGGTAACGTCTAAACATCCAAAGATGTTTAGAAATAGACTGAAATAATGCTGAGCATTGTACAGGATACTTACAACCTCAGCTGAGGAATGAGGAAGACTGTAAAGCCAGCCTGTGCAATAGGGCAAATTTTAGGCCAGACTGGGCTGCATAGTGAAGCCCTGTTTCAAATAATGTTTTTTAATTTAAAGGAAGTGTGTGTGTATGTGTGTGTGTATGTATGTGTGTGTGTGTATTACATCATGGACATATGTGCATTTGGAGGCCAGAGGTCAACATCAGGTGTCTTCCTCAATCACTCTCTACCTTATAATTTAGAACAGGGTCTCATAACCTAGAGCTCATCCACTGGATAGATAACCTGGCTGTCAGTGAGCTCCAGGGACCCTCCTGTCTTCATGTCTTAGTGCTAGGAAACAGCCACACACTATCATCTTCCAGCTTTTTCAAAGGTGCTGGGGATCCAAGCTCTTGGTCTTATACTTAGACACAAAAATTTACTGACTGAGCCATTTTCCTAGTCCTACTCAGCAGGCATGAAATCGCTTGTCTCACAAGCAGGAGCACAGGAGTTCAATCACCAGAAACCACGTAAGAATGCTGAGTGTGGTGGTGCATGCATCCCTGCACTGAGAAGGGAGAGACAGAATTCCTGGAGCTGAGTGGCCAGTCAGTCTGGCCTAATCAATAAGCCAATGAGAAACCCTTTGTCAAAGAAGGTAGACAATGTTCCTGAAGATGATATCTGTGGTTGTTCACTGGCCTCTGCATACATACTCACACACATGCATTACCACACACATACATTCACCTATAGCCACATTCATGTACTCTCGCATGCATGTATGAGCACACACACACATTCACCCACAGCCATATTCATGCACACATATGCATCAAAAACAAACAAACCAAGGCAGGACGTTCTATGGGAACAAGCTGGTGACCAATAAGAATTTAACAGATATGAACTGGTAAACGGCAAAGTCCTGGCTGTGGTACCCTCATGGCTAGTGGAAACAGAAGAATATCGTTTCAAATCAGCAGACAGTTGCTCAGCTCTGCCCTTCATGAAGCTGGAAAGATCCCCTCTCCCATGTATTTAGAACACTGAGCCAACATCTAAACAGGCAAAGTTGTCGGTCAAGGTTTGCATTGAGCTTAGGCAAATTCCCATGGCCCTCCCAACTCCACCCAATGCCATCTGGGCCAAAGTATGCTTTAGAGACAAAAACCAGTGTTCAGGAGTCAGCGATGGAGGGCATTTCCAAAGCAGGCTTAGAAGAAAAATGCAAAACACTTAGTTGTGAGACCACGTACAGCTTCTTTAGAGAGTATGGAGCCTACAGAGGCCTGGGATGACTTTTCTCTCACCTTCTGACCATGAACACAACACAAAGAAGGTCAGGATGATGAGCACCGCAGCACTCCTGCACACTCACACGGCAGCACTCCTGCACGCTCACACGGCAGCACGCCTGCACGCTCAGGACCCACTTCACAGTGATCCTCTTGAGAATCAGAATGTCTACCGTAACTCTCCCGGCACGAGTTACCGGCTCAGTTACAAGCCCAGGGCTCTGCGCAGGAGCCAGCTTTGCTCTGCCAGGCTGCTGCACGAGGCTGCTGGGAATTTAAGTGTCTCGAGAGACAGACTGAAAGTGCCTTACCTGGTGGGTGTGGTGGTCAGGGTGGCAAACCACAGTGTGCATCCTGTGTGGTTCCGAAGAGCAAAGGGAACGAATGGCTGCCGACGCTTGGGAGTTTTCACCTCTGCTGTGACAAACAAACAATAGAAAATGACTATTAACATCCACTCTGTCTGCACGATGGAAACCCTGTCATGCAGACGGCATCCACAGCTGTCTCCTGTGCAAAGACAGAGGACAGAGAAAAGGAACTGCAGGCTTGTTGATATGACAAAGGGGAGGTGCTTCATGGATCTGCAAGCTTCTGTGTGATCGTTCTCTCTCTCATACACACACACACACACACACACACACACACACACACATACACACACAGTCCCCACAACTCTCATAGGTCTTATTGCTCAGAACAGGTCATTAAGACCTGACCTGGTTAAAATCAAGAAAAAGACTGACATAGGCTACTCCTCCCAAGCAATGCATTCTTAATCCTAACCCTGGTGGAAGGCCCCCATCCCTGAACCACAGCATGTACACAGTAACGAAATTAAAACTCTGTTTTCTCTTCTCATGCTTTTTCCCCCTCTCTCACTGAGGAATCAAGGTCATGCTATTTAAAAGGTTTTAAATAAAATCTTTGCTCACTCTTATTTTTGGTGAGTTCTGTATGTATGTGCATGTGTGTGCAGGCATTATGTAGAAATTAGAGTTGCCATAGTCTTCTCCACTTTTCTTACTTTTTTTTGAGACAGGACATTACATGAATCTGGATTTCACCAACTGGCCGTCGAACTCACAGATCTGCTTGCTCTGTCCCCTCCCACACTCTCTAGGATTAAACACACATGCTACTATGCCCAGCTTTTCAAATGGGTTCCAGGAATCCAAGTCTGGTCCTCATACTTACACAGAAGACACTTTAACAACAGAGCCATCTTCCCAACTTAGTTTGATTTTTAACACAGGCAAAAAAACCCCTAGCTGCTATAATGAAGCCACCAAGGAGGCTGAAAAGGCATGTTTCACACAGGTGTTTCACAAAAGAACCTCTGATTGGGAAACTACGGAGAAACAACTACCAGAGAGCAATGTAACCAAATTCTAGGAAGAGATGAACTGACTATCAACACTGAGAACTGTCAAAGGCACTCCAGTGTCCTCAGGAGCCTTCTGCAGCCCACTCTGACTACGGGCCTGTCACTAAGGGCCTGTCACCTCCAGTAACCATATAAAGTAAGCAGGAGGTGGTGGCAGGAACCACCAGGCAATGACAATTCAGGGTAGGAGGCACTTGACTGAGGAGTTCATAGCACATAAACTCTGATGAGCTCAGCAGGCCCCAGGGTCAAGCAGAATCACTGTGTTAATCCTGACGGACAACTTTCCAAAGGGGAAGAACAAGATGACTGCCAAACGGGCAACTTCAGGTTAAAACAGGTTCTCTCTGGACAAGAGTAAGTCAGCAGAGACTATGTTACAATCATCTGTTGAGAACGGGAGCAGTGGCTCTCAACCTGTAGATCGTGACCCTTTTGGAGGTCAAATATTAGATATCCTGCATATCAGATATTTACAATTCATAGCAGTAGGAAAGTTACAGTTATGAGGCAGCAATGAAATGATTTTATGGTTGGAGGTCACCACATGAGGAACTGCATTTCACCCTGATGAAGGTTGAAAACCATTGAAATAGAAACTGGTCTGCTCCAATAACATGTGAGGATACTGCTAAGTATAATGTCTGTCTACAACCTTGTCCACTTCCATCCCGACAACCTCATATGGTTCACAAAGTGCTCCCCCAAGTAAAAGATGAAGCCTTGAGGCTGGAGCAAGATCGTTCCAAAGGGTAAACAGTGCTCATGTGCTCTGGGAGAAGCCTCCCTCCATATAAGGGAGAAGAGCACCCTCATTATAGTAGACAAGGGCCAAGAGGAAAAGGACCAGATGTACCTTCCTATCCCACTGTGAACCAGACTGACAGTTTCCATCTGCAAATCATACTTTAAAAAAACAGGTGGCAGATGGCTTTGACCACTTTGAAATACAGACTCAATTATACTAGAAATCAATACAAAGAGATCCACGTGTCTACTGCTTTGGGATTAGATAACATGGAAGGCACAGTACGCAGGATCCCATGTTTCCTGTGCAGATCAAAACTAATAACAGAGGCTAGAACACCACAGAGAACACACAAATCCCAGCACTGCATTAGCATCCAGATCAACTATGTCCTTGCCTCTGGCTCGATACCAGAGAGAAAACTCCCAAATCCATCAAAGAGAACATTATTTCCTGATGACCTCAAAAATCTGCCTCCAGCAAATGAATCCAATTTCTTCAGGGGTTGAGAAAGCCTCATGCTCCTCACATCCAAGTTCAGCATCAAATGAAGCCAGCTGAAAAAATTTCTACCCCTCTGCATGTCTTTCACAGAGTAATTGGCCATTCTAACGAGTGGGAGTTTTATGCTACATAGCAGCTTGGGCTGTCAAAAGGACCTGATTTGTGGATCATTAAATAATAAAGACATTGAAGCCCCTAGTCTAATGCTAGCTAGTCACAGAAGTGAAGGAAAATTCCTATGTGGGCAACCAGAGTCTGTTATACTACCTACGGGGGAATAATGCTCAGCTTTGCCTGACTGAGGGGCGCATCCTGGAAAGCTCAGCAGTGTGAATTCATAAAACATGAGGATGGAAGTCCACTCTCAAAGACCCATCCCAGCTGAGTCTTCTTAAAACAAAATATACAGTGACCGACTGTATTAATAACCCAGTTCAGTATTCCCAGTAAAAGAGGATCAAATGACTTTTGGATTATCTTTCTTTTTCTTTTGACAGGCTCTTGCTATATAAGCCATGGCTAGCTTGAAATTTATGATCTTCCTGCCTCAGCCTCCCAAGTGCTGGGATTACAGATGTGGACCACCAAACCCAGCTCAAATGCCTTTTAACATAAGATATATCAAGAGCCATGACCTGGAATTAGTCACACACATAAATCAGTTAGATTAACAGTACTCATTAACACAGAGGAAGAAATACAGCTGACAGTCCAATGTGAGGAGTTTCTTTTTGCTCTCACCAACCAGTCAATTCTCCAGGAACAGTTTCTTTTCTATCTCCTAAATACATAAATTCCTATGTAAGAAAACTTATGTTTGTATTTAACTATTTGTTGGGAAATACATTCTTGACTCTATGACTAATTATTACAGCTCTTATTTCACAGACCATGAGAATAAACGCTCACTAAGGGCTCTGTGGGCAAAGCTATGTGGTATTGCCTACTGAAGAATGGAGTTCCTCCATCTCCTTCATTCCTTGTAAGTAAGAGCCCTCCTTGCCGCTGGCTTTTCTGATTGTGCACTGTGCAGCTGATTCCACTTTCACCAGAGGAGATGGTGACGAAGCAGTCACGTCTGCTAGACTGCCATCATGAGGTGCTCTACTCGCCTGCTGGAGACCTTCTTCCAGGTTACTGAGGCAAAGTACTTACAACTGAATATACTCCCATTCAGCTCTGATTAACAGCGCATTTAAAAAAAAAAATCAGTATACAGATTGACGTAAGGCAGTTCTTGAAACAGGAAAATAATGCCAGCCTCTGGCTGTACTGTACCTCGAGCATAGATCTGGTGCTCTAGGTTAGTCAGACTGGCTGTACTCCTAGTTCTAAGGTAGACAAGAGGGAGGCCTGGTAGACAGGAGAGACAAAGTTAGAAGATAACACAGCTGTCGTGAGCAAGACTCACCTTCAATAAGCACAAGTAGGGAACTTACAAATAGCATGCGAGCATCGTGCAACTGCAAGAACGGCCTTCCTTACTGCTAAGAACCAGTAAGTGCTTGCCAAAGCCAGCATTTTACTCCCCACCCACCCCCGCACAGCTCTGATGGTGTGGCTGTGTCCTCTTTTTCTAATTAGGTGACAGTGGATGTGTTGAATATCCCTTTGAAGAGAACAACAAGACTTTGGGGGAATTTTAATTTAAAGCATGTTATGAATTGACCCAGAGCAGTCACAGAAACTAAACAGTATGTATTTTAGGGGAGATATGCCATTCCAGTCTGAAAAGCTAGGACAGAACATTGACCATTGGGTACCTCAAATACTCAGGGCAAGAGTCAGTTTCCCTCCAGATTTCCACAATCCTTTTGCAGTATTTATCTCACAGTACTAAATTCTAAACTGAACATATGCATCAACAAAAACACTTAAATTGCTCATAAAATAATCAATGGAATAAGTCATGGCACAGAGATTTGCCTATAGAATCAGCCCTTACTGCAAGGCCCATAACCAAGGTAACACAAAGCTAAAGATACATTGAAACAGCATTGAATCCCCAGTTCCTAAGGCTGAACTGTACAGTAAGGGCTAAGCCAGGAGTCTGTTTTATACTGGACTGGAGGGGGGAGCCTAATTTTGGGGAGAAATATGGCTAAAATTCTCAAATGAAATCTAAATATTGGTAGTCAGTTCAACACAGTTGAAAGGTACTAACTTGAAAGCCAATGCTACACAAACTGTAGGAAGCCTCTGAGAACGCTACCAGGAATTGCCAATAAAAAGGCACTTGCTATTTAGGTAAGTCAGGTGGTTAAAACAGTGTATCACATTAGCCTCACCAGAAAAACCTAAAGGAATAAAAAAAAAAAATCAAGCTTTAATATAGATAGGGTGGTTATTAACAACAGAGAGGAGAAAGCGTAAGAAAAAGAAGAGTCAGGTCTCCAGAGCGTCGGGCCTTCCTGGAGTTGGCACTGACTAGATCTAAGGTCCCGGTACAAAGAACCACATGCTCTTGGACATCCTACACAGATTACTTAAGCATCTTCTGGACAGGTGAGGTAACTTTTTTGCAACACAAGTTAGGAGGGTTAGGGGAGCGGGAGCTCCATGGACTCAGAAGCAACAGCTTAAGAACAGAGAACAAGTGCAGCAGTCTTTGTCTTTCCTTCTAGAAGCTGGAGGCACTCTGCCCACACACCCCAAGGAGGGGCAAACCAGCACAAATGCTTCCTACACTAAGAAAGCCCATCTTCCCGGACTGTTTGCAGACCAGATGGAATATTTAAGTATTCATGAGCTATGTGAAGTCAGGCCAAGACTCCCCAAAGAAACCACACTGAAAGAGTTGGGACTGATCTGAATTTGGATGACAATGGCTTGTGGAACAACCAGGACCTGTGGTGTCTGTCACCATCTCCCCAGCTCTAAGGCAAACAGAGCTCCATGCTGAGGCATTCATCAGGACAGAAAACATCAACAAAGAATACACTGACTTCTTCCTCAAGATGCTGGGATTCAATTCCTTTATACTCTATGAACAATACAGGCAGCCCTTTTAAAAGAAAAAAACATTTTTTTCCACTTGGGATCTTGCCCTCCCTCTTTCCAAGAATGCATACAAACCCTCTAGCACTAGCTTTAGATGTTTTTATAACCCAGTTTTAAAATATCCCATTGATTGTAAAACCAACTGTTTTCGCACAAGTAAAAATAAAGTAACCAACAGCCTGTCCTGACGCGCTCTCAATGTACCAGCTCATCTTCAGCATCACTGGAAATCAAGAATAATGTTTTGCAGATCTCCTCTCCCCCACATCGATGGAATTAGACCCTGCATTAACAGTTCAGTAGTTTGTGCCAGAAAACTGTCTTTTTCAAAAACTAAAAGGAACAACAGAGGCCAGTCAGAACTTCCTATGGTCCTCAGAGAAAGACCATTCTATTTGAATATCTCAGTGAAACACCGCTCGCTCTACAGATTAGTACTGATACAGGCAGATATATGCACATAAAAAATCTTACTTTGTCCAAAGCATGGTGGGTCCACAGAGGAGCCCATCCAGTCTTCTGTCTTGGCTGACTCTGTTTCTTTGTCTTCTTTACAGTAATCCGCCAACCAGGATTCCTTGGTACTTATATACTGATCTAGAAAGAATTCCATAAATTAAGAAGGGAGATAGAAAATGACAAAAGGTTCATATCAAATAATTTCAACTCAGAAAAAAAAGCTTTTACTGAGTGCCCCCCCTACATGCTGGACCAATGCAAGAAGCTAAAAAAGGCTGGACCCTAGAGACAGAAATTCCACATGGAAGAGATTACAGCAATCAGATGATCTACCTTCATGAAGCCACCTATAATGTGAAAGGCTAAAGGAAAGACAGAAATACAATGCTGGAGGGCAGAGAGGAAGGTCAGATTTATTCGGCTTTGGCAAAAGCAGGTGGTGGTGATGTGTGCATCCAAAGTCCCTCTTGAAATGTGAATAGTGACTCAATGAGACCGAGGGCGGAGTGACACTCTAGGCAACAGGACTCACAGGTGCAAAGACTAAGACATCAAGTACACAGCACACTCAGGAACATTGACTGCTACGCTGTATCTTCAGTGCACATTCTGCAGGAGAGACGTGGCAGATATGCCCAGAATCCAGAAATGTACATTTCAGGGCCACCAAAGAAACTATGAGAATGCATTGCATAGGCTTGGCAATTTTCAGAGTTAAGTTGGTGTGACAATTGACAGGGAATAAATAGCACAGGGAACTTACTCATTCTGTTCAAGGAATAACCACTCTCTAACTGGACATTGTGGTGTATCTCTGCAATTCCACCCACTTGGAAGGCCAAGGCAGGAGAAGTGTGAATTTGAGACTAGCCTGGGCTTAAACACAGGCTTGAAAAACAAACAAAAATTCCTGTGCGAATAACAGAACTGACTCTAGCCTTATCCCTAGGATATTTAGTGAACCCCACTAACCAAACATTAAGAGGAGAAAGTTCCCCATGATCCTTTGTGGTCCCTAAGAAGCATCAGCTCTTGCTCGGCCACTGAGAGCATAGGGTTCAACCATGATGAGGAAGTGATGCCAGGCACAGGGCCAAGCATTTGCCCACCTGGCATCTTTGTCTGCAGGCAAGAGACTCATGTTACAGAAAAGACGTTAGCCTAAAACAGGAGCTTCCCACTTACCTATCAGTACAGAAGTGATGTTGATATCCAGGCGGCGTTTGGCCTTGGCCTCTAGCCTCAGTCGAGGAGGATGGAGACGACTAGCTGCCTGTTGTTGCCAGGATACAGAGCACGGCCATGGCTCAATAAATGGCTCCCAGCCTGAAAGAATGCAGGAAATAAAACATCTGCTCAGCAGATATCAAGGGTTTATAGGAGAATACTGCTCATGAATGCTTAGCAAGGAATCGTACAATGAAAGCACCACCTTCTGCTATAGGTCATCCTACAGATGCCTGGTGTCCATGGAACAGGCCTGGAAGAGCATGAACACTCCCCATCATGCTCTTGTTGAGGTAGCAGGAAGCAGGGACAGAGAGCACATGTTGTGTTTCATTAAAGCTAGAAGACCTTTTCCTCAATCAAGACAGGAAAAAAAGAGCCTCAAACTTAGGTTAGAAGAGAAAACTGTGGCTTTAGCTAAGAACTCCTGCATCAACCCTGCTCAAAGAACAATCCACCACTGAACCAAGGCCATATTTGGAGGCTCATTAGCTTAACTTTATCAAGGTTTTGGTTTCTTTGTTTTAATCTTAAAACGTCTCACATGTACAAAACAAATTTTAACAAAATATATATACAACTTAAAGGAAATATTATCACAAGCATTCATGTAGTTGTTCAACTTAAGAAATGGGAAATCAGGCCAAGGATGGTGGCATACACCTTTAATTCCAGAACTTGGGAAGCAGAAGCAGGAGGAACTCTTATTGCGTTCAAGGCCAGCCTAGTGAACATAGTAAGCTCCAGGACACAGGAGCTACAGAGACCCTGTCTCAAAGAGAAAGGGGTTAGGGAAGAGAGGAGGAAGAGGAGGAGGAGGAAGAGGAGGAGGAGGAAGAGGAGGAGGAGGAGGAGGAGGAGCTGTTAATACTCGTGTTCAATTTCACAAGTCATGAAACTACACTAATTACAAGTTTACTCGTAAAAACTGTGACTCATTTGCATCCCAGTATTCAGTACTGTCATTCTTCACTTCTGCCTGACTGCAGAATAGAAAATTATATTTTGGATCAAATGTTGTGGTGTAGGCCTATAATCTCAGAACTCAGGAGACTGAGGCAGGAGGATTTACATGAATTCCAGGCCAGCTTTAACTTAGTAAATCACAGACTAGCCTGAGCAACAGAGTGAGATCTTGTCTCAAAACAAATACACAAACAAAACCATAGATGCTCAACTCTTGAAGATCAGTTCACTAACTTTTGAAACACTAATAAGTATAGTCACATCATATCAAAAATATACTTTTAAAAAATAGGAAATCTGTGCTTGTGCCCCTTGCTGTTTCTCAGTCTCACCCCACCCCACCTTTTTTCTCGTCTTGGTAAACATAAAAGCTTATTCTTTAAATCCTACAATAATATACGATTTATACTGACCTGACAGAGCACGGTTATAATAATCTCCAGAAAGGGTGAAGTGGGCGTAGCCCTCGGAGTTAGTTCGGACGTGCTGAAGAAAATTCAGACCTGCAACACAAGCAAACCTCAGTCCAGAGGCAGGGGCCAAGCTGGCCTCCCCAGACAAATTGCCTCTCAGATACTGCTACCAGCAGCCTCCTAGGAGAGCACACATAACAGCAGTTCTGTCAACCAGGAAGTGTGTGTATGAATCTTCATATTTTACAACCAGTACATTAACCACTGCATTCAATATTCTTATCTTGTGTTGGAGAGATGGATAAGTGGTTAAGAGCACCGGCTGCTCTTCTAGAGGAACTGGGTTCAATTCCCAGCACCCACTGCAGCTCACCAGCATCTATTACTCCTGAAGGGTCTGATGACTTTTGGTGGCCTCCAGGCATACAGTGATACATATACATAGTTGCAGGCAAAACACCCATAGACATAAAAAATAAGATATGTATTATTATCTTAATTGTAAGCTTTTGGCGCTCTCTTAAGCACTGTACCTAAAACATGGTCTCACTCTCCCTACCCATATCCACAGCATACAGGTATAACCAAAACCTTACTAACATGACAGGGTATGCCTCCCAAATGCATGGAAAGAGGGAAATAATAATAAAAGGCATGTCTTGCTAAATGTTAGCATATGTTGCTTTGAACATTTCTTAATTCTTTAAAAATTTTTACACAATATATTTTGATCATATTCATCCCCAATTCCTCCCTCCAACTCCTCTCAGATCCACCCTGACCTCTATAGCCCACATCAACTTCAATTTCTGCTGCCCACAGACTCCTGGGTATGGGGCTATCCACTGTAATGTGGTTGACCAACCAGGAGCCACACCCTTAAAGAAAACTGGCTCTGTGTTCCACAGTTGTCCAGTTCCTCAGATAGGTGTGGGGACTCATGAACCCCTTCTTACCCCATATTAGTTCAAAATCTTAAGATTACCATAGAAAACATAAGTTACATAATTATTCTCTATAGAAAAGACATTCATGTCAGCAGTCAAAAACCTAGTCGCTTTTAGTTGTGCAGCCTTAAAAAGCACGGAGAAGGTTAAAGTATAGGATAGGCAAAGGCTGACCTCAAGTCCCCAGAACCGAATGTGATGAAGGAGAGAAGGATGGCAAGCTACAAACTTTGGAAGTGACAGGTAATAATTCTCTACCCCCCAGCCCCCAGTCCCCAGCCCCCTCGCTGTGTTTTTCTAGAATGGGCTTCCCTGCATAGCCCTGACCGTCCTTGAATTCCTGAGTGCTGGGATTAATTAATGGTATGTACCACCACCACCTGGCAAGTGACAGGTGATTTTCACCGGCTCCCCTCACAACCTTCATCCTAACACAGGAAATAGGGCACTGAGGAAAGAACACGCCTTCCCGAGTGCCAGCCCACCAAAAACAGATGAGTAGTATCACCACTGCAGGAGACGCCACATGAGCCTTCTAGTAGGACCCTGGTTTGGTTTTCAAGAGAAACGGGCAGAAGCATTCTTCTGCCAGCCTTTGTTCTACAAGACCCAGGTGACTCCATTCACTACTATGTGTATGGGACAGACAGGGTAACTCAGCTGGAGCTCTTGATATGCTGGAAATTTTATCAGTGTCAATTTCTCCTATTTCTGAGCTATAGGCTCAAGCCACATATGGGAAATAAATTTAAAAAAAAAATCTGGGTAATCCATTCTTGTACACACTGAGAGTGTTTTACTTTCCTTGACTGTCCTTTGAGACCCCATACCCATGTTCTCAGGTATGTCCTCACTCTCTTCTTGACTGTCACTCTCTCTCTCTCTCACACCCTCCTGCTTAAGTCTACCCTAAAATACCTTTAATAAGCCTCAATGCTGCTTTGTTTGAAAAAAAAAAAATCTGGCTCACACCTTTCTAGTACTCAGCAGATAGAGGCAGGCAGATCTCTGAGTTCGAGACCAGCCTGGTCTACAGAGAGAATTCCAGGATGGCCAAGGCTGCACAGAGAAACCTTGTCTCAAAAAAAATTTTTTTTCTTTAAAAGCATGTTAAACTATTAAGTTTTACCTGCACTATGAAGTAGAGGGGAACAAGGATACATGGAAAACTGAAAAGGCAGGCCCTAAGAAAAGACCAGCACTGTGCTGCGGAATGAGCCCACAGCCAGGTACACTCACGGGAGAAGGTAAGCTCAGCCAGGGGCACGTCGCAGTCCATGCAGTCATCGATGAAACAGATGCACACACTCTCAGCCTTGACCTCCACCCCAGAGATCCGTGGAGCTGGCATGGTCCCTGGGTTGTCTCTGCTGCTGGAGACCAGGGACAGCGACTTCAGGGGCTCTGCATTCTTAAACAGCCAACTTGCTGCCTTCTTCAGCTGGCCTTCAAGAAAACCAGAAGCTGTGAGGTTCCACTACTTCCCGAAGCATTACAAAGAATCTGTGAGCAGCCCAGGAAAGCTATAACCCAGAAGGACCCTTAGGCTGGGGAAGGTGCTGGGCACACATGGGGTAAGCTCCTGGTTACTGCACATTTTCGACTCAGGCTGAAAACACCTTTCCTGCTCTGACTGCTAAGGCCCCTCCTGTACCAACTGTGAACAGAAAGACGAGAAGTGGGGCAGGAGTTGAGGAGCCCAGAGTCTCAAGCCCCCTTGTTTCACCTCCACCCAAGTTCTGCTCATACTGATGCTAACTGTCCTCAAATGTCTTACTTTGTACATAGTCTGTCTTCTCAAGTACAAACTCCCTGAAAGCAGAGAACAAAATGAGATGCATGTCTGAGCGCACGGGAACACACACACACACACACACACACACACACACACTCACGCATGTGCGCGCGCACACACACTCACTCATTCACTTATGTATTTGTATATTAGAGAAAGAGAACTGTTAATGCCCCCTACCTAAATAACAACAAATATCCTAACACTCCCTTACCCCCAAGAAAAGAAGAAAGGAAGAAGGGACAGAGATAAAGGCAGAATAGAAGAAGGAAGGGAAGGAGGGAAGAAGCAATGTCATTCCACACTCAGAACTCAGAATGGGAGGCAATTTGCCTGCTTGAGGGTCTGGGCTCTGAAGCAAGCTGACCCTGGTCTAGATCAGTTCTGTACTTCCCAGCTATTGAATACGGGGCAAGCTGTTTGATCTCTGTGCCCTGCAGCACAACGCAGAGAGGAAGTGAGTTCTCAGAGCAGAGCCTGGTGAGCCACCCTGGCTTTATTTTCATCTTGTCGAGTAATGGGACGAAGTGGCTTTAGTTCAATCACACTGAAATCCAAAAGGTTTGTAGACCATGGGAGAAAACATGTTTAAATAGTTAAAGAAAGAACAAAAATCATAGACACGATAAAGTATAAAGTTAAATCAAAAAGCAACAATGACTGAATGGAAGGAAACAAAGCTGAGGGACTCAGATAGCTAGCCCACGCTCACTGTTCCAGAGGTAAAGGGGCTTCAGGGGACACAATGAGCATCTCTACACACAATATGCTGGTGCGTAACCTGAGCACAGCATTCTAGAAAAGAAGGTGTTCCTAAAGACACCACAGATAAGTGCAAAGTCTCATATGTACACACACACAGAACACACACACACACACAGAGAGAGAGAGAGAGAAAACACCAAAGTACTGAGCATGACTGGGAACAGAATGTATGGTTCATGTGCACAGTGCAGTAATTCAGTCACAGAAAAGAATGAAATGATGCACTTCAGGGAAAGTGGACATAAATGGAGACCATCACACGAAGTCAAATAACTTGGACTCAGAAAGACAAGTGTCACATGATTTCTCTCATTTGTGGATCCTAGATTCCATATAGATACCCAAAATCCCATTTGTAATATCACAGCCCCGCCCACTTATACACGAGACCCCGCGGTCACAGGGACACAGCAAGCCCCAGCAGCAAGCCCACACCTCAGCTCCTACCCCAGCCACTGCACCTACCGTGACTGAAGCACTTGGTAAAACTAACAAATTTTCCTTCAAAATTTATAGATAGAAGGATTGTTCTGACTATAGATCTCAGCAGCCTTAGCACAGGGCTTTTCTGGACATTTCTTTTCTGGCTAAAAACTTTTACCTTGCCTTTAAAGGATGCACTTTGCAGCTTCTCTTGGGCTCTTTTGAGTCCCAGGGCACTGCTCTCTGCTTTGGGGCCCCTTTTCAAGTTATAAAAGGGTTAAACAAGCACAGCTCTGCCGCGTTGTGTACTGAACAAGTAACACATAGACTGTATGTGGATGTTAGCCAAAGGATGCCTCTTGTCCCAGGCAGGACAGAGAACCGTTCCACTGCACTACTCAGAGTGCCATGAGGGTTAAAACTCATAAATTATTTGTAGCATTGTCAATTTCATTTTCTTCAGACCAGGGCTAATCTCAAATGATGGAAACCATAGAGTGAAAAAGACCACAGTTAAGAAGGAGACTGCCATGCAATCTATCAATAAAAAAAATGCAGTGCAGGCCGGGGGCTCAGCTCCATGGGAGATCACTTGCCTAGCATGTACTAGGCCCTAGGCTTAATCTCTAGCACTAAATTCTGTGTGTTTGCACACCAATACATATGCAGCACCTAGAAAAGTAGAGAATGCACCTATGTGGAAAGGCTGGAAGTAACCACAACACGGCAGTATTGCTTTTTCCTAAAATAAACAAGAGGTGGGCACGCTATGCCATGGTAGAAGGACACAAAGTGCAGTGGGCCCAGTGGGAAGGACACAGCTTCATATCAGACAGACCTCTCTTTAATGCAACTTAGGCCAACAGCAATGGATAAACTCAGACAAACTTGCTCAACCTGACTGAGCCAGTTTCTTCATCTGAAGTATAGACAATAATGGCTATTTCTAAGAGCTAGGAGACTCCACAAGAAACCCAGAGCCAGGCTGGGAACAAGAATGGAGCTCAAAGTGCTGGCCTACTGGATTCCATCGCCAGCACTGAATAAAACCAGGCAAGGTAGCTCACACCTGTAATCCTAGTGTTAGGGTGCTAGAGCTTGAAGGATCAGCAGTTTTAAGATCATCCTGGCCCACATAATGGGTTCAAGGCTAACCTGGGCTACACAAATGTCTGATGCTAAATAAAACAAAGATGGGCTTAGTCAGATGGCTCAGCGGGTAAAGGCACCTGCTGCTAAAACTGACAACTTGAGTTCAATCCCCAGGACCCACATTATAGAAGAAGACAATTAACTCCAAGTTGTCCTGTACCCACCAAGTGTACCATAAACATCCATCCACACGAGTAAATAAATGTAACAGGTGTTTGTTTAAAAGGTCAGAGACAGAGCAGTAAGAGCACAGCCCATGATCATGGTCATAACTGTCAGAGCCTCAGAGCCAGGACCATCACCAACACCACTAATAACCAGGATGAACAGCTACTGCAAAGTACCAGGCACTTATCCACAGCCAGGGCCTCCTACTGGAGCTTCACAGGTAAGGAAACATTAGCACTGAGAGGCTCAGTGACTTGCCCAGGGTCCTTTAAGAACAGCTGATGTGAGGCAGAGGAAGAATCTGACCCACACAGCCAGCTCCAGAGAGAACCTCGTGATCGCAGAAAACCCTTCTGTCAGATCACAACTATGACCAAACCAGAATGATGCTCAGCCCCACCCTCTCCTTCAGGATATATAAGGCTCCTTGAATACTCATGTTCTCTCTCTTACTCTCTCTGATGTAACTGAGAAGGAAACGGGAAGGAAGCACATGGTTAAGACCAACTGCAGCTACTGGAAGCCATGCACACTTTACCTTGACATAGCAGAAGAGCCTTGCGACAATCGTCCATGCTGAAACCCAGCTCCTGTAGTCTAGCCAGCTGGAGCTCTAGGAGACAATTTCAGACACATTACTCCCACAGGCTGAGGGAGGGATGACAAATACCACTTCCTTTCTTCAGGCAAAATGAGCTCTTAGTGTATACCTCTAACACGTGCACCTTGGACTTTACTGACATTCCCTTAGGTTTTGTCATTAAGAGTAGAAGACCGCCAGGGGTGGTGGCGCACGCCTTTAATCCCAGCACTTGGGAGGCAGAGGCAGGAGGATTTCTGAGTTCGAGGCCAGCCTGGTCTACAAAGTGAGTTCCAGGACAGCCAGGGCTACGCAGAGAAACCCTGTCTCGAAAAACCAAAAAAAAAAAAAAAAAAAAAAAAGAGTGGAAGACTATCATTTAATGGGAACAGCATCCCTTGAGTTTTCAGAGGAAAAGTCTCAATTTTTGAAATTAGACTTGAAAGTAAGCCATACAACTCCACAACGAGTTGGAGGGGAAACCCACCTGTAAGCTGGAGCAGTTACTATAGGGTATTTGTTTTTTAAATAAAAAAACAAACAAAAAGTCATACTTATACTTTACAATCATACTTAATGACAATTAGACTATGAACAATTCAACTGTGCAGAAGAAAATTGAAAAATGTAAAGAGGGCAGGAGATGTTACCAGTATGGTGAATAATTTCCAGCACCAGAGAGGCTGAGGCAGGAGGATTGGCGTAAGTTTGAGAATAGCATGTATCACACATGATGTAGCAAATGACGAGCCAGCCAGGATGTAGAGTAAACGGGGGGGGGGGGGGGGAGAGGGAGGGAGGGAGAAGACTGATGGGTTTCCAATTCAACACATACCCAAGACAGGATCTAAGGTGTGTCTTGACCCTTCTCTGACATCCTCTCCAATTCGAGACGCCCCTGGCAGACCACAGCTGCCGGACTCTGCCTCCAAGGCTGCTGAGTCCGGTGCTGCAGCACTAGCTTGCTCTGGGATGGACTTTGCAATGGCAAGAAACAGCTGAACATCATTATAGGAGAGTCTGATATCCAGGGCTTGTAACTGAATCTAATGGAATGTAAAAAGGTAGCGACGGTTTTTACATCTGCTTTTGGCTTTGTGCCCACATATCACTCAAACATAATTCCTACTTTATGATCCAGAAGTCCAGATATCATTATAACCTTCTCATTTAAAAGATTGCAAAGATCTTGAAATGAAGCAAATGATGACGAGGAACTATATCTCAGCCATCAGATAATAGTCACAAAACGGAATGAAATTTAAAAAAAAAAAAACCTCAACTAGGATTATTACTAGAGCAATTAATACCACACAAGATAGGAATATAGCTAGGGGTGAGGATCACCTATTGGTAACATTTTACTAATCCATTTTACATAGTACCATTACATTTGTTTTTTAAATCTCTGAAATAAACTGATCAGTTGTGATGGGTAACTTTGTCAATTTGACAAAACTTTTAATTACCTAGAGAATAGTCTCAGTGTGGGACTGACTTATTGTGTTGACCTTTGGACATGTCTTATGGGGTGTGTCTTAAGTTAACTTACATGGAAAGACCCAGCCCACTGTGGATGGCGCCATTCCCTAGGCTGAAGTGAGTGAGAGAAATCAAGCAAGAAAGCAATTATGAATGCTCTCATTTCTCCCTGCTCTTGACTCTGGATAAGATGTGACCAGCTGTTTGATGTTTCTGCCTTGACCTTTTTACAATATTAAACTGTAACCTGGAATTGTAAAATGAAATACACTTTTCTCCTCTAAGTTGCTCTCCATCAGGATATTTTATCACAGCAACAGAATTAAACTTGAACACCAACAAAATGAATCTCTTTGTCCCTATATTGCCAGCACGCAGAGATAGAGGTAGGAGAATCAGGAGTTCCAGGGCAGCCTAAGCTACACAGGACCCCACCAATAGTAATAGTAATAATAATACATTATTTTTAATAAAAATAACAATGAATAAAATCTTTTCTTTATTCAAACATAACCTTACTTGGTCAAGTGTGAAGCCACCATTTCTGAAGTGCATACCTCCTGAGAGGTAAGCAATACACTCCACTGGTGAGGGCAGCACGGACGCTGCAAGCAGGAACACTACAGAAGGTGCAAAGGTCTGTAAGGAGCCTTATTCACTCACTCAACTTTTGTCTAGTGAGGTACTGCTGAAACTGAAAAGCAACAAGGCTTTCTCTATTGGCTCCCCATGATCCAAGTGAACTAATTAATCACTGCCCTCTTACGAAAAAATACAGAATATCTTGCGTAGAGAGATGGCTCAGTGGTTCAGAGCGTTTACAGCTCTTCCAGAGCACCTGAATTCAGATTCCAGAACCCACACTAGGCAACTAACAACTGCCTGTAACTTCAGCACACACACACACAAATGAAATAAAATCTTTAAAAGAAAGCAATATCAAGAACACTAGAGTTTTAACCCTCCCTTGCCTGGCTTCAGCTTTGGTTGGGGCTTCCCTGAGAGTCTCTCAGTCCCGGTGAGACCTGCTTCTGCCCTAACTCAGCCTCTGGACCCGGAATGCTCTCCTCCTCTGTTGGCTTATATCCTATCTGGCCCTGGACTCCTCAATCCTGCAGCACTCTACCCACAAGGAATAGTCCTACCTATACTGCGTTTTGCTTTCTGTCAACTTTTACAGAAATTCAAAATGATACTAGCAATTTAAAGAGTCTTCTATCCTTGTCCATACCATAAGATCCTAGGTGACATCACATTTATTTTGCATCTACTGAGGTACCTACGATGGTGCCAGACTGAGAACCTATGGTGCATCCATGGATAGGACGTGACTCAGCATTACCTCTAGAATGGGTGGGAAGTCTTCGCTGTTGAACGCATCCATCAGCCCAGAACTATTCTGGTAAGAAGAGTTCCCTACCAGCTCCACTTGAATTTGAACCGGATCCACAATTGAAAGAGCGGTGTCCTGCTCATTCCCTAGTCGGCATGAAAACACCTGAAATTGAAACACAGTACAACAAAGATTACAGCTTGCCCTGAAGTGGGCTGTCTCAGGAGCAATCAGTCGCTCTCATAGGACCTGAATCAGCTACTGGAGTAAAAGCTGTAAAGATCCCGGGCTGCCACTGTAGCCTGTGGCCAAGAGTAGGTTCAGTGGTGCACCTGCAGGAAAGTATTTCCATTCATCCACAACGGCTTCCAGATCTCCTGCCCTTTGATTCAATAATCCCACTTCTCTCTAGCAACTAGCCTAAGGAAATAATAAAAAATACAGAAAATTTCACTAAAGATTTTAATAGTTAAATAGGGAAAAAGAAAGAGCAACCAAGGCTGCACCACATCTACTTGGTGAAGCATCTAAAGAAAGAAGGGAGTTAAAAGCCAGAACTCACATGACACACTAACCCTAACCTCAGCCCTTGAGAGACTGAGGCAGGAGGATCACAAGTTTGAAAAGATTGTATAGAAGACTGGTGTGATGGAGCATGCCTTTATTCTCTACAAGATCAGCACATCATAGGTAACATAAAAATATGGCCCCATCAAAATATTACAAAGCTAGGCATGGAGAGTATTGCCTATAATGCCAACACTTGGAAAGCTGAGTCACAAAGACTATAAACTAAAAGCCAGTCCATGCTACATAGTGGAACATATATTTTACAGGAATTTTCCCTCCTTTCAGAATTTCCTAATTTCAAAGAGCATTCATTATTTAAGCTGAGGGAAAAGTGCATAGGAGTCCATTACATTAGACCTCATACTCTGTATGCATGAAATATTCTACAATGCTAACAAATAGATATGCCTCAGGGCAGACGGAAGGAAGTGGGGCGAGGAGCTCCCACTCTGGGGCCAAATTACTGTAGTGTTCAAAAAAGAGCACGGAGGAAAGTAGGGACCATTCATTTGAAGCTACTCATATCCCGACAAGTCTCTATCTTCATGGGGCATTTCTTAGCACTATGGAAACCAACTATATTCAAGATTAAGGCATTATACTTCATCAGTTCTCCCCAGTGATCTACCAACTGAAATCTGGTTGTACCACCTAAAAAGTTGGGCATCTCAAATATTTTGCCACTTCATTTTACTGAGATGTTGGGACAGGAAAGTTGACTTTTCCTTTTCTCTTTGGGGGACTTCAGTTACACAAAGTCCAACAGTACTAACTTCTCCTTAATCAATCACCACAATGCCTCACTCAATACCAGCCTTGTCATGGCCTAGAAAGCAGATGACCTGAAAGTTCATGGTCAACTCCAACATCTAAGCATACAGTTCCTTGTCCCAAATTGAGCTTTCTTCACCTTACAGAAGCAAGTGTTCAAGGAGCAGATCACCCTCCACCCCTATTTTACTCAGCTACATCTGAACCTCGAGGGAGGACCATATATGAAATGAGTAACCGATTGGAAGGGACTCAAAGTTCTATCAGAAGGGACAAGAAGCTGAGCAAACATTCCACTGCATGGTGAGAGGAACATGCACTAAGATCCCTCAGTTAAGAGCATCCCACAGAGATGGCTTCTGAGTTGTCCTCTCTGTTGTCTCAAAACTTAGGAGACAGACTGAATGCTGCTTAACATATCCTGGTGTCAAAGGGTACTCAGGAACAAATTTCTTCCTTCATAATAATCACACCAATGTCAGAGACATGGTTCTTTAGGTCACACATGGCTGTCCAGAGCAGTACTACAGGTCATATATTTCTGAAGGGATGGACACCATATAAAATCCTCACTGCCTTTTCTAAGCAGGCCTGCCTTATCCCAGGGCCATGGCTCTTCACAGGACTGTACTCAGTGTGAGGAAAGAGAATTCTTTTTTTTTTCAAAGATTTACTTATTATTATATGTAAGTACACTGTAGCTGTCTTCAGACACCAGAAAAGGGCATCAGATCTCATTACGGATGGTTGTAAGCCACCATGTGGTTGCTGGGGTTTGAACTCAGGACCTTTGGAAGAGCAGTCAGTGCTCTTAACCACTGAGCCATCTCTCCAGCCCAGAGGAAAGAGAATTCAAGGCAAGCAGGACCACTGCCTCGGTTGTGCAAACCTGCAATAGTTTTTCTAAGACTTTAGAGGAAAAATATTCATTTTCCGTTTTCCTTCAGAGACTACACAAAACCAACTGTATCTGGCAATCTATTAATCAATCCCCAACTGGATCTCACTTTTAAATCCTCCATGAGAGATCATAGGGGAGATGTAGTGTGAGATGTTAACTTGGCATATGCTAAGGAGCCCTGTGGTACATGTTTTTCAGCACTGGTAAGAAATACTGCATAAATCCTGGCTAGGGGAGGTGAGACATGCAGAGCCAGACCACCCAACAAGGTGCTAATGGGAGTGGAAACTAAGAAAGTCTCCCTGACTAATGTCCTGAGAAGACACGGTGCATAAGAAAAAGTCCTGTGTGTTCACAGCCTTGCACTGGAGGAGAGAACACAGGAGAGTAAGCTACCCGACTGAAGGAGAAAGCCAGAGGTTCTTTACTGAATGATGTTTCCCTAAGAAGAGCTCAGGAGGCCATGATGAATATGATGGTACAGATCTGCAATCTCAGCTACTCCAGTGGCTAAAGCAGAAGAATCAAAAGCTCAAGGCTAGCCTAGGCAACTGGGACAATCAAAATAGAAAAAGACTGAGCTGAACAGGAACGTAACCTACCTCAGTTGATAGAGCACTTGCCTAACATGCACAAGGCCTTAGGTTTAATACAAAGCAGTACACACTGAGACACACACACATACATACTATATATTCATATTATATATAAATTATATATATATGTGTGTATATAATACATATAAATTATAAGCATACTATATATATCATATACTATATATGTACACATATATAAATTATATACTGTGTATCTGTATATAAATCACATATATATCTGTATAATATATATGATATAGTATATATCTATTAAAATCATATAGATATACTATATATCTGTGTATATAAATTATGCTGCATTATATATATGTATATATACTTATAAGTTATGTATACTACATATATCCATATATAAATTACAAAACACAACACAACTACATATATTTTATAACTATATATATGAGTATATATGCAGTTATATGTATATAGTTATATATTACACACACATACACACACACATTTATAAGATAAGAGTTTCAAGTCTTTTCCCAGCCCTACTGACTCAGAAGCTCTAGAGACTGGGACCAGAAAACAGTTTGACATAAAAAGGGAACCGGGTGGGGAATGTAGCTTAGTAGTGAAGTGCTTACCTCAGCATTCACAACACCCTCAGTTCCATTCCTAGCACTGGAAGATAAGCATTCAGAAGGCAAACAATACTTTTCCAGATGCTTGTCTCTGGAACCCAACATGCAATGCTGTGGTCAACACACAAACTTACCTCAATGCCAAATAAACTTCCAGAAAAGGGGCGATCAACAAAGCGGGGCTTATAGGTGAGCACTGTGGTGCCTTTCAGAATAATGGCATTGGTATCAAAGCAGGACACGTCTTCAACAACCACAAACTCTGTGCCTGCAAAGGACAACATCATCAGTCACAGCAAGCATCACCAACTGTCCCAGCCCAAGTGGCACAGCTGTACCAGGTGAAAATACCGACTGCTCATCTCCAGGACAGTTCTCAACGCCCTGCCTCACTATCATCCCGGACTCAGAATCTGGAAAGCACAGCTGAGCTAACGAAGCAGGGCCTAGCAGAAAGGATCAGAATTAGCTCCTCTCTTAGACCTGCATGTTCAAGACAGACGGAGAGATGACATCCCAGTCATTGTGGGAGGCCCAAAAGATACTCTGAGGTTAAGAAGGGTTTCCCAAGCTGGAGAGATGGCTCAGAGGTTAAGAGTACTGGCTGTTCTTCCAGAGGACTTGAGTTCAATTCCCAGCAACCACATGTTGGTTCAGAAACATCTGTAGTGTAATCTGATTCCCTCTTCTGATGTGCATGAAGACAAGAGTACTCATACACATAGAATACATGAATAAATAAATTTTAGGAGGAAACAAAGAGCATCCCTTCTCCAAAGGACTTAGAATCCAAGCAAAGTCAGATGGGTTGGTCAGCCAGCATGGACAATCACAACAGTTTGGTACAGCTCTTCATGCTGCCCATAGGAGTGCATACTACTGACGACCAGCCGCCACTGTTCGTAAGCTGACAGCTTTTTCATCATTTGTGTCTAAAGGACTCACTCATGGGGCAGTGGTGGCGCACGCCTTTAATCCCAGCACTTCGGAGGCAGAGGCAGGTGGATTTCTGAGTTCGAAGCCAGCCTGGTCTACAGAGTGAGTTCCAGAACAGCCAGGGCTATACAGAAACCCTGTCTCAAAAACACAAAACGGGCTGGAGAGATGGCTCAGTGGTTAAGAGCACTGACTGCTCTTCCAGAGGTCCTGAGTTCAAATCCCAGCAACCACATGGTAGCTCACAACCATCTGTAATGGGATCTGATGCCCTCTTCTGGAGTGTCTGAAGACAGCTTCAGTGTACTTACATATAATAAATAAATCTTAAAAAAAAAATCAAAAACACAAAACAAAACAAGCACTATGAAGGTAGGTGTAGTGGTGGTTTACACCAACAATCCCAGCACTTGAGAGAAAAGTTCCATGCCAGCCTGTGAAACAGAGACCTGCTGAGAGAGAGAGAGAGAGAGAGAGAGAGAGAGAGAGAGAGAGAACACAAAAACACTTTATTCTCAGTACTCAGAAGACAGAAGCAAGCACGTCTCAGTGTTTGAGTTCAGCCAGGTCGATGTGAGATCCAGTCTCAAAAGAAGAAAAAAAAGAGGCGTGGCTGGGAAACTGTCCTGTAAGACTGGTTTGACCCAACATCCAACCGATCAATCAGTGAAGCACACTATGATCAATCACCTGTTACGTTGACCTTGACCTCCAGGTGCCTCTCATTGGACACAGGGAGGGAAGAGCGCTTGGTGATGACTCCACTCTTAACGGTTTTAGGAACAACAGCAGATTCACTGCTGGCATTGCGGTGGCGTGCAGGAGTGACGTTTTGTTTCTTGATATCACTGGGAGTGTGCAGGAAGTCATGGACCAACAGCAGCCAGTCAAATATGAGAAACACTCGGAGGTTGTTGAGAACGACAGTGAAACAGGAGGAATCCTTCGTAGATCTACAAAAAAGAAGGCAGAAAAAACCACAGAATTGCAAAGAGAAACACGTATTTAATCACCACCTAGTCCTTCCTCAGGCTCAGCAAGTAGTAATTCACTGTTAGTCTTCTGTTATTATGTTATCCCCATGTTATCCAAGGTGGCCTCAAATGCCTGGACTCAGTGATGCTCCTGCTTCAGACTGCTGTGTAGCTGGAAATTCAGGTATGCAGCACAATGGCAGGCCCCATTCCAGGGTCTTAAACCGCCAGCTTTGAGTTGGAAACACTCTGAGCACTGCTTTATGAGTACATAAAGTATAAACTTTCTGGAGGTTAGTCATATGGTTTAAAGAATTTATTTTGTGTTTGAGTGTTTTGCCTGAATATATGTCTATGCAACATGTACATGCCCAGTACCCATGGAAGTCAGAAGAGGGCACTGGATTCTCTGAAACTGGAGTTACGAACAGTTGTAAGTAACCATGTGGGTGCTGGGAACTGAACCCAGGTCTTCTGCTCGAGGAACAAGTACTCTTAATCAATGAACCAACTGCTAACCCTTCATTAAAAAAAAAAATAATAATAATAATAATAATAACCAAGTGTACTATATTTAAGAAGGCAAGATAGCAGTCCCCTTAACTAAGATGATTCTACAACACGCACTTGGCAGTGTCCACATTGTTCACTGTCTTTAATAATGCTATGATGATGATGATGATGATGATGATGATTTGAGAGGGCACAATTGGTAGGTAGAGCTGGGATGCTCCTAGCCATGCCACAATGCACAGGACAACCTGATCTGAAATATCAATGCAGGATACACTACCCAATCCAACCCAAAAGGCTCAAAATCTGACCTAAGAGCCTTTGGGTGCTCTTTTCATTTTGTTGTTATGTGTATGGGTGTTGCCTGTATGTGTGTCTTTGCACTACTTATGTACAGTGCCCAAGGGGGCCAGAAAAAGGCGTTGGTCCCCTGGGATAGGATTACTAATGATTGTGAGTCATCACTGGGGTTCTAGGAACGAAACCTGGGCCCTCTGAAATCAGCCTTAACTGCTGAGGTATCTCTCCCTGGATAGTACTAGAAGAGTTTGATTAGCAAAGCCTATGCAAATTCTCCAAAATGCCAGCAGAAAAATCCAAACTCTGAGTTGCTTTTGGCCCTTGGCACTTCTTTTAGGAATGGCCAACCTGCAGCGCTGGTCTGAGAAAAGCTGTAGGTCTAGGAGGAAGAGCAGAGGCTTAGAAGTAGAGAGACCCACACTAAAATCATATCATATCAATCTCAGTCCATGTTACCCTGGGTATATCAACCTGTTTCCTCACATATAAAGCGAGGAATACTAACACTGTAGGAGAAAGCACCAGGCACGTAGTAAGTACTCAAACACCAGCTTCTGTCCTGATGGGCAGGTCTAGGATTGATGAGGCTCTCAGAAGCTCAGGACTGCTTCACAAACAGCACATTCACATAAGAATACTGTCTGGCTTCTTTAGCTACAACTAACTCAGACCCCAACCTTGTAGCCTGAGAAGAGGACATTGGTCATAGATGGATAGAGTAAGCATCCTAGAATGGAAATGGGGCAGAGGGAAAGGCAGGGGACAAGGACTTTTTTTATAGTCTTCGAGGTTCCCAAGAAAGTCTCCCAGGTCTGGCTGAAGCCACAGTGTCTTCAGGGCAACAGCAAGCTAGCTCTGTTATCATACTAGCAGGCAGAAGAGAAGCCAGAGACAGGCTAGTGACAGGTCACAGGCTCTGAAGGTTGAACTTATGACAAAGACCCTGGCTCTGGATGTACATTTACTCACTTCCAAGCCTGTTTGGGAAAGGCTGACTTAGGGATGCGCCTAAGGCTGTTTTCTCTAGTTTCATTTCTGCTAAGCCTGGCTCACTGCCTCTAGTTAAAGGGCATGGTGAGACACAGCTCCTTCTCACACACAGCATTTGTCACAGAAACACTCTACCCTTTGTAATGAACAAAAAATGTTGCCCTCCATAAAATTTTTCCAGCCCATTTTGAGCAGAGACTGTCAGAATTCAGTGCTAACTGGAAAGTAAGTGTGTCAGACTCTGCTTCTGGAAAATATTTCAAGCCTTTAAATACTGTGAAGTGATTTATATTTGACATACAAAATTCCAACAGAAGAACAATTCTTCCTGAAGAAGTTCACTCCTCTCACTAACAAGGGCACTTCTGTTAGCGAGAGCCAAGGTAAGAACTGATTGTTTGGCTGCATGAAATTATATGCCTTTAGTATATATGGAGAATAATACTTTGGGCCTCCTATATATTAAAGCTACGATGAGGAGGGTCAAAGAGCTGACTACTTAGGAAGTCAAGATCAATAAGAATAAAGCAAATACCAAATTATTCCTCTGCAACAGGACCCTCTGCACGGAAGCCTTCCCTTCTGAGAAAAACCTTCAAAGAGGCTGCTAAACACACCCATCATATCCCAAGGCTACACCCAGCCACTGACAGAGGCTGGAGAGGCTGAGAGTTAAGGGGACTTAGCTTTGATATCAAAGGCCAGGGCTAACCTGTGACTACTAGACTTTTAAGCTGGGTAACATTCCAAGAGTCACTTGGACCTTCTCCCGGTGTCTATCTCTTCAAGCGTAAAAGGGGAGAGAAATTGCCCATGTTTGCAGATCTGGGAGGATTCAACTGGGAGTAGGTAAGGTGCCTGGTCAAGTCAGGGACCAGCAGGAAGCCACTAGCACTGCCACTGTTGGGTATACAAGGGATAAAATGTCTCTTTTGCTAGGCTTCCTAAAGGCGTATGAGACACCAAGACCTCCTTCCTTCAAAGGCTAAACTCTGAGCAGCACACTGAAATGCCAGCCATGCAAGTACAAGAATAGCCACAAGTCACAAGAATCCCACATAAGCTACGGCAACAGTAACAGCAGCAGCAGCTTCGGGAGGTGCCAAGTGACTTGTCAGAATGACTCAACTCTCACCTCTGCCCAAGGATAGAGGCATAGGTTTTCGTTTGAATTTTAGTTCATTCCATAAAAGAGGAAAGTCAAACTCAAAGCTCAACAAGGATGCATTGCTATGAAGAGGAAGGCTATCTTGGGGACAAGGTCTGTCTGACTCTAGACCATCTTCCCTCCCCTCTCTGCCCCACAGCCAGACAGGAATAAATAACGTTCAGATCAAAACCACTCTTTCATGCAGACCAAAAGGTTTTTTGGCTTAGGTTTTTCCTTAAACTCACATAATTTCTTCCTTCCCCAAGCCACTTTACAAATTAAAGCTTACAAGGAGGTTGATTTTGAGGATCTGGCTCAATGCCAAACTCCCCCCCCCCTTTTTTTTCTTTTTCTTTCTTTCTTTTTTTTTTTTGTTTTTTGTTTTTTTTTTTTTTTTAAGCAACAGAGCCATCTTTTGGTGACTCCATAATACTGCACGTGAGCAGGAGCTGCTAACACAGCACAGTGAGTGCTGGTGAGTCTCCGACTGCCTATCTTCACAGTTTCTCTTTAATGTTGTAAAGCCACAGGGACTTGGCTCACTGTCCACGAAAGGAAATATCAGCATAAGGAAAGGCAGAGTTGGGGAGCCAACTGTGGGGATAATCCCAGCACTGGGGAAATGGAGGCAGGAAGGAAACCCTGGGCTACATAGTAACCTTCAAGCTACACTGGGCTACACAGTGAGACCTATCTGGGGAGAGGGGTACAGGGTGGAGGACAACACAGACAAAGGAGGGCAGATCTGGCATCTGCCTCCGCTACCTGAAATGCAGTTCAATCTGAATGGAGCCCTGGGTGGTGCTGCTGCTCTTGGAGGGCTGAAAGATACAGTTGAACACATTGGTCATGCCATGGCTGGGCTTCTGCCCAGAATAGCGGGTGTCAAAGGCCATCATAGAATGGGAAACCAAGTTAATGGACTTGGTCTGGTTGGAAAAACTCTCATAGAGCAGCTTACATTTCTTAAAGTCAAATCTGAAAGGGAAGAAAGCAAAGGAGAAGTTAAACACAATCCTACCTTATGAAATGAAGTTCAGGTGTGGAACAAGAGTGACACCATCAGTGTACCAGAGTACCACTCAATCTGATCCTGAACTGGTTTTGTTCACAGGGCACTCAAAATGCCATCAGTGGCACTGTGCCTTAAACCTTTTCCGATCGAAGAGAGGAGATTATATCCACAGGAATGCATGAGGAATAATAATATACCCAATCTATTATATCCTTAATGATTTACCACCCCATGTCCCATCCTAAGCTAACAAAGCCATGTGTTAAATCATAATCCCCAATGGATATCCAGGATCTCTTTTGACCTTCATCTGTGAAATTATAGCTTGCCTGAGGATTCTCTCTCCAGAGTCAGCAGGCACATCTGTATAAGACCACTACAGCTCACTGGAACAACATCCTACTCTGTACTCAGGGAAACAAGAAAACTGACCCATCAACAGGAAGTGCATCCAAACCCACGGTCTTTTTTGGAAAAAAAGAGAAAGTTACAAAGAGCAATTAGGAGTTGCTCAGAACCATTATAATACACACAGAATCATTCTGCATTGAAAAACTCAAGGTACAAATCAAAAGGGTAGCTGGCCCCTAAGAATGCTGGTTCACTATGGCATGGCTCTCCCCTCAGCTGATCTGGGAGCAGGTCACACAAGCTTTGAACAGAAAGACATGGTAAGTCAGAGTGCTTCAGACAGGCCATACTAGCCTTGACACCCCATTTTCAAATGTGACCCAGCTTTCCAGCTATATAACCTAGAGCTAATAAAATAAGTAAATACATAAGTAAACCAACAACAGCAATCTATCTAGAAAACTAGGGCATCAGCAGCCCCACTTAGAGGACAAGGGAGGGCTTTCAGGGTAAAAATACAATGCACGCTTCAAAATCCCATTCTGAATTCCTACACCACAGATTTCAACTAGCCAGCACACACCCATAAACAAAGCAGTTGCTATGTTGTTTCTAGAGGTTTCCAAGTAGGGAGCTCAGCCCAGTGCTGCCAATTTTCAAAACAGTCCTCATTCACATTCTCTATCTGTCTGTCTGTCTATATCTGTCTGAATTTCTCGATTTTAAAACATTGACCCACAAGGCAGTCACCAGTGGCACTCTGCCCACAACTGTGTCAAAGCTGTATAGACAGGGGGCAAGGTGCCCCATTCCCCACTTCTTAACACTAGTGGGACCATGCCCCAGCTCCAAGTGTGCTACCTGAGGCTATTTTGGAGTTCTTTATTTTTCAATCTGCCCTGTACATGGGGTACACTGTTCTTACAAGAGTTAAGCAAAGGCTTACCTGGCTAGGGAGCCAGTGCCTTCTTTTCCTTTTGGATCCTTGAGCTCCAGACTCACGTTCACCATATCGATGAGGAAGCACATGCAAGTGTACACTTCTCCACTCAGCACAGTCTGTGAAAGGGAGATGCTGGTCAGCCCTGGAGTGATGGTGCCAACCTGAAAACGGCTCAGAGATAAAGAAATCTAGCCCACTGGCTCTCCCACCACTTCGCCCTTCTGCTCCCTGCATTCTTGGAGGAATATCCACATAGGTGACCATCAGCCAAGCATGCTGTCAGTCTCACTCACGTGAATCCTTGGATCCTGCAGATCATAAGGCCGCATGAAGTCTTCTATGGGCTCTCCCAGGTTGTTCTCTAGCAAGCCTCGGATCAGCTTGTATTTACACAGATCCAGGGAGCAGTGCACAGAGGACAGACTGCCATGGACAGATATGTCTGCAACAGTGTGGCTTATTTCTCTATGAGGAAAAAAAAGAAACCGTGCTCACAAATAAGTCACTAACTGCCTTGGCACAGCCCAGCCAAATGTCAGGCTATAATGTGGCTACCTACATTATCAATCAGTTAATCTCAAACTTCCAATGGCAAAAAAACAGTCATGTATCTCTCACTGTGCAAGGTATTGTGACAGCCATGCTTTAACTAAGAGACGGTTTTAGCTCCCAAATGTGCAAGGAGAAAAATCCTCAAATCTAATGAGCTGGGGATACAGTTCAGTAAAACCTGTCTAGTACATATGGTCCCAGGGTTCCATTCTGAGCATGCCAAATAAGTATATATAAATGTGTGTGTGTGTACACACAAATATAAACATATACACACAAATGCATATGAGCTAATTAATGTTTTCTTTATTTTATATATATGGATGTTTTCCGTGCATGTGTATCTATATATCACATGTGTGCAGGGCCTGTAGAGGTCAGAAGAGATTGCATGTATGTAACTCCTGGATATGGAATTATAGGTGGTTTTCAGCTACTATACACTATGCCTGAACACACGAACTCAAGGGCTGGGTTTAGAGTGGGAAGTGTACATAGCTATATTTAAAGGAAAAAAGAGAAAGGGAGGGAAGGAGAGGGGGAGGGAAGGAGGGAGGGAGGGAGGGAGAAAGGAAGGAAGGGAGGGAGAAAGGAAGGAAGGGAGGAAGGAAGGGAGGGAAGGAAAGAAGGAGGGAAGGAAAAAAGAAAGACAGACAGACCTGTTCTGAGGCTGGAATACAGCTCAATGGTAGGGTATTTGCCTAGTATATACTGTGACTCTAGGTTTGACACTCAGAACTGCCAAAAATAAATAAATTTGACTTGTCTGAAAAAAAAAAACAACCCAACAACCTATATACAATAGTCTGTTTTGTAGTTTTGATTAATGATTTTTTTTGGGGGGGGGAGGTTAAGAGGCATGCATGCTGAGTGCAGGTATCCAAGGAGGCCAGAGGCATGGGATCCTCTGAAGCTGGAGTCACAGAAGGTTCTAAGCTACCTGATACAGGTGCTAAGAACCGAGCTCAGGGCCTTTCAAAAGTAGCACATGCTCTTACCCACTGAGCTATCTCTCTAGACCCACAAGAGTTTAAACAGAACAATAATGCAATCAACAATGGACAGCAGGGAAGCCTACCAAGTGGTGTACTCATTCATGGGTGGGGAGCAGACAGCACATCTGCCGGTGTGCTCTCGCTGGGCTACAGAGCTTTGCCACCCCGCATAGCACACAGGAAGTGGGAGAAGCTTACAGAAGTGGAGGACAAAAAAAAAATACCTTTTAAAAATCATTGCTTGCAAAGAAAACCAAGAGTTCAGTTTCTAAATAAGAAGTTCTTGGGATGGCCAAGCCAGGCTAGCCAAATAGAACTCATGCCAACCATTACTGGACAGCATCCAGGAAGCTCTGAAATAACAGGTTCCAGTGAGAGAAACACCCTAGAGAGCTATACTGTAGCAGTCATTTGAAGAGAAATGGAAAATGGCATAAAGTTGAGTCGCCCAAATCTGGAGACTGAAAAGGGGCTAGTAAGCCCCAGACAGGTAATGAGGTTATTTTCCAAAGTGTCCCCATTGCAAGTATCTTTGTTTGGGATTTGTTTATAAACTTTCATTTGTGTGTGTGCATGTGAGTACAGCTGTTCATGGAAGCCGTAAGAGGACTTCCTCATTAGGGTAACTACAAGGTGAATTGGGCCAGACCCCTCAGTCTTTCAGTGGGCTTCCTGGTGTGGTAGGGGCAAATTTGCACCTGGGTTGCTATGCAAAGTAAACGGACGCCAGGAGGTCAGCGGTAGCAGGTCCAGAGTCTACTGCACTTGGAACACTTATTCCAAATGTCCATCTTTTCCAGATACCTTGCTGACCCTCTACCTCCCTATCACCACTGAAATCCAGGCTAATTTCCAACATTTTCCTCTTTGTCCCCAAGACAGGGTTGTATCATCTTGCAACACAGTCCCTGAATCAAACACTAACTTAAAGCTATCTACCCACCTTGCCTGTGTCCCTCAACAACACATAATCCCTGTGACAATATCAGTTTCTCTTCCATCACAGAAGCCCTTGTGAATAGCCCATAGTAAGGACTCAATTAATAGTCACTAAGTAAAGGAAGGTGCTTCTCCTGACTTACCTTACAGCACTTATTTCCAAGCTGCTAAGATTCTACTTACATATTTAGACAGAACACTTACTTGTCCAAATTCCTCTCCACCTGCAATGTCAGCCTGCAAGGTTCAGTTAAGAGACTTCCTCCTGTCTGTCGCACAAAATAGGAAGGGAAGATCAGGTCCCCACTACTGTTTTCTGAGGCTTTAGAGCCCTCTCTGGGGTGTCTTTCTGCAGCAAAGATGTCCATGTCCTGGAGATCAACAACAATGCAATCCAGCAGGCAGACATGGTCTTCTACAAGGACCCAAGGAAAAAAGAAGTAAGGACAAAAGTAGCAAGCAGAAAGGGCTGGGCTTGAGCAAACTTAAGGACCAAAGTCCGTTCATTCTGTCTTTGAGGATCAGAACCAGCTCTGCACTGCTCAGAAGCCTAGCTGCCAAAGGTCCTCACGATAGCCTCTAGAGACCCCTGGCCCTAGACAGAGTGTCATATCTACACATCCTACTGCCCACCCTCAACACCAGGTCATGATTCTCTTTTCAAACACATACTATATGTTTCTACTACCACTGATCAACCCAAACTACCTTCACCCTTGCCTATACCTCCACAAAGTATCTCCCAGTATACCTTCAAAATTCCACTGTGGCCCTCATAAAGCCATTCTTCCCAAAAAATACCTAGATGGAAAAGTAAAAGACTAAAAAGTTCTTTTCCTTTGGAAACTTCAGTAGCTATATTTAATCCAAAAACCCTGCAAAACTCTCTGCAAATGCCTGGGAGGCACTACATAAGCCCACAGCCCACTTTTCTGACCTCATCTAAGCCATCATCCCATTTGATCTCCAAACCCTGGGCATATTCCAAAAGGTCACACTCTTTGCTTCTTCGGCAGCCTCATCCGTACCACCACCTTCCCACCTCTATCGGATCCTCAATTTTCTTCTCTTTCCCATAACATATACTATAATCTATCAATACTTATGCTCATCTAATATCTACTATCTTAAACTCTATCTAATATCTAGATATCTAGTATCTTTCTCCCGTAAGCACCACACTGGGGGAAGCATACCTAAGGGAATGCTAATGTCCTAAGGACAGTATTTAAGCACCTAGCCTTACGCAGGGGCTTAATAAACAGTTCTTGAATGGACAATTGCACTAATGAATATGTAAAACTTATCAGCGTGGGCTGATCTGTAAGAGAGGTGTAGAATGGCAATGTCATGACCTCAGAGAGACCTCAGGGGGCAGCTGTGGAAGTGGAGACAGTGTGAAAACCACAGCCTTCATCCACAAGTACCACACTGATAAGCAAATTTTATTTAAAAAACATCAGCTGAAAAAAACACAAAAAACAAAAAAATAATAATAAAAATAAAAAACATCAGCTGGATAGAAGAAATGATGCTGGAAGAGATATCTTCCTGTAAGATACTCCAAAAATCTTTGTGTATGTTTGTACATGTTCACATGTGTGTACATCTGTGTGCAGTATCCATGCACATTCACTGGTATGTGGGGGTCAGAGGTCAATGACCTCTTTAATTGTTCTATACCTTATTTTTTGAGCAAGGTCTCTCACTCAACCTGGAGCTTGCCAATTCAGCTAGACTAGCTGTCCAACAAGCTCCAAGGATCCCCCTGACTCCACCTTCACAGTGCTGGTATTACAGGCATGTGCCACTTTACCCAGTTTTGTTGTTGTTATTAACATGGGTGCTGAGGATTAAACTTCAGTTCTCATTCTTTTCCGCCAGTACTTTACTGACCGGGCCATCTCCCTACCCCCTCCCCTCTAAATCATTTCTTACAGAAATCTGCCTACACGTCTGGCTGGCTGCATGCCTAATTGTCCCAGTCTTCACCACTTACAGACTGGCTCATGGCACCCCTCCAAGTACCAGAGCACCTATCAGAGCTCAGGGACAGAGTCACATCAGTCAACTGTGCTCTTCCAAAATTCATTGTCCAGCTCTACGACTTGCCAGTCACATGACAAGTCAAATTATACCATCTGTCTAAACCTTTGCCCCTTTCTCTATGAGGGGAGATAAATCTTGATAAGGATGGCACAAAGGTAAGTCCATACAAACATGGCATCAGGTTCATCGGTGTCTTCAAGAAAATGTGACAATGAGCATAGCCAAGTCTCTGTGCTTGCACCTCTAGTGGTGTGAGGTCCTACGGGAGTCTACCAATCCTTGGGCAGATCTAGCAGAAGAGGCTGCTGTTCTTCATTGCCCACAGTGCATCAGCATTGAGCTCATCCCTGCTGCCCTTACACATGCCTCCTTCACAACCCAGGTCCACCATGGCATGTTAAAAACTCCAGAGCCCAGATTAGGCCAAGGTTTAGAATGACTGATTCTTACACATTAGGACAGACTTAGAATGACTGATTCTTGCATTCACAAGAAGGGCAGAGGCACAATCACAACCCTTGAAAGGCAGAGGCAAGATAAAGAGGTCAAGATAGCCTACATTACACACAGAGCCATGTCCCAAAAAGCCCAAAGAGAAAAAAGAAATCCAAAACAAGAGCATTCGTAGCAGGGTGATTTTAGAGTTCTCTGTCCTTACACCCTAAACCTCACTGACACTAAGTTTAGTGTCTTGTTTTGGAGAACTTAAGAGTACCATATAAGGACAGGATCTAGATAACAGTTCATGAGGTCACAGGACTAACTAGGTTATCACCATCTACTAGAAACCATCTGGACCCGAATGAGTCCCACAGACAACTGAAAACCTCTTTATTTCTACTGCATCTTCTAATTCAATTTACTTTAGAAGTTACAGAAGACTGCCTAAGACACTCATGCCCCCAAAGCAGCATGAAGCCTGATCTTCACACAGATGCAGATGCTGTCTCCTGTTAGCCTCCACAGTCTCAGTGCACTCCCCAGAGCTCCCTGAAAGGGCTTCAGGACACTCCCCAGCTCTTTCCTCTTCTCTTACCTGGACTGCTGGAACTTTGGCTAACAGGCGGCACAGCCTGCTGCCCACGCTGCTTGATGGAGGCACTGGGCACAAAGTCACTCTTCAAGCTACCAAGGCCCATTCCTGCAGGAGGCATCATGAAGAGCCCCTGTACCTGGGGCCCCTTGGGGTCCTCTGTACTTGCCATCTTCTTCATACTGTGCTTCGGTGTTCCTGTTGGAGATGCTGAAGGCACAGATTCCTAGGAAGGACAAAAGAAAACTAGAATGCAGAGATGCAGGGGTAACAATACCTTCAACTAGCTCGGAAATTATATCCTAGTCCCTAGGTTCTCAAAGACCCTAGAGACAAGAAAGCGAGGGCCATGACACCACCACACACAAATATCTGCAAAAATGTTACCAAAGATTCCATACCTGCTGAGAACTACAGCAACATCACAAAAAGACAGTCTTTGGCTCAAGAACAAATTCCAATTTCTGTCAAAGTCAACCAAAGCAAAATTTCCCAGGCATATAATATATTTACTACTTTGGGGGGAAGGAGGGTTTACTGTAATTTAAAAAAAAATGTATCTAGGGGACTATAGATGTGCCTCAGGTATTAGAATGCTTCCCGAGCTTGCAAGAAGCCCTGGGTCCAATGCCCAGCACCAAATAAACTGGGTGTTGTGGCACATGCCTGTAACCCCAAGTGGAAGTGCGTGGAAGGATAAGAGGCTCAAGATTATCCTCAATTACACATCAAGTTTGAAGCCAGCCTGGGATATAAACAAAAAGTATCTAATGGTAATATGACTGCAATACAATTAGCCTCCAAGAAGACATTTGTGCTTTCTTATCTCCCCAAATGCATTTACCTTTCCCATCTCAGTAACCAGAGAAAAGGTAAACAAAGGAGGCTAGCCACCCATGTCAGATTTCTGCTCATACAGAGTAAAGCCAACCCTGGGATTCTCCTGAAAAGACAGGCCTCTTTCATGCTGAGTTCTTTGGCTGACTGCAAGTGGAAAAGTAGATTCCACAGAGTGAACTAGTCACTGGCATTTTCAAGTCCCCTCAGAGCCCTGTTTGTGTGTGGCTTCTGCATCGTGAGACAGTTCCTTCTCACCTATCACAGGTACCCTCCCTGGGAGCATGAAAAGCATGGCTCTCTGGAGCTGCAGCAAGACTGACTCCTCAGCTTTGAAAAAACTGAAAAGCCAGTCTCCGCTTTCTGACCAGTAATCAAAACTACCAGTAATGCAAACTTCCTGCATTTTTCTAAGGAGTATTACTAGGTAAACGCTATCATTTAAATGTTTCCACAGTAAAACTGCCCCAGTACTATATACTTAAACTCCAGAGAGTTTGTTACTCTTTTATTTGAATCACTTCTACATCCTCTCTGCAGTTAGTTTAAATAAATCAATAGCTTGAGAAGATCAACCCAAAGCTTTTGAATGACTCTGACTTAGAAATTATGGTTTAAGCAAAAGCTATGGTTGAAAAAAAGAAAAGGTAAACATAGGCTAGAATGCAAACATGTCCTCAGTAAAACAGGTTTTAGAGGAAACTGTCCCACATGCAGGAGCCATAAAACCTGGGGGCACAGGGCACCAGTGCTCCAGGAGTCTACATGGGCCAAATCCAGAGCATTTGCTGTTCTTGGGCCCCTGGACATTATATTAGACACACCCCACACAGGCAAGAACATCAGCAGGCAAGTGTAAACGCATAACATAAAAGTATCAACTCAAAAACCATCCACCAGCACTGAGGTCGGATGAGCTCAACTGCATGCTAAGTGCACCAGATCACAGGGATCTAGACAAAAGACACTCCATACAGCCTTATGGAATTCCACTGAACAACCACGAGTCTGTAACACAGCAGTTTTCCTGGGATTTATGAATATAAAATGAGGTCATTCAAAAAGTACTAGCCAGGATGAAAACAACTTTTAATACAGGTCTTAAGAAAGGCTTTCCCATACAGGCAAGAAGTAAACCCCCCTAAAGCAACCACAAATAAAGTAATATAGCAGGTTTTGTGTACAGCCAAGTATTTCAAAGGGTCAGCATTTAGGGGCTTTGTTTTGTTTTGTTTTCAGTATATGAATGTGAACTGACTACTGAATCCCATAAAGTTGTTTTATTTTATTCAGAATAACCAAAAGAGATGGGTGGGAGGAGGGGCAACCACATTATACCTTGAAGAAAAGGCAATCTTTGTAGGTATTGCCACCTAAAATCAAATCCTCAAAAACAAAGGCAGGAAAGTTTTAAAATTTGTTAAAATTAAATTTTGTGCTGTTATTTAGCTTAACAAAAATTGAAATCTTTTTGTAAAAAATGCCTTGCAATAGTTTGGCAATTCTTCATCCCCAGCCAACTTTAGAGCACACTGTCAGCCCATATACAGACATATGTGGCACAGAAAATGAACTCATTCCCTTTTCTGGGAAGGGAGAGAAAGAAAACACTGCTGCAGAACTAGATTACCATTTCTGACTACAGTTTACCCCCCTGCCTCACACATTTAGTGTGACCTCAAAATAAAGATATATTACTGACACATTCCAAAGAGCTCACTGTCAATTCCTGTCACACTCCCTACACCTCCAGAGAGGGAAAGAAACTAGAGACAAAATGCAATCACAAAGAGCTCCTTGATAAAGCATGCACACTGGACTCACAGTTGCCAAATGTGCACAAGTGTACACAAGAGAAGGCAGGACTCAAATGCATGCAAAAGAGGTCCCACTGCCCCCAACCTGGGACAACCTTGTTCTTCTCCAGCTCTGTGATGAGCTAGTGAACCTGCTTCCCCTGAGCTCTGCAGGCTCGTAGAGCAACTTACTGGATCTGAGGGAGGGGACTGAGTGAATCCCTAATCTGTTGCTGGTTAGTCAGAAATGAGGGACACCTGGACCTGTGGCTGGTGTCCAAAGTAGGCCCAAGCTACGTAACTGCAGGTGGCTATACCACTTGGAGAATGGCCAACAGGTTTCTACAAAGTTAGAAAATGGATGTAGGGAAGGTCCTACATAGCTAGTGCCACAAGTGCTATGAAGAAACAGGGTTTCTTTATATGTGCAGGGAATTCAGCACCAAATGACATACACTGGGAGTTCAACAATGATCTGCTCTTAACTGCTATCTTCGTGGTTCTGAGGAGCTTACAATTGAATTTTATCTCAACTCCTCAACAAACAGGCACCACTGGTAGGGATTCCCCGAAGTGCTATAGCCACACACAAAAGATGAGTTTGTACTGAATAAACAGAGTACATGAAGGCTGTAGACTGGCAAGGAGTGGGGAGAGCATGCCCCGAGAATGACGGCATCTCTGCTATGCAGAAATGTCACTCAGCCTCCTGCAAGGCAGAAACCAGTGAGGGATCCTCGGAGTGCCTCCAAGCTCAGCTCCGGAGCTCTCTGCCTGCTCATGTTCAGAGTCCTAGCCTTCCCAAATACAGAGTGAAAATTCTGGAAAACCTCATGCTGACCCTAAACACCTCCAAACATGGTAAGAAACAAATGCCCGGGCCATTTTAAAACGCAGAGTAGGGCATGATTTAACATTTTACCACTAAGATATTAAGTGTCTTTGGATAAAAATAGGATCAAATCAAGAAAACAACTCATCTAGAAAGGAATGTCTTTTTAAAAAAAAATTACTCTTACAGTGTAAGGACATGATGTATGGGTGTGAGTGGGGAACATGGTCCGTCCTCACCTTCTACTATAGTTCCAGGGACTGAGCTCAGGTGGTCAGGCTTGGGGACAAGAGTTTTTACCCACTGGGTGATCTCACCAGCCCAGAAACACTTTTATGCATGTAGAGCACTGTGACAGAGGGAAGGCTGGTCCCAAAGGGATGTTGGCTCAAACAAGTTAATTACACTTAATGAGGATTACAATTTAATACTATTTCAGTTGAAAGGGTTATTGAAATGTCAATAAAATGCTAAAAATCTCCCAGGCACAAGGCCTCAGAAGTAACAAAAGCCCCTGTGCTGTAGACTGGGGATTTTTTCAGTTCATATTCAAACGAGAACTAAACTGAACAGACACAGACGCTGCGGCTCACCTTATCCTGTAAGGAGAAAGTCCCAGGAAAACCAGCAAAGAGAAATTTGTTCTTCACTTTCAACTTGCCCAAATTTGCTACTATCAGATTATTTGATCTGGAACTTTCCGGGATGAGAAGCACAGGGGCACCGGCCTCGATATCCAGAAGAATCCTCGAGCAGCGCTGTGCCTGGTCTCTCACCTGGGAAGAAAGGAAAGTATCTGGAAGCTCAGTTAATTCTCCAATTTTATAAAGGACCTCCAGAGCCCAAAAACTTTCAGAAATGTACACAGCAATTAAAGAATTTGAGAGTTTATTTGTGCCACCAAAGTAAATTAGAATCAGAAACAAACTGATAATGCAAAGTTCTCAAATATTTGGAAATTAAATTCCATACTTCTAAGTAACCTACAGATTAGAGAATAAATCATAAAAGAAATTAGAAAATAATTTTAGGGGTTGGAGAGATGGCTCAGTGGTTAAGAGCACTGCTCTTCCAGAGGTCCTGAGTTCAGTTCCCAGGAACCACATGGTGGCTCACAACCATCTGTAATGGGATCTGACGCCCTCTTCTGGTGTGTCTGTAGACAGCTACAGCGTATTTACATATATAAAATAAACAAATCTGTAAAAAAAAAAAAAAAAAGAAGAAGAAGAAGAAAATAAGTTTCAATCTGTAATCCAAGGTAACAAGTACTCTTATCATCTCAGCAGGCTCAGCAGGCCTGAGCAGCTTTTTCTTTTTCTTCATTCTGGTTGGTTGGTTGGATTGGGTTTTTTCTTTTTGTTTTGTTTTTTTCAAGACAGGTCTCTGTGTGGCCCTGGCTGTCCTAGAACTTGCTCTGTAAACCAGGCTGACCTCAAACTCAGAGATCTGCCTGCCTCTCCAAGTACTGGGATTAAAAGTGTGTGCCACCATGCCTGGCAAGCATTTATTTTATGCATATGTGTGTTTTCCTAAATATACATATGTGCACTATATGGGTGCCTCATGTCCGGGAAGGAAGAGAGGGTATCAGATTCCCTGGAAATGGAGGTACGGACAGTAGTGAGCCACCATATGGGAGCTGGAAACCAAAACTGGGTCCTCTGCAAGAGCAGCCAATGCTCTTAGCCACTAGCTGTCTGTGCTACTTTTTGAAGAGAAAAATATAACTTTGCAGTACAAAGGGTTTTTGGTTTTTGGGTTTTTTTGGGGGGCGGGGAGCATTATAGGGATTGAATCTAGTGCTCTATCAGTGAGCTACACCCACAAAATGCCTCTTTAAACCTTTTAATTTATTTACTGTATGTGTGGTATATGTGCTGGAGAAGGGGCATGCATTCTATGTCACACGTGCAGAGGTCAAAGTACAACTGTATGGAGTTGGTTCTCTCCTTTTACCTTTAAATGTATTCTATGGATCAAACTCAGGGCATTGGGCCTTTATGCAAATGCTTTTAAATGCTGAGCCAACACTTTATATGCCTACCCACACTATCTCACTGATAGCTTGTTTTCTTGTTGCTATCATCGCACTAACGTACACCGGGCGGCTCATTTTCTTTCAGAATGTAGCCCCTGGTGGGTTGCCCATACTCCAGTGTAATCCCCACATCCATGTTTACATGAGCAGCTAACTGGGCTCAATGGATTATTCAAAACAAAAGAGGAAATTGAGAGGGTGACTTTTTAGAAGTCTGAGAGGAGCTTGAGGGGAGAAGTAGGGGTATTGTATACATAGTATACATGTACAAAATTCTCAAAGGAAAAAATATTTTTTAAAAAAGCTTTTACAACACTAAAAAATAAATAGGAAGATGATCTAGGCACCATAGCACAGGCCTATAATTCTAATGGTTGAGCTCCAGCAGTTGGATCCCACATCTAAGTTTAATTGACACAATGAGTTAAACTCGGCCTGGCTTACACAGTAAGATGATGAATCACAAACCAAGGTCTGGGGGTTCTAGCACAATGACAGGAAAGGGGTCAGCAGTGTAAGGTCCCGGAGTCTATGACCAGCAACAAAGCGGGGGAAATGATCGAGGCATTAAGGATGCCACATATACCCACTCACATAACTAAATATCATAAATAATTTTTAAAGTTCTATTGATCAGGACTCTGAAAATAGCTTAATGTTTACAGTACTGGCAATGTAAGCATGAGGATATGAATTTGGAACTCCAGAACCTACATGTGTTGATCAGATTTAATTGTAAACCTGATACTGTCTAGAAGCACAGAGTCTCAATGAGGGCGTCTTTACACTGGGTGGGCCTGTGGGAATGTCTGGGGTGGCAGGGGACTCAGCCCAGTATTACCTAGGCAGAGGACCCAGAGCTATTTAAGAATGGAGAAATGGAGATGAGCCAGCAAGCAAGTAAGCATGCACGCACGCATTCATTCCTCTCTGCTCTGGAATACAACAGACTGTGACCAGTTGCGAAAGCTCCAGCTGCAGTGACTTCCCAGCTGTGATGGACTGTGACCTGGAATTATGTGCTAAGGAACTTTCTTCCCTAAGTTTGCTTTTGCCAGGGTACTTTATCAGAACAACAGAACTGAAACTAGATCCCCTGTAAAAGTCAGGCAATGGCAGCACTGTACCCCCAGTGCTAGTGAGTAGAGACACGAGGCTCCTAGTGACTTGCTGGCCAGCCATGCTAACTGAAACAGCAAGCTTGAGGGGCCCTATCTTCAGGTTCAGTAATTAAGATACCCAATGTTGGAGCAGCGCCACGGAGAGAGTGCAGAGTGTATTTGACAGTGTATTTGACAGTGTCCTGGTTATGCACAGCTCACAGTGAAAGTCTGGAATGCTGTAGCTGAAGCTGAATATGATGCTACCTCTGTGTTCTGTAAGGTTGGGCTATGTTGAATGGAGTTTTACACTGAGCATTGCATAGTAGCCCATGTCCCATCTACTGGTAAGACCCCATCAAAAATATTAATTTGGATGGAGAGTGTGCAGATTGCACTCCGCCATCTTTGCTCCAGTGACTGGGAAGTTGGGACAGCCAGGTTCTGAGACAGACAGGCTTAATATCGCTTGGGTCTCGGGCGGCTTGTGTGGGTGCAGCTCCCAAGTGCTGGGCTGATCTGCAGTAACCAGCGCGCCAGCTCTGCTGTGGGACTTCTGCCTGGCAGAGGGACCCCGCACTGGGCGGGAGCCTACCAGCTTTCCTTCCGCGACCTCTGTTCCCGCAGACTGCACTGAAGAGACAGGTACCCAGGCTCTCTCTCCCCAATAAAACATCACTTGGGACATGGCCTGTTGGGGCTTCCAGCTGCGCCCGAGAACGGGTCAGCGCTGTGGTCGTCTGGGTGCCAGATCTGCAGGCCATTGCGTCTGCAGGGTGAGCAGTGCCACAGAGAGAGTGCAGAGTGCACTCCGCCATCTTTGCTCCAGTGGCTGGGAAGTTGGGACAGCCAGGTTCTGAGACAGACAGGCATAATATCGCTTGGGTCTTGGGCGGATTGTGTGCACGTGGCTCCCAAGAGCTGGGCAGATCTGCAGTAACCAGCGTGCTAGCTCTGCTGTGGGACTTCTGCCTGGCAGAGGGATGCCCCCTCACCCCCCAGGAGAGATCACACACCCCTGCACAGGGCAGGAGCCTACCAGCCTCCCTTTGGCGACCTCTGCTCCAGGAATCCACTAGGCTGAGCCTTTGGATGTGCAGGGACTCCCCAATATAACATCACTTGGGGCAAGGCACATCAGGGCTCCAAAGTCACTCAGGAGCAGGGCAGGCCCCAGAAATCTGTGCCAGGGGAATCCTGGTAAACCAGGGGGGGCAGAAATAGCTTTGCAGGCTCACAGGAGGTCCAACCAACAGCCAGTGACAGCAGGACCAACTAACATCAGAGGTATCCAGATGGCAAAAGGCAAACGTAGGAATGTTACTAACAGAAATCAAAGTAATATGGGACTATCCGAACCCAACTCTCCAACAGCAGCAAGTCCTGGATACGCCACCACACCCGAAAGACAAAATCTGGATTTAAAATCACTTCTCATGATGCTATTAGAGGATCACAAGAAGGACACAAATAAATCTCATAAAGAGTTACAGGAGACCATGAATCAATGGTTAGAAGCCCTTACAAAGGAAACACAAAAATCGCTTAGAGAAATGCGGGAGAACATGGATCAAAAGATGGAGGCGCACAAGGAGACAACACAAAAATCGCTTAACGAGATGAATCAACGGGTAGATGCACTCACAAAGGAATCACAAAAATTGCATAAAGAAATGCAGAAGAATATGGGTCAACAGATGAATGCCCATAAGGAGGCAACACAACAATTGCTTAAAGAAATGAATCAACGGTTAGATGCCCTTACAAAGGAAACACTAGAACTGCTTAAAGAAATGCAGGAGACAATGGATCAACAGATGGATTCCCATGAGGAGGAAACACAAAAATCGCTCAGAGAAATGCAGGAGAACGTGGGTCATCAGGAAGAAATCCTGAAAGAGGTTATGCAAAAATACCTTAAAGAAATACAGGAAAATACAAACAAACAAGTGAAGGATCTCAGCAAATCCATCCAGGAACAAATAAAGGAAGTAGAAACAACTAAGAAATCACAAAGGGAGACAACTTTGGGGACAGAAAGCCTTGGGAAGAAATCAGGAGTCATAGATGCAAACATCAACAATAGAATACAAGAGATGGAAGAAAGAATCTCAGGTGCTAAAGATTCCATAGAAAGCATCGACTCAACAGTCAAAGAAAATGCAAAATGCAAAAAACGTGTAACCCAAAACATCCAGGAAATCCAGGACACAATGAGAAGACCAAACCTAAAGATTATAGGTATAGATGAGAGTGAAGATTTGCAACTTAAAGGGCCAGTAAACATCTTCATCAAAATTATGGAGGAAAACTTCCCTAACCTAAAGAGAGAGATGCCGATGAACGTACAAGAAGCCTACAGAACTCCAAACAGACTGGACCAGAACAGAAATACCTCCCGTCACATAATAATCAAAACACCAAATGTTCTGAACAACGAAAGAATACTAAAAGCAGTAAGAGAAAAGGGCCAAGTAACATACAAAGGAAGACCTATCCGAATCACATCAGACTTCTCACCAGAGACTATGAAAGCCAGAAGATCCTGGGCAGATCTCATGCAGACACTAAGACAGCACAAAGGCCAGCCTAGACTACTATACCCAGCAAAACTCTCAATCACCATAGATGGAGAGACCAAGATATTCCATGATAAAACCAAATTTTCACAATATCTTTCCACAAATACAGCCCTGCAATGGATAATAGGTGGAAACCTCCAATACAGGGAGAGAAACAACACCCTGGAAAAAATGAGATAATAACCTTCTTGAATCAAACCCAAAAGTAGATAACCACTCAAACATAAAGATAGCGTCAAGAATGGCAGATGGCAATAATCACTATGCCTTAATCTCTCTTAATATCAATGGTCTCAATTCCCCAATTAAAAGACATAGACTAGCAGACTGGATACGTAAACAGGACCCAGCATTTTGCTGCATGCAGGAAACGCACCTCAGTGTCAAAGACAAACACTACCTCAGAGTAAAAGGCTGGAAAACAATTTTACAAGCAAATGGCCCCAAGAAACGAGGTGGAGTAGCCATCCTAATATCAGATAAAATTGATTTTCAACCTAAAGTCATCAAAAAAGACACAGAAGGACACTACATACTGATCAAGGGAAAAATCCACCATCAAGAACTCTCAATTCTGAATATCTATGCTCCAAATGCAAGGGCACCCTCATTCGTAAAAGAAACTTTACTAAAACTCAAAGCACACATCGTACCGCACACAATAATAGTGGGTGACTTCAACACCCCGCTCTCTGAAATGGATCGTTCAGGAAAGCAGAAACTAAACAGGGACACAGTGAATCTAATTGAAGCCTTGAACCAAATGGAACTAACAGATATATATAGAACATTTCATCCTAGAGCTAAAGAATACACCTTCTTCTCAGCTCCTCATGGTACCTTCTCCAAAATTGACCATATAATTGGTCACAAATCAGACCTCAACAGATATAAGAAGATAGAAATAATCCCATGCCTCCTATCAGATCACTATGGAATAAGGGTGGTCTTCAATGGCAACAAAAACAAAAGAAAACCCACATATACATGGAGGCTGAACAATGCTCTACTCAATGATAGCTTGGTCAAGGTGGAAATAAAGAAAGAAATCAAAGACTTTTTGAAAGTTAATGAAAATGAAGGCACAACATACCCTAATTTATGGGACACAATGAAAGCAGTGCTAAGAGGAAAATTCATAGCCCTGAGTGCCGCCAACAAGAAACGGGAGACAGCATACACTAACAGCTTAATGGCACACCTGAAAGCCCTGGAACAAAAAGAAGCAAATACACCAAAGAGGAGTAGAAGGCAGGAAATCATCAAACTCAGGGCTGAAATCAATCAAGTAGAAACAAATAAAACCATACAAAGAATCAACAAAACAAGGAGTTGGTTCTTTAAGAAAATCAACAAGATAGATAAGCCCTTAGCCAGACTAACCAGAGGGCACAGAGACAGTATCCAAATTAATAAAATCAGAAACGAAAAGGGAGAGATAACAACAGAAACTGAGGAAATTCAAAAAATCATCAGATCCTACTACAAAAACCTGTATTCAACACAACTAAAAATCTCGAGGAAATGGACAATTTCCTTGACAGATACCAAGTACCAAAATTAAATCAGGATCAAACAGACCATCTAAACCGTCCTATAACCCCTGAAGAAATAGAAGTTGTCATTGGAAGTCTTCCAACCAAAAAAAGCACAGGTCCAGATGGTTTTAGTGGAGAATTCTATCAGACCTTCAAAGAAGACCTAACACCAATACTCTTCAAACTGTTCCACAAAATAGAAACAGAAGGAACACTACCCAACTCGTTCTAAGAAGCCACAATTACACTAATACCAAAAGCACACAAAGATCCGACAAAGAAAGAGAATCTCAGGCCAATCTCTCTTATGAATATCGATGCAAAAATACTCAATAAAATTCTTGCCAACCGAATCCAAGACACATCAAAACGATCATTCACCACGATCAAGTAGGCTTCATCCCAGGGATGCAGGGATGGTTCAATATAAGGAAATCCATCAATGTAATCCACTACATAAACAATCTCAAAGAAAAAAACCACATGGTCATCTCATTAGATGCTGAGAAAGCATGTGACAAAATTCAGCATCCTTTCATGCTAAAGGTCTTGGAAAGATCAGGAATTCAAGGCCAATATCTAAACATAGTAAAAGCAATTTACAGCAAACCGGTAGCCAGCATCATTCTAAATGGAGAGAAACTTGAAGCAATCCCACTAAAATCAGGGACTAGACAAGGCTGCCCTCTCTCTCCATATCTTTTCAATATAGTACTTGAAGTTCTAGCTAGAGCAATTAGACAACAAAAAGAGGTCAAAGGGATACAAATTGGAAAGGAAGAAGTCAAACTATCACTATTTGCAGACGATATGATAGTATACTTAAGCGACCCAAAGAACTCCACCAGAGAACTCCTACAGCTGATAAACGACTTCAGCAAAGTGGCCGGATATAAAATCAACTCAAGCAAGTCAGAAGCCTTCCTATACTCAAAGGATAAGCAGGCTGAGAAAGAAGTAAGAGAAATAATACCCTTCACGATAGCCACAAACCATATTAAGTATCTTGGCGTGACTAACCAAACAAGTGAAAGATCTGTATGACAAGAACTTCAAGTCTCTGAAGAAAGAAATTGAAGAAGACCTCAGAAGATGGAAAAATCTGCCATGCTCATGGATTGGCAGGATTAATATAGTAAAAATGAGCATCTTACCAAAAGTAATACACAGATTCAATGCAATCCCCATCAAAATCCCAACTCAATTCTTCATAGAGTTAGAAAGAGCAATTCAAAAATTCATCTGGAATAACAGAAAACCCAGAATAGTTAAAACTATTCTCAAGAGTAAAAGAACCTCTGGGGGAATCAGTATCCTGGACCTCAAGCTGTACTACAGAGCAATAGTGTTTAAAACCGCATGGTATTGGTACAGTAACAGACATGTAGATCAATGGAACAGAATTGAAGACCCAGAAATGAATCCACACTCCTATGGTCACTTGATCTTTGACAAAGGAGCTAAAACCATCCAGTGGAAAAAAGATAGCCTTTTCAACAAATGGTGCTGGCTCAGCTGGAGGTCAACATGCAGAAGAATGCAAATTGACCCATTCTTGTCTCCTTGCACTAAGCTCAATTCTAAGTGGATCAAAGATCTCCACATAAAACCAGACACACTGAAACTAATAGAAAAGAAACTAGGGAAGAACCTTGAACATATGGGCACAGGGGAGAATTTCCTGAACAGAACTCCAATAGCTTATGCTCTAAGATCAAGAATAGACAAATGGGACCTCATTAAATTACAAAGTTTTTGCAAGGCAAAAGACACTGTCAAAAAGACAAAGCAGCAACCAACTAACTGGGAAATGATCTTTACCAACCTTACATCTGACAGAGGGCTAATATCCAATATATACAAAGAACTCAAGAAGTTAAACTCCAGAGAGGCAAGTAACCCTATTAAAAAATGGGGTACAGAGTTAAACAAAGAGTTCTCACCTGAAGAATATCTAATGGCTGAGAAGCACCTAAAGAGATGTTCATCATCCTTAGTCATTAGGGAAATGCAAATCAAAACAACCCTGAGATTCCATCTCACACCAGTCAGGATGGTTAAGATGAAAAACACAGGAGACAGCAGTTGTTGGCGAGGATGTGGAGAAAGAGGAACACTCCTCCACTGCTGGTGGAATTGCAAGCTGGTACAACCACTCTGGAAAGCAGTCTGGCGGTTCCTCAGAAAACTGGGCATGACACTCACGGAGGATCCGGCTATACCACTCCTGGGCATATACCCAGAGGCTTTACCTGCATGCAATAAGGACACATGCTCCACTATGTTCATAGCAGCCTTATTTATAATAGCCAGAAGCTGGAAAGAACCCAGATGTCCCTCAACGGAGGAATGGATTCAGAAGATGTGGTATATCTACACAATGGAATACTACTCTGCAATTAAAAACAATGAATTCACGAAATTCCTAGGCAAATGGTCAGATCTTGAAAATGTCATCCTTAGTGAGGTAACCCAATCACAAAAGAACACACATGGTATGCAGTCACTGATAAGGGGATATTGACCCAGAATCTCGGAATACCCTAGACACAATCCGCATATCAATAGATTTCTAAGAAGACAGAAGGAGAGACCCCTGGTCCTGGAAAGACTGGATGTAGGGGAACGCCAGGACAGAGAAACGAGAGGGGGTTGAATGGAGAAAAGAGGGAGGGAAGGGGGCTTATGGGACTTTCGGGGAGGGAGGAAACGGGAAAGGGGAAATGATTTGGAATGTAAATTAAAAAAAATAAAATAAAATAAATAATTAAAAAAAAAGATACCCAATGTCAACCTCTGATTCTGTGTGCCCACATAAGCAAGCATGCACACACACACACACACACACACACACACAGACACACACACGCACCTCTCACATTATTTTATTTTATTGTTATTCCTTAGATGCCTGGGTGTTTTCTAACTAGAGACAGAAAGGGTGTGGATCTGGATGGGAGGCAACAGGAGTGGAACTAAGACAAGCTGGGAGAGGGGAAACCATAATCAGAATATATTATAAGAATAAAACCTGTTTTCAATAAAAGAGAACTTTTTTTTTTAAATTCCATAGATCAAATTGGAAAGGCAACCTGGAGACATGATGCTACCCACCGTCTGGCCCTCGATAGCAGCTCGCTGGCGCCCTAAGACATCTTGCAGCTGGGTGAAGTGCTGGATGAAGGCCACCACCTCGGCCTGAAAGCGCTGCGTGTGCACATACTGCACAGAGGCCATCTGGAGGCTCACGCGAATGTCATGCTCTCTCTGAAGCAGAGGGTCTGGCTGCCCATATCTGGAAATTGGGACAAATAAAGGACTCAGACAACAGCAAGATTTGAGTATTAAAAGAAATCAAAGACTGATTTAAGGGCTTCCCCTCCAAAAAGCTTTAGCTATTAAAATGGAAAACCCCAAAAGCGAGTCTGTTAATAATTTTCAACATTGAGTTAAGGACATTAAACAAAAGTGTGGTGTGACAACCAAGGCAACCAAGAGTGTGTACCACTGAGCATAAAACTCACATTTCCAGAGCAAACCTAAGCAGCTCCTGCCTTAAGGGCCGCAGTTCCTCCTGGCAGAGACTGTGACAAGATGGGTTTGGGAAGGAATTTGAAAAGCCCTGGAGAAATGGAGACAGCAGAAGTGCTGCTTCTGGGGAAAGGGAGCTTCTAAAAACAGAGAGGGGTTTTCTCTGCCTTTCTGACAGTGAAATGTAGACTGAAATGTCAAGTGTGGATTCAAAGATGACCTTTACAGTGACTTACACAGTCACTCGGGATCTAATGGGCCAAGATGCCAGGGTAAGTGGGGAAAATTCATATTTACTAAGGAATGCACTTTTGCGCCAAGCAGAAAATTAAGAGTTCACATTGTCTCACTTATTATAGAATCATGTCATTGTGATATATAAAATAAACCAATGAACCTAAGCCTGAAAGTCTAAATTCTCAGGAGAGAACAGTCACTGTACAGTGAGGAGTTCTGAGATCTGGTCAAGAGGGAGGCAAGGGAGACTGAACTCACAGTTTTACACATGCTAGTAAGCAGTCTACTGCTAAGCTACGTCCTCTGTCCACAGACAGTTTTTTTGGCACCCTTTTCTCAGCACTAACAGAACACTGAAAAGGGGGCGGGGGGAGGAACCTTACATAAGAATACACATTCTCCAATACCTCTCAAGAAAGCTGAACATCTCATCCAGGAAACCATTCTTTAAAGTAAACAAATAGGCCTAAGGATACTCTCTAAAACCCAACAAGGAACTTGATATAAGTCATATTTATTAGCAAAACCAGCACAATCTCATTACTCAGCATGAGTAGTGCTCTTAGACTAAAATTCTGCCAGAACACTCAGTGCTGTGTGGAAGCTTAGAGATTCCTCAACTCAGGCCCCCATTACAGACATAGGAAAAGTGGCACACAGAGATTAAGTGACTTGCAGCAAGCTGGTTGGAGCTGACAGAGCCCAGGTGTTCTGATAATTGGGATTGTGACAATCCTATCCCATACTCATATAGCACTAAATAATCTCCAACACAAATCTTCTTTATTAGGAGTCCTCACAAGCTAGATCTTTTCAATTTTACTTTAAAAAGTAAAGGTTTTTTTTCCCATTGTTTAATCAATAAGAATTTTAAACAGTGAGCTGGCAAGACAGATCAGTGGATCAAGACACTTTCTGTCAAGCTTCAAGACCTGGGTTCAATCCCTAGAACCCACATCATGTAAGCAGAGAACCAACCCTGCAAGTTGTCCACTGTGGAAGGCACATAGAAAATAAACAAATGTAAAACAGTGTTGGTAAAGAACTCCGAACAGCAGTGATCCTGACACACAGCTAAGGCAGAAGTACGTGCTTTACAGCAGTGACCAGGGCACACAGTTAAAGCAGAGCTATGTGCTTTACAGCAGTGATCAGGGCACACAGTTAAAGCTGAGATGCATGCTTTACAGCAATGATCAGGGCACACAGCTAGAGCAGAGATGTGTGCTTTACTTGAAAGTCTGGAAGATGAGAGCTTCCTCTCCACTTGTGGTGAAGCGTTCTCTGTAGAAGTCTCCATGTGGCGTGAGGTCACTCAGAGACAGGCTCCCAATGCTTCCCTGCAAGGCCAGGTCTCCTTCTACATGTGTCAAAATCAGAACATGTTATTATGGACCTTTTCAGAAATCACTTAGTACATTTGAATCAAAAATGATATGCACATGCCTCCAACTTTCATTTTTTTTAATCAAAATAAATGTCAGAAGTAAATTTTCAGATGCCAAGATACCAGGAAAACATTTCATATGCTATTTCTATGGGTTTCAATAACAAAGTTTAAAGGAGTTGAACAAGTCTAAACAACGTCTACACAAGCCAAAATCTCTGCATACTAGGGGTGCAGGAAAGGAATCAAACTAAAAGGACTGCCAACTTAAAGAAGCAGGATTCTGAGACCAGACCATTGCTTAGACCTGAGAGAACCATCACAAGGTCTATGCACTGAATTAAGAATATAAAAGAATGAGGAAGTGTCTGTGTCAGCTGCCCAGTCAACATGGAGTGGGCCTGGAGTAACTTGATAAAGGAAGAAAATAAGCCGATGCCTGGGGACAGATGTGCTGACACAGAATGGATTTAGTGTGCTTGGGGGCTGGGGGAGCACCCCCCCTGGGGTGAGAGAATGGGGATAAGTACTGGGGCACATGCTACTGGAATGGGAGCATAAAATGATCCTTGGGGGGGCTGGGGAAGGCATACAATGGCTCCCTGGAAGTTCCAGGCCAGCTACTGAACTACTATTCCTACAGGAAAAAACCAATAATAACATTACACAGCTGACACTATGCTCACCAAGGTATGTGTATATATATATATATATATATATATATATATATATATATATACACATTATATACATTTTTTGTTTCCTAATGTCATCTAACAAAAATACCCTGCTTCTCTCAGTTAAAGACCACTTTTCTAGAATGCAAATATCAGAGTCCATTTCTTCTCCAAGTGATATTCCTGATATCATGATGGCATCAGCATCTTAATGTTCACTACTCCATTACACATTCCTTAAGGAAGAAGCAGTGTTTAGGCTTGTGCTTTATACACCCTATTACTTACAATATGATGCTCTAATAAGAATTTCAACCTGCAAAAGTCTGCTAGAAAGGGGCCAGCTTTGCTGCAGTGCCCTGCTGTAGAACAGTATACTCTGTCTTGGCAGTGCCCCTACTTAAGGGTAGAAAAAGAATGAGCTTGTCTCATTTTCTGACAGCCCTTCGACCTGCCTTTCTTCCTGATCTAATTATTAATAGCTTCCCATTTCACTCTCAAAACTATCCCAATTTGAACAAAAATTTATCTGGTCACCCTACACAGAGAGATGCTAGAAACCCATACAATCTTCAGAAGACTCTTGGGATGAGATGGGAGAGGAGCAGGGAGGAAGTTGGTCCAGTCACCTGCCTTTGTAATAGACAATGCTGATCCCAAGGCCCAGATTTGCAGACCACCACTGTAAATGATGGTCTTAGCAATTCTCACGATCAAACCACAGTTGTACACCTTATTGGTGTGTAAGAACAAATCATTTTGTCCTGCATGTTTGAATACTTACTAGATCAAGAGTGCTTGATTTAGTCCCACTTACCAATCATCTCCATGTGTGCCACTAATTTGGACACATTTGCTTTAGCAAGCTCACTGTTGGCTTTACTCAGCACAAGAGAAAGCGAATGAACCTAGGAACCAAGATACAATGCAAAGAGCAAGTTACTGAGGGGAACAGGAAATGGCAGAACAGAATGGGTGAGAGTGGCAACAGGTTTGGAAAGATGAAGATAAACTTTATTTACTTATTTCTTCAGTATATATATGCGTGTGTGTGTGTGTGTGTCTATATGTACACACACATGTGCACCTGTTTATCTGGGCTTGTATATGTATATGAAGGTCAGAGGACACTCTGTAGGAATGAATGATGTTCTTCCCTACTTCTCCTCCCACTGTGTGGGTTCTGCCAATCCAAACTCAGATGGTCGAGCTTGCTAGCAGGCACTTATGCCTGCAGAGTCACCTCACCAGCCCAAACCTTACAAGATGGCAATTTCATTTATGCCCCAAAGTAGATCTGCTGATGGAGCACATGAGGAAGGAATGCCAATCTCAGATCCTGCCACATCTCCTCTATATTCTTCAGTAGGTGGTGAAATGTTACATGGTATAAAAACAAGGTTTCCCATCTTACACTGCACAGTTCTGTAATAACTCATAGATCTGTAAAATCAGGTCTCATCTATAAAATCTATGTAGGCAAATGATAAAAATCCTGCCTAATGTCTTTGACCCATATTTAACAAAGGTCTCTATTCGGCAATTGGACTTCAGGAGAACAAGGACAGAGACTTCTGTCTCAGGAATGGAATTCTCTAACAGAGCTTCATTACACTAAAGTAACTCCAACTACTGAAAATACTATTATGTCTAAGATTTTGCTGGTTAGCCCCCCAGTTCTTCTGCCGTAGGGACCGGGCACTGAGAAGGAAGGCGCAGGAGATGGAAGGATATGTGTGCCAGCACCCTTGTCCTCAGAGAGGCCAAACTGCACAGAGTTGGATTTGCCAGGTGGGTAAGGAACTCCAAGAGAAAAAAAGGAAAACAAAGGCAGGAGGAAGGGAAAGTACCTTAAAAAGGGCAAGAAAGTGGAAGGAGCATTGTCAGAGCAGCGACCTTAGGGAGAGATGTTTTCATTCCTCTAACAAGGACCACAGAAGGATTGCAAAACATCAGGATCCCATAAAGAGGTGAAATGAAAATCCCTAGGCATCAAATCACCGAATATCAGACACCCTGGATCTAAAAATGCTTTGTGGAAAGGAACGCAGACATCGCTGCCTGAACCTACTCCATGGCGTCTTCACATCACTGAGAAAGGACCAGCCTCTGCCTCCTGACTCATCAAGAGTGACAAGAAGCACTTGCCACTTGGGTGCACCTGAATCCGATCCACCTCCTCCTAATCCCAGAGGCAGGCTGAAGTCAGAGGGAAGGAGGAGCACTACTGGCTATGGAGACCAAGAGGGATGGGTCATCTGCACCCAAGAGACTAAAGAAATGGCAGCAAATGGAACCCTGACTCAGAGGTTCATTGCTGTTTTACTGACTTCTTATTCTATAGCTGAGAAAACTGACCTCAGAAAGCCTAGCACTGCAGAGACCAAAGGAAAAGCCTGAAATCTCTCAAACTATTCACGCCTCCATATTTCATCCAGAAAAAGGCATTTGTCCAAAATTCTAGAAATCTGAGTGAGGCCTGATAGTTTTGCATAACACCAAGGCATGACTGTCAATGCAGTAGGAGGGACAACAACTATGATTATGTAAGAAAAATACCCATTTTTTTCCCTAGAAATAAATGTGGGGGTGTAATTGTATACTTTTTTATTTCTGTTTTTTTTAGATAGAGTCACATTAATTAGCTTTAATTTTATTAACATTTATTTATTTGATGTGTGTGCAGGCATGCATGTGCCCACAAGTGGAGGTCAGAGGACAATTTTCGGAAGTCAATCTTTCCTTCTATCAGGCTTGACAGCAGATACCTCTACCCACTGAACTATCTGACCAACCCTAAAATTTACTTTAAAAGACTTCAGTGAAGAAAAGAAATAAAGGTGATGGATTATAGTGCTGGGGATATTGAGGTTCATGACACATTTCCTCCATGATATGTGAGAAATCCATCATGATAAAAATGCTCAAAAATTCTTGTTTCAAAAACTACATTGTTAAGGAGCGCTTGTCTAGTCCTGTTCTACCCACATTGTACGTAAAGCTCCCAGAGCACAGCACATCTTATCACAGCAGGGAAGGACTGCTGAGGCACAGCTTTACAGGCACAAAGAGAACAAAGTCACCTTAATGACACATCAAGTCCAGCCAGAGAACGACTGAACACTGCCACTTCCAGTCACCTTGATAGGCCCAATGCCCCAGAACCTCAGAGCACAGCCAAGTTGTGTGCTCCCTGCCCTCCCCACCTCCACCACTGAGTAAGAGGCGGAACTGGCTTTTCCCCACCTCGCCTCCCAGGCTTCCTGCTTCTAGAGGAGTGAAGTCTGTGATGGGGTAGAGAAACAAGACAACACCAGCAGGGGTATAACAGAGCTCCCTTGCTGGCTGCTCTCAACAGTGCATGCAAGGCCGGATGTACCAAGACACACATGAAGACCTTCCTCCCCAAGCACACAGAAGTTACCAGCCGCAGCTGCACAGATGTCAGGACGCTGACAGATAGGCGCTGGTTGTAGCGGACCTGTATATATAGCCCCAGGTCAACTCCGTGCGTGCACCCGCTGTCCCATCATAAACGACAGGCGGCCTATTTTGCTACCTCTTTTTTTTTAATATTTACAATATGAATATCAAGGTTAAGTTACAATCATGAAAGTCCACAGCAAAATAAAAACGATAACAGCAACCCCTCACGGGATGCTTGTTAGGTGGAGGGCCTCACAATAATCTCATCTAAAGCTTGGGACCACCCTCTCTATAGGCACTGCTGCACACCACCCAGTTTATGGATGAAAACCCCGAGTCGGGCAGTGGTGGCGCACTCCTTTAATCCCAGCACTTGGGAGGCAGAGGCAGGCAGATTTCTGAGTTTGAGGCCAGCCTGGTCTACAGAATGAGTTCCAGGACAGCCAGGGCTACACAGAGAAACCCTGTCTCGAAAAACCAAAAAAAAAAAAAAAAAAGAAAGAAAGAAAGAAAAGAAAACCCTGAAGGGGAAGAGGTTTTCTGATTCACCCAGGGCCACAGCTGTAGTGTAGGTGCTGACAGGTAGGTGCTGGATTAGTCAGGATTCTAACAGGCAGTCTAACAGGCACTCCATTCTGTGGCCACCGCTACAGTGAGCCCAGCAAAAGCCAAGAATGCTATGAGAGAGAGGGTGGAGAGCTAACAAGAAAGCCTCGCACAGAAGCTGTGTAATGGAAGCTGCTACCATGCACCAGACATCTGGCTAGAGGTTTTGCATATGGACCTCACATCGTCATAAAACATGGATGATGAAGAAACAGGCTAGAAAAGCAAGAAGGATTCCCTGGAATCCTACGGCCGGGGGAAGGGCAAGCCGCTTAAACTACAAGTTCTTTCTGCCTCTAGATGGGCTTCACAAAAGAACCCTTCCTAAGACACCGACAGCACTGAAGTCCCTATTTCCCAACAGCCTGGCAGAGACTACACAGCCCTCTTCCAATCAGAGCTCTTTTCAAGGACAGTGTAAAGAGCTGACATTTAGATATGATTCAAATGCATCCTCAAAGTATATGATACCTTGAGATCCAGCTTGGAGTTCACTGGCTCCTGAAGCTCAGACTCCACGGAAGCACTGGACTCTGCCTTCACGTTCTGGAGAAGGCCTTCAGGCGGCACTTTCATCGCATGGTTGTCTGCAGTGGAGCCAATCCCAAAAAAGTCCAGTATCACCACCCAGGTTTGCAGGGTGATCAGCACATCCAGGCAGTTAAAGTCAACGTCAATGCTTCGGTTAATGCGACCGTAACTGGAAGAGAACTCTGGATGTTTTTTATCCACCAAGAATATATTGATGTGGACCAAGGAATCGTCAAATTTACTGTTTCCAACAAGCACCTTGGGCTCGTCCATGGAGGGAGAAGGAGGTGGGGTGTGGGGGCAGCTCTTGTCCTGAACTTCCTTTTGCTTTTTCCGACATGTGGAAATGGGTCTTTGATACAACTGGAAGACGTTAGGTGCTTCCTCCATGTGGGAAGGGAGAGACCGGGGCATGTCAGGATACTCTACACTGGATACAGAAGGGCAAGACTGGGAGAGATACTCCTTCTGTGCTAAGCTCGATGGCTTGGGAGCCCCTCGAGACACCATCAGGCTCTTGTACTTAGAGTCTGGATTCTTCTCCAGTAAGTCTTCCATGAGGAGGGAGCGCAGGGCAATCTGGATGGATAAGGTCTGCGGGTGGTCTTTGCTGAACTCCACCTCAAAATCCTGAAACTTTAAGCTCACAAGTCCTTGGGCCCCCAACGTCAGGTCGCCGCTCAGCTGAACCTGCAGCTCTGATATACAGAAGTTGGCTTGAATCTGAGTGAAGGCTTTGGCTTCCCTCACAGACAAGGACTTCTGAGAAGCACTAGAAAAGCTGGAGTGGCTGAACAATCCATTCTCCTTCTTCTCCACACAAGGTTCTCCGCAGGAACTGAGTTGGGGCAGGGGAGAGTTAGGGCAGGGGGAGGATGGGGCACTGGCTGCAAACTTATTCAGATCTTCACTGTACACGAGGTTGTCCATCGTCTGTAACACCTGCTCGTACACATGCTTGGCTAACACCACCTGCATTCAAAGGGAACAGCCCAGTTACTCCAGAACCATTTAAAATGTATTTGTAATTTTGTGCATGAAACAGGGAGGGAGGGCGTGCACAAGGGGTTTGGGGGTACACATGGGTACAAGTGCCCATGTAGGTAAGCAGAGTCAGATCGCCCCTCTCCGCCCCCCAGGAGCGTTAAAGGCAGCTGACAGCTCGCCGACATGGGTCCTTGGTACTGAACTCAGGTCCTCTAGAAGAGCAGAAGAGCCCTAGCCACGGAGCCATCTCACCAGGTCCCTCCAACTCTATTATCAATCACATAGACCCTCAATTCTCAGCTGGTATTTCTATGTTTACCCAGAGGCTCTAAGTTAGCTGGCATCAAGGACCATCATTTCTTTTCTGTCCTTTCTTTTTTCTTTCCCACTTCTCTTTACAAGGTTCTCCCTAGGCACCAGCAGAATAATGTACACACATCAATGTGCAGCAAGTACTCCCTGGATGGACTCAGCATAGCCATTCTTTCTAACCACACAAAATAACTAACTGCAGAAAGCAAGGAGACTTCCAAATGTCTAATGTGAGCACAGCATGGGACTAAAAAACAAGACTCTAAAACTACCGCAGATCAGCAGTCAGCAGGACAAACAATGGTTAGTACTTTTCAAAAATTATGCAGATCTGCAATTATATATTTCTTTCTCTCTTACAGTTTCCGTTGTTGGCGCTTGTGTGGGACCCAGAACACAATAGGCAAACATTGTCACTGAGCTGCACCCCCGGCTTCTTACTTTCTTTTAGTTAGAATTTCTTATTTAAAAATATTTTCAAGTACATCTTTTTTGCTAATTAAGGGTAATTAAGAGAGTGATCGCAACTCAGATACAGAAATTTTGACAGACTTGGAAAGTGACCGTTCTATAACCCCTAATTTAATCTTCATCCGTACAGAGTTCATTAGTGGAATGAGGCAACAGAAATGACTGACAGGGAATTTTACAAGTGAGAGATCAGGCTCTTGCCACCCACACATCCTCATCAAATGCAGCCATCTGTGTGACAGATACAACGTAACCGGAGGTGCTTGACAGCACCTACCTTGGAAGCCCTAGCCAAAAGAGAAGGAGAGCTAAGAAAGACCAGAATCCAGGGAAGCCGGAGCGGCTCACAGCAATACTGGCTCCAGCTCAGGAAGACACGCATGCACCATGCTGGCAGCTCTGCAGGTAACTGACCAGTTTCCACACAGAATTACGGCATGGCGGACGAGGCGGGGAAGATCCAGAGAGCCCTAAAAGATTCTGCACCTAACTGCTACAGAGACTGCTGGGACCTGAAGCAAGCAAACCCGAGTGAACACATTCTTGAGAATCAAACACCATCACAATACATAAGGAGACAAAGTTCAGAGAGACACATTCACAATAGACAAGAAGAAGGGAAATCAAGCCTGAGATTTGCCTTAAAGTGTTTCCTTTAAAAAACTGTTTATTATCTTTGTATGTAGTGCATATATATACATGCATGTGCTGTGGCATGTATAAAAGTCATAGCACAATACCATAGAGTTGATTTTCTCCTTCCTCCTTATGTAGGTTCTAGAGAAGGAACCTGGTTTGCCAAGTTTTCAAAGCAAACACTTTAACTTTATAAAGTGTTTACCTAAATCATTTCACTTACTCCCTGCCCCAAACTATTTCATTTTTTAAAAAAAAAAGTCAAGTACTGGAAAGTACAAACAGGAGAATCAGACATTCAAGGTCTCCGAAACATAGCAAGTTAGAGGCCAGCCGGAGCTACATGAAACCCTGTCTCAATTAAAGGGAACAAGGGGGGCTGGAGAGATGGCTTAGTGATTAAGAGTAACACATGGTCTTACAGAGGGCCCAAGTTCAATTCCAAGCACCCATACTCAGTACCACCTATTAACCCCAGTCCCAAGGGATTTGATGTCTTCTTCTGGCCTCTATGAGCATGAGGCACACATGCAAATGAAACATCCACATATACAGAATAAAAAAGTTAGTTTTTGAAAAGAGAAAGAGAGCGGGGAGAGGGTTTCTCACCTAAAGACTCACACCCAGGAGCCAATAATACTAGTCAAACTTGTGACCATCTACAGCCTGACAGAGGGACCACTGTCCTAAGATCCTGAAAACACTCATTCTATAACCTCACTCTTTCCTCTAGTCCTGTAAAATCAGGAAAAAAAATTACTCGTGACGATAGGATATATATCTATACAACATACACACACACACAAACACACACACACACACACACACACACACACACACACACCCTAACTGGCCCAATTCAATTCAGAGGAGCAAGCCTACCTTTACTCTGTTGAAAGGATCTGTCAATGACTCGAATAATCACACTGCTATACAGTCTATCCCAAGTGTATCCCAAGTGGGATAAGAATTACATCTTCCTGGGAAAGAACAATTTTAGGCAGTAATTCCCCATCCATACTGGGGAATGGAACTAGAGATCTACTTTGTTTCTTTGTGACACATAAAGAAAGCCATTGCCAGGGACAAAATGATACAACCAAAGGATCCCATGTTGCTGAGAGCAGCAGGGCATAATCCCAGCACTTGGGAGATAGAGTCAAGAGGACAATGAATTCAGAGTCAGCTTGGGCTAAAGATTTAGGCAAGGTTCAATGTTTATTAGAGCAAATTATCAACAACATGAATATACATTGATGAGATGTCCTTGAATTTATATATTTTCTTTTAACATTTAATATATACAAATATATACCATTATAATCTGAGTACTATATACACTATACATATAAAATGAATACAGATCGGGCTGGAGAAATGGCTCAGTGAGTAAGAGTACTTGTTGTTGCAGAGGACTTGGGTTCAATTCCCTACACCCACATAGTAGCACAGAATCATCCACATCCACAATTCTAGTTCCATAGAATCGGGCGCCCTCATCTGGCCTACTTGGGCACTACACAATACACTCCATACAGGCACCCAAAACACTCACACACTTAAAAATAAATAAAACTTAAATAAACACTCACACACAAACATAGGAAAATTCTCGATAATTTGATTCTGAAATCAAAATGCCCATGAAATCTACAAAATTCAAAGGGTTTCCAACTTAAAAACATTTCAGATTTCAAATTAGTGATCAGAGATGTTCAACCACAAAGATTTCGCAAATGTCCCAAATACACAGTTCCCAAACCTAAAATGTATCTGCTCTCCCACATCTCGGACAAGGAATAATACCTGATTGGCTCTGAACTGCCCAAACCTGAAAACCAATCCTGTATTTGTTTACCTGAACTGGGTTGACGAACTTCCCTTCAATCTTCATGATGCTGGATGTCCCCAGCTCATCTGGACTAAGGGAGAAAGTCAGCTCACATTCTCTCTCGATAGGGATCTTCTCCAGCTTAAACTGGATGGTGGTATTGTTCAGGATATGAAAGGCTGGCCGAAGAGAGCAGAAGTGACAGAGCATGAACTCTGACATCTGGTTTGTTATTGATGATCAAGTATCCTGTATATACAATAAAGCCTAGGGGTCATCTGATGGCACGTTGGCCTTGCAGCTGAGTCTATGACAGACCAAAATGCACAGCAAGTAGAAACACAAGACAAATTTACAAGGGGGAAAGAAGGCACTTTCATGACATGTTCTGCTTGGCAGCTTTAAAATATGAAATGGTAAGGCTGCAAAGATAGCTCAAATGATAAAGTCTGATGACCTGAATTCAATCTCTGGAACCCACAGGGCTGAAAGGGAGAACCAGCTCCCAAAGTTGTCCTCTGACCTCTGCACACAGCACTGTGATATGCATGCATGTGGGCGCGCGTGTGCATGCACACACACACACCAGATAAATATAATTTAAAATGTATCTGATACGGTAAACACTAAGTCAGTCCATGGACATTCTCTTAGCCATGGAAGCTAGTTTTCCAAGCCAGACTGCCCCTTCCATGGTTTTCAGTAACAGACCCAGCTTTCTTAGGCCTCAAGAGAGCATTCGAGCTGAACGCTCATTCCAAGCACAGAAAAGAACTGTTTACTAAGCATGGAAATGAAAGACTAGCTGGATGCAGCCCAGCGGTTAAGAGCACATTAGGCCAGAGGCTGGCTCTCCAGATATCAAATGAGTCGGTGAAGGATGTTCTGAGAACCACAGATGTTCTCAAGGGCATTACTTTCTTTACCAATCAACAGTCTCTAGAACATTTCTGATTCTGTAGCTATACTCCTTAGGTCTAACTGTCCATATCCAGAATACAAACGTGAAAATGTCATTTCTTGTACCCTGCACAGACCCACCTAGAAGAATGAGAGCACTAAAGAAGCCTAACACACCCAGAAATCCAGTTTCCTTTTGTATTTACATTAAACTCTTGTGCTACCTTAGGCTGCAATATTTTACTACAAGGAATGTACAGCCTAAAACAAAAGAATAAAGACAGTGCATATCCATCGACCGAAGCATCTCAGCACAGGAGCCGTCACCCAGCTGCAAACACTTCACAGACAGGGTTTCTCTGTGCAGCCCCGGCTGTCCTAAAGCTCATGGTGTAGACCTAGCTGGCCTCAAACTCATGGACCAAACCGCCTCTGCCTCTGGAATGCTGGGATTAAATGTGTGTGCCACCACACCTGGCTCAAAGTACATTATTATTTTATCCAAAGAGAGAAAGTAAAACCATGCCAGCCCTCTACAAAACTGTTAAAACCACCGCTATGATTGTTTGCACACAGAGATAACCCTAAAAGGAAGGAACTGTGTTGTTTTCAGGGACACACACACAGGAGCTGAGTTTAGAACCTTTGCATACACTCAAAATATGTTTCTGCTTCTCACCTTGGCCTCTATGCAAAGATTCAAAGAAATCGTGTCGTGTGAAGTGAGCCTCCTCCTGACTGTTAACACTGGCCGATCCAGAGGGCGGGCAAAATGTCCGACTGACTTCAGGCCCAGCATTGTCCCTGCCTGCTAGCTGAGTGCAATTCAAAGAATAGAGTTTAATGTCTTTGATTTCCACCTGCAGGCGGTCACTTCTGGATTCATCATCTCCTGCCACAAAATTCTGGATGAATATCTGTCCCAAGTGTCCCACCAACAACTCAGGACTCCCAGGCCTTCGAGGGATAGAAACAACTGGAGACTCAACGTTTATGTTCAAAATGAGCTTCACTGTGTCCGATCGAGGGGAAGGAAGGCCAAACCCATAGATCTCATTCTCCTCCAAGACAAACGGTTCCCTGGTCTTCTTTGGGGTTTCGAAGAGTGACACCATCTCACTGTACTCGGCAGTCTTGGTGGCTAACACTGTGGTCACTTTGGTGGCTGCACTTTTCAACATACTGCGAAAATTCTCTTCCAGCTCATCCATTGATAACGTCAACTCCTTCAAGAATTTAGCAGAGTGGTTGTAATGCAAAGATGCCATCTTCAGATTGAGGAAGCATTCCTGTTTCGATTTCTCAGCAAATGTGAAACTCAGCGCTTCAGTCAGGGCTGCGTCTTCCATTCTGACAAACACACTTTCGAAGTAGCCAATGTCGCTGACGATGTTCTCGTAGCCTGCAGAGTTTCCAATGCTGACGACGTACTGGTTCTTCACGTTCTCTTGGGTCAGGTCCATGAGCTGCAAACAGCCCAGGGAGCCATTCATGTCAAACGAGCTGCCCATCGACACGTTCACCTTGGTGCCACCAATACTGGCTGTCGCAATTTTCCTGCCATGTCTCTCCCCGTCAGCCATGCCCACTGTCCGAAGCAGCAGGAGGTTGAGCCTGTGGATCTCCACAGCGACTTCCGTGTTCTGCTCATAAGTTGACTGAATTGTGCCCTGCTCCATAATGCTTCTTTCAAGGTCAGTCATCAGAGGTTGGGGGCTCACATCATCCTTTTCCTTAGGGAAGGATTTTTGAAGAAAACCAATGAGCTCCACGATTGTCTCTGGGTTTAGGATGATGTCCAAGTTATTGACCTGAAGGGAAATGACCTGCAGAGTGCTATCCAAGTTCATGGATGGGCACTCTGAACTCACAAACTGATATTCCAGTTTAATGAGGGACTCTTGTTCTTTGGTGAGAATTTTCTCCAGGGAAACACTAGTGGCTGATTGGTCGTTAAGAGTGGCCACATCAGTTTGGAAGGCCACATTAGGTCCAGAGACAGGAGACTGTGCCCTGCTATCCCGGAGGCTTCCTGTGGGAATATCAAAACTCAGATTCTTATGTGAAGCCATCAAAAGGTCAAAATCAGCACCATAAGTCTGCATGGTGTCCACCAGGAGCAATCCGTGAACAGTCAGGGAGACCTCAGCATCATACGGCCTTTTCACAAAGTGAGCATTGGTGCCAAACACCTTGAGCACTGAGATGTAGCGGCCACTGCTCTCAACACCAAGCTGCATGCAGTTCACCTTGAATTCCGCTAGGAGGAGCTGTGATTCCACCAGCACCTCCTGTGTGTGCTGCTCCAGCATTACAATACTCTGGGTCAAGTTCATTACTGAATCCTGCAAGCTTCCCCGAGGTCCTTCCTGGGGGAAAATCTTCTCTCTAATCTGGGTGTCAGAAGGCTTTGTTTCAGGAGTGGTGAGGAGAGCGAAGCAGTTCTTCAGGGCAGATATCTTATCTTCATTGATGTGGATTTTTAAGTCTGGTAAATTGCCTGAGAGCACAGCCCCAGGGTACTTGGGGTCTGACGTGTAAATCAGTCGACATTCTAACTGTAGGTGAACATTGAACTTCTCAACTACATGTGTTGGCCCCACATCGATGTCCTGCACACGTTTCCAGTTGTCTCTCACGCGCCCTACCATGACCTGGAGGTCCATGAAGGTCAAGGAGTACCTCTCATACATCTGTGTGCTCATTAGATGAGCCTGAAGCTGTTCCTCACTGAACTCCACTCCAGAAAAGGGTGGTGTTTTCTCCCCGTTGCTACTGCTGGTCTCTGGAGGTGGGGTGCTGGGAGGTGTGGCAAGAGGGGTCTTATATTCATCATCACTGAACTGATTCTCTTCAGAGGCTGAGCCATCTCCACTTTTCCTCCTAGAGTCTTCTATAAGGAGAAATGAAAAGACCATAAGTGAAAAGTCTCCTACTTGCTCCCTCCCTCTCTTATTATAAATGAGGGCTGGAGAGATAGTTTAGTGCTTAGGAACACTTTCTGCTCTTGCAGAAGATCCAGGATTGATTCCCAGCATCCACATGGCAATTCACTGGTTGCCTATATCTCCACTTCCAGGAAACCAGATGCCCTCTTTCGGTCTCTTCAGGCTCCTGCATAGACATGGTACACATAAACTTAGACAATTCACATTAAAAAAACAATAAATTTTTTAAGAGAATCTCAAATTCCACCAAGTCACAGACTTAGATTTAAAATCTTGAGAATTCTATTATAAAATATTTGAGCACTCCTGAGGCAGAGGCAGGCAGAATTCTCTGAGAAGAGCCTACCATGCATAATAAGTTCCAAGCCTGTCAGGCCTACATTGAGTCTCTGCCTCTTATTATGAAAGGTGAGGAGGAGGAGGAGGAGGAGGAGGAGGGGAAGGGAGAGGAAGAAGAGGAGAAAGAACAAGGAAAGCTTCCACTAAGCTGGTATTTTTTAAGTGGATGAAAATGACAGACCTAACACTGTGCAACTGTAAATTTATGTAGGTAAAAATCCCTCCAAGTTCACACTAGGATGAGGAGGCCACCAACTACTGCTATCATTTTCACGCCTTGTCACTGGCAGGGCTACTGACACAACTCTCTTACAGCGCTCTCCAAACTTACACTTCTCCACTTATTGTAGTGTTCATTTTGTTTCCCTTCTAGAATATTCTTGCTCTACACAATACCCTTATCTGGCACATAAAGGTAGAAAAAGAAATCCAACAACACAAAGTTGTCTGTAACTGCCACACAAGTATCATAATACATAAAATTAAAAAAAAACTAACTTTCCATCTCTAACCCTGAATATTAGGAAATGTTTATCAAAATGCACAATGTCACACAGAAAGACTCAAATAACCACTTTGGAAATCAATTTGGCAGTTTCTCAGAAAACTGGGAATAATTCTACCTCAAGACCCAGCCATACCACTCCTAGGCATATACCCAAAAGATGCCCCACCATCCCACAAAGACACTTGCTCAACTATGTTCATAGCACCTTTATTCATAATAGACAGAAACCCGAAACAATCTAGATGTCCCTCAACTGAAAGTGGATAAAGAAAATAGAATACTATTCAGCTATTAAAAACAAAAGCATCATGATTTTTGCAGGCAAATGGATGGGTCTTGAGACTATCATCCAGAGTGAGGTAACCTACTTCTGGAAGGATATGCATGGTATGTACTCACTTATTAGTGGATATTAGCCATAAAATACAGGAATGACACCACATTACACAGACCCAAAGAAGCTAAACAAGAATGAAGGTCCAAGGGAGGAAACTTGAATCTCAGTTAGAAGGGGGAATAAAACAGTCATAAGAGTCAGACAGAGGGAGGTAAATGGGAAGGAGGAGACATGGGAAGAGGAATGGGAGAGGGTTCAGTTTCAGGTGTGGAGAAAGACAGGAGAGATAGCTAGATAGCAATGAAAATGAATGGAAATCTGCCATCAAAGGGGATGAAGGGGGGCATCTCTAGGAGCAAACAGAGACCTGGGATAAAGGAGGCACCCAAGAATCAATGATGGTGGCCTTTACTGTGATTCACAGTATTGGGGATATGTAACCTGAAAAGGTCACTTCCTGTAGCAGGAACCCCAGTGGAGCGACAGAGACACCAACCCACCCACAAACCTTTCAACCCAAAATGCATCCTGTCTACAAGAAATGCAAGCACAGGAGATGGAACAGAGACTGAGGAAATAGCCAACTGATAATTGGCCCAACTAGAGATCCATCCCTTTGCAAGCACCAATCCCAAACAATATTAATGATAGTCTATTATGTCTGCAGACAGGAGCATTGTCCTCTGAGAGGCTCCACCCAGCAGCTGACTCAGACTGATACAGACATCCACAGCCAAACAGTGGATGGAACTTGGAGACTCTCACGGGAGAATAGGAGGAAGGATTAAGAGCCCAGAAGGGGATAGGAACTCCAACGGAAGACCAACTAATCTGGATGTTTGTGGCTCTCAGAACTTGAACCACCAACCAAAAAAATAAAATAAAATAAAATAAAATGGCTGGACCTCTATCTCCCCACACATATGTAGCAGATGCATTGCTTGGTCTTCATGTGGGCCCTGAACAACTTGAATGGGGGCTATCCCAAAAACTATTGCCTGTAAGTGGGATATGTTCTATCTGGGCTGCCTTGTCTGGCATCAGTGAGAGATGTGCTTAGCCTCGAAGAGACTTGAAGTGCAGGGGGAGGGGGAGGAATAGCCAGGGGGTGCCCCACAGGAAAAGGGGAGAAGGGATGGGGAAAGACTATGGGAGGGGTTACTAGGAGGGGGAGAAATGAGTGGGATGTAAAGTGAATAAATAAAAAATTAATTAAAAAAAAAAAAAAGAAAGAAAGCCACAGTGAGACACTCCTCCTCAATCCCAAAATGGATGCAATCAAAAGGTCAGATAACAAGTAATGAGAGGATACGGGGAAACTAACCAGTGGCATATAAGCCATTTGGGAAAGTAATCTGATAGTCCCTAAAAATGTTAAGTATAAGGTTAACACAGAGCCCAGCAACTCCACTCCTGGGCAAGCATGTAAAAAAACTGAAGATCTATATTGCCACAAAAACATGATGTGACTATGGGCAGTGGTATTATTCAAACAGTGGGGTTCAGGAGTGATGTTGCCGATGTTTACTAACCAAAGAACAGAAAAATAAAACCTGGTATATCCAAAAAAGGGACTAGTTAAAACCATAATAAGAAATGTGATACTACACACACACACACACACACAAACCATCACCACCACAAAACAGATCAACATTGAAAGTAGTATTATTAAATTAAAAAGACACGAAAGGCGACATGTTCAAATATTCCATAAGTATGAAATGTTTAGAACAAACAAATCTAGAGACAAAAAATAATAAGATTGGTTGCCAAAGCAGAGCAAGGAAAGATTAGAGACTGCCAATGGGTTTAGATTCAGCCTGGCTGAACTAGATGTTTTGAAATGTGAATTATACCCCAAGCTAGTATTAATAAAGCAACAGGTGTACTTTGGAGGGTTTTTGTTTGTTTGGTGGGGTTGTTTTGCTTTGTTTTGTAGTGTGTGTGTGTGTGTGTGTGTGTGTGTGTGTGTGTATGTGTTTTCCTACACACACGTATGTATACCACATACATGCCTGGTACCCACAGGTCAGAAGAGAGTGTCGTTTCCCCTGAAACTAAAATTAAGGATTACTGTGAGCCACTGTGTAGGTGCTGGGAACTCAATCCAGGACTTCTGCAGAGGCAGCATGTACTCTTAGCCCCTGAGCCATCTCTCCAGACCCCAAACTTCAGAGTTTTAAGATGTTATGAAAACCTCTGTCCAGTTTTCCACAGTGAAGCACAGACGGGCAGGTTTTTGTTTCCTTACACTGATACTCTACCTTGGGTGTTGGTCAAAAGCATTCTTCCAAGATCCACAACAACCAGCACAGGATTCTTGAAGGTGAAATCATCTGGAAATATCACTTGAGGGGCGGAAATGTCCAGTCGAACAGTCCACCGCTTACTTTCCTCCTGTGGAGGCAAAATAAAGTTAAGTTGCTAAGTTGTTATAACCCCAGAACTCGAAGCAGGAGAACCACAAGTTCAAGGCTAGCCTGGGTTATGCAATTATTATCACTGCTAACCCTGACTGCCAAGCAGCTTTATAGAGGTGTTCAAGCATCCCTGAAGCTCCACCCAGGGTGCCAGTCCTTGGGAGTGCAATACAAGACACTTAACACTTGTTGGCTGGAGATATTATCATAGGCTGATATTTGAAGAAGAGAGGAAAACTTAGCAAACTATTAATTTAAGGAATTGTTTGAACTGATTGATGATCCCTGGAATAAGAAGAGTTTTGTTCATAATTTACAGGTCTGGTATTGTGGCACATGCCTTTAATCCCAGCACTAGGGAGGCAGACACAAGAAGATCTATTTTTATTTTATTTTTACAATGAACTATGTGACAATAGAAAGTATTTTTCCATGAAATTTGAATATACATATGCATATGCACACACACACACACACACACACACACACACACACACACACACACACACACACACACCTGTCTGCCTACATAAGCATACAAAGACTGCTGGAGGTTTTTCAATAGAGTGAACTATTTTGTTTCTTGTTTTGAGACAGGCTCTCACTAAAATTAATTAATTAATAGAAATTATAAAAAAATAAAAAGGCCTTTTTTTTCTTTGTAAAGCTATCAGGAAAGGCACTAATAACTATGTTATGCTGAAACACATACACTCACACATAGGAAATCAAGACTAATTCCCCATCCCCCCACAAGTCCTTAGGCATTTGACAAGTCCTTAGGCATTTGAACATGAAGGCCAACCTTCCCACAGCTGGTTTGACAGGGTTCAAAAGCAGCCACACTTGTCTAGCAGCGCCATCTACTGCCATGCCTGGGCAGTGCACTATCAGAAACCCCCTTTCCGGACAATTAAGCTGTTTCTTTGTCCTTGAATCAGCTGGACACACAGCACCACAAAGTCACCAAACTTGTAAATTAGAACTGGAGAAAGACACAAGCAAATCTGGAAAGTAGTCCCAACACTCAGAATGCAGAGGCAGGTTGATCTGTCAGTTCGAGGCCAGCCTGGTCTACAAAGAGAAGTTCCAGGATAAACCTTGTCTCGGAGAGAAAACAAAATTGAACAAAGTACCTAAACAAAGTACCCTCAGAGTAAGGAAAGCATGATCTGGTCAGCATCATTCATTTCTTTCTTTCTTTCGAGGGTGGGAGGTTTACTTAGTTGGCATAGGGATATGAGCAAGCCTACATACTGTAAGTCATGAGCTTGTCAGGAAACATGGTTGCCTTCTCCATCCCCAAACAGAATCACGCCACGTCACTTACAATAAAATCTCCCACGAGCAAACGGTCAAGAGTGTGCCGGACCTCGGCCTTGGTCTGCATCTTCAGCCTGTCAGACTGTCTCCGAGCCGCTTCAGTTACCCTCAGCTCACGCTCAGACTGATAACCAAAGCCTGTGAGATTGGAGAAGGCACAGATGTCAGCTTTCGAGGGACAGAGCCAATAAAACACTGTCGCTTTTGCCCTCACCCAGAAGAACCACTGACGTGGAAAAGAGAAATCAGTAACAAAAATAGCTCTTTCCTATGAGATGACTTGCCATAGCCACAGCAGGGAGAAGGCTTGGGGGAGTGGCAGACAGCCTGAGGACATGGAGGCACATGAGGAAAAGGCACCTAACTTCTTAGAATCCTTAAAATGGGGGCGGGGGCAGAAATGGCTCAGTGATTAAAAGCACTGACTGCTCTTCCAGATGTCTTGAGTTCAAGTCCCAGCAACCACATCACAACCGTCTGTAATGGGGTTTGATGCCCTCTTCTGGTATGTCTGAAGAGAGCAACAGTGTACTCACACACATAAAATAAATAAATGAATCTAAAAAAAATTTAAAAAAAAATGAATCCCTATAACCATTTCTGAAAACTCCCAACTGCTGTACTTCAAAAAAAATCACACAAAGTAGATTATCACATTGAAGGTGAAATGTTAGCCAGTTCTGTTACAGTTACTGTTTATATGAAAAGCATCATAACTGTCAAAAAAACCACAGAAGCAAGAAGGAAGGGTGCACACAAAGTAAGCATCACTGTTTCACAAGTCTCCCTGTCAGTGAAAGCACTTCTCTGTCAGTCTCTGTAGGAAATAAAGGAAGTCACAAGTAAGGAGTCATAAGTGCATCTACACTACCTAGAACTCTACAGTCTACATCGTAAGAGAACAGAGATGCTGCCATCTAGAAGGAGATTCTTGAACATTCCACTGTAGTTCACCAAGCTAAAACATCCTAGCTGGCCAAAGAAACATCCATCCCCGGATGACGGGTGGAAAAGTGCATCCTATAGAGACATGGGAAGGACAACTGGCCAAGGGCACTGACTAAGTGTCCTCACACAGTCCTGCCACTTACTCTGCAGGCTCCTGCCACACTATCGGGTCTTCCAAATGCATTACAACCATACACTGCACCAGCAATGACACAAAAGATTTTTTTCAAAGATAACATAGGATCAAACAAACAAAAAAGTTAACCTGAGGTATGAACCTTTCCCTTGTAGAAAAAGTCTGCCACTTTTTTAATAGCCTGTGGGTTGTAGATGATGTTCAAGGGTCTCGTGCTGACATGCAGCCGCCTCTCAAAGTGGCTGTGCACTGGGTTTCTCTCATAGAGCATCTCAAAGACTGGATTGTCTGGGTCCGCAGCTAAAGGAAAGAACAGAAGATTAGAACACAACCAAACCACCACCACCCCCTCATAGAGGCCTGGGTAGCATTCTGGGAAAAAGACATTTTCTAAATTCTTATCTAATCTGTTCACAATTATGCAGATTTTTAAAATAAAGCCTATTGAGTCCTGACTCTAATTTTTAACAGGAATCTTGGCAGTTAAACTACTGTATTTTTTCCCATAATGCAGCGCAAGGCCCAGAGGCCTTGCAAAAATACTCTAGTGACACCAGGGGAACACAGTCCTACCCAGAGAGTTCATACGGCCTTCGGGAGCAACATAGATCCACCTGGCAAATCACTATGCACAGAATAGAAATCAAAGTCTACCAATCAGTAATGTGTTTTTAAGGATTAAGCTTAAGAACATATGAAAAATTACCAGAGTATTGATCACTTCTGTCTTCTGACGCAGTTTGAAGACCAAAAGACTGTGAGACTCTGCCAACTTCTTTCTGCTATTAAACACATATACAAACATACTTCAGCAGGTAAGAGGGTCAGTGCTCTGCCCCCTCTACCTTGCACACTCTGCTCTTTCTTTGCACACATGACTCAACCCCCTTCACACTGGGTTACCACATCCATGCACTACCGTGCCAGAGCAGACAATAATAATTGCCAAATGAATATTGAATATTTATAACTTTTCAAATTTTAATTCCACTCTCCCACAGTTTCTAAGAACGTCCAAAAAGAAGTACGGACAGAGTGAACAGGTAAATACTCATTTAGACTATGTCTTTGTCAATAAGACCGAAGATCCCAGAGTTGGTAAAGGATATTACTAAAACACTGAACATATATAAAAGAGTGAAGGTAGAAGAAAGATAAGATTTCACATTAACAACAGCAGGTCATGAGCAGGGCTGTCAGACATGGGAGAGATTCAAGTGTTAGCCTTGAAATGCAGAAAGCAGTGAGTGGTGCTCCCAGGTAGACAGACACATCCACAGTGGCCATAGCATGGGGAGAGAGAGGCAGAGTAACACAGCTCACTAATATTTCCTCCCTAACAAAGGACCTGGTCCCAGCCTGACTCCAATTTTCACATGTCAAAGGACTTCTGACTTCCAAAAACAGACATAATTCACTGACACACGTGTGCTACACATCAGTGCAGTACACACTGACACGCACATGTGCTAGCCATGTCACTGCAGTACACACTGACACACACGTGCAAGCCATTCCACTGCAGCACACACTAACACACACATGTGCTAGCCATGACACTACAGCACACACTGACACACACATGCTAGCCATTCCACTGCAGCACACACTAAAATACACATATGCTAGCCATGTCACTACAGCACACACTAACACAGTGTTAGCCATGCCATTGCAGTATACACTGACACACATGTGCTAACCATGCAACTGCAGCACACACTGATACACACATGTGCTACCCATGTCACTTCACTGCAGCACACACTGACACACACACATGCTAGCCATGCCACTGCAGCACACACTGATACAGTGTTAACCATGCCTCTGTAGTACACACTGATACACATGTGTGCTATGCATGTCACTGAAGTAAACACTGACACACACATGTGCTAGCCATGCCTCTGAAGTACACACTGACATCCATGTGTGCTAGCCATGCCTCTGAAGTACACACTGACATCCATGTGTGCTAGCCATGCCATTGCAGTACTCACTGACACACATATGTGCTAGCCATGCCTCTGCAGTACACACTGACATCCATGTGTGCTCATCATGCCACTGAAGTACACACTGACACACACATGTGCTATCCATGCCTCTGAAGTACACACTGACATCCATGTGTGCTAGCCATGCCATTGCAGTATGCACTGACACACACATGTGCCAGCCATGCCATTGCAATACGCACTGACACACACATGTGCTAGCCATGCCTCTGCAGTACTCACTGACATCCATGTGTGCTCATCATGCTACTGAAGTACATACCGGATTGGGGAAGACCAGGAGAGGAAACATGGTTCCTTCCGTAGCCAGGTCTCGGAGGAACAATCCACCCAACCGGACTAAAAGCAAGGAGGAGTTTCTTCGGGGAAGAGACTCTGCTAGAAGTTTTACATCTATAAGAGATTAATATAAGAGATGGTAGCATATTCTAAGGCCTAAGGTGCTTTATACCTAGAAATAATGCATTTATTTTATAATGAACTATGTGACACTAGGAAGTATTTTTCCATGAAATTTGAATATACATATACATACACACACACACACAATTTGTCTGCCTACATAAGCATACAAAGACTGTTGGAGATTTTTCAATAGAGTGAACTATTTTTTCTTGTTTTGAGACAGGGTCTCACTATGTAGTCCTGACTGGCCTAGTACTCTATGTAGAACCTAAAACTCAGAGAGATCCACCCACCTATCTCTGCTTCTTGGGTGCTGGGATTAAAGGTGCACACCACCATGCCTGACCTCACAATAAATTTTAAGTAGAGCCTTCACAAGTATGTTCAAGCAATCTGTTATTTCACTTAAGTTTGACAGCTCAGCTCTCAGGATTATAAAGTCAGAGAAGCCTCTGTCTGTCTGTCTGTCTGTCTGTCTAAAACACTTTTAAACTATCAAAGCATCTCAGATAAGCTGCCATAAAACATGAGATGTCCAAGCCAACATCTGCGTATTTACTATATATCTTTAATTCAGTCATAGAAAAAAGACCACAATTGATCAATATCATTCTGGATGTTCATGTTCCCGTGCTCTCTGAAATACACTGGAAAACCCAAACGATACTCATAGCACCTCTATGGTCATTTAGACACTGAGTAGCTGAAGGACTGAGTCACCCAATGTGCATGCCCCAGGTGACTTCAACCAGACAGTGCACTGCCTCCTAATGTGAGTTCTCATTCTGTAAAATGTATCCTATTCCTTGTTTATTTAGGGCCTTCTTTTTCTCCTTTTTATGTGATATGATCATGATTTTCCCGAGTAAAATAACCCAGCAGGGCCAGGGTTAAGTTCAATGGCAATGCACTTACCTGGCACATACAAGTCCCTGAGTTCAACCCCTAGCACCATAAAATGAATTAATCAATTAACTAATAGTAAATGAATTAATTAAACGTTCAAGTCTAGTGTCTATACTGGAAAAGGCTGATACATGCTTTACATAAGAAATGTTTTTTAGCTCTCTACAGTACTACAGACCGTGAGCTCAGTGTCAATGAACCAGTGCAGATACACATTAAACAAGGTGTGCAGACACACTCACACTGAGGAAGGCAGGCTTATAAAATGATCAGCTGGTGAGCGTAATGATTACGGCCTCACAGACACCTAGCCCTGCACTTCCCCTATAGTTTGAAGCATTCTAAGACTCTTTTGGGTTTGGAGATTGTGTGGGTGTGTGTGGGTGTACATGTGTATGTTGGGGGGGGTCAAAAAAACAAAAAAGAAAAAGAAAACAAAGGGTTTCTCTGTGTAACCCTGGCTGTCCTGAAACTTACTTTGTAGACCCAGTTGGCCTCAGACTCGCAGAGATTGGCCTGCCTCTGCCTCCTGAGTGGCTGGTATTAAAGGAATATGATACCACACTTGCCTTTTGAGATTTTAATGTGTGTGTGTGTGTGTGTGTGTGTGTGTGTGTGTGTGTGTGTTATATTTAGGAGCCCTTAGAAATCAGAGGTGCTGGGTCCTGTCCTGGCTGTTTTATTTTGTTTTGGTTTTTTGTCAATTTGACATAAGGTATAGCTATCTGAAAAGAGGGGCCATAATAGAGAAAATGCTTCCACAAGTCTGGCCTGTAGGCAAGCTTGTCAGGCATTTTCTTATCAGCGAATGATATGGGAGGTCCCCTATACTCTGCAAATGGTGCTACCCCAGGTAGGAGGCCCTGGGATACATAAGAAGATGACTGAAGTGTGTGTGTGTGTGTGTGTGTGTGTGTGTGTGTGTGTGTCTGGAGGAGGGGGGTATACACCTTTAAATCCAGCACTTGGCAGGCAGTTTTTGAAACCCTGTCTCAAAAAGCCGGGAAGGGAAGGGAAAAGGGAAGGGAAAAGGGAAGGGAAGGGAAGGGGAAAGGGAAGGGAAGGGAAGGGAAAAGGGAAGGGAAGGGAAGGGAAGGGAAGGAAAAAGGAAAGGGAAGGAAAAAGGAAAGGAAAAAGGAAAGGAGAAAGGAAAAAGGAAAGGAAAAAGGAAAGGAAAGGAAAGGAAAGGAAAGGAAAGGAAAGGAAAGGAAAGGAAAGGAAAGCAAGAGATGAGAAGACTGAGCAAGCCAAAAGGAACAAGCCAGTAAGCAACGTTCCTCCATAGCCTCTGCTTCAGTTCCTGCCTGGGGTTCCTGCCTTGAGCTCCTTTCATGATATACAGTGATGGGGATGAGTAAGTCAAATAAACCATTTCTTCCTCTAGCTGGTTTTGGTCATGGTATTTTATCACCACATAGAAATTTAACTAAGACAAATCCCTTGGTGTTAGAGTTACAGGCAGCTATGACCTTATGACATGGGTGTTGGGAATCAAACTCAGGTCTTCGGCAAGAGCAGTCTGCCCAGTCAACCTCTAGGCATCTATCTCTCCAGTTCCTATTGTCTCATAGACTCTAAATACCACAGATGACAGGAACAGACAGTGCTTTGGCACTACAGACTGGCAGAGCTGGCGCTGAGCAGTACCTGAGAACTCGAGCTGCATGAATGCTCTCTCGTTGGCATGAGCAGCGCCCTGTGCCTTGTGCAGGAGAGTCACAGTGCCCCGCTGGAGCTGCACATTCAGCTTGGCAAAGACGTGATCTCTCTTTGTGTAGGTATTCATACATGAGGCGTCTGCAGTGGGGTCAAAGAACTCCTCGGTGCCTACAAATGGTACAGGAAAATGGGCTTAAGAGAACACAAAGAGAGCAAGACCAGATACCCTGACTGGGATGATGCTGTTGAACCAGATTTCCCTTGTTTAGACAGGAACCTGAAGACAGAGATGACTAAATGACCATGGCCACTACCCACATGTGGCTACCAGGCGGTATGACACATGAGGCTGATGTGGCTAGTGCAATCTCACTTAAGTAGTGCCTTGTTCTATAGGCTCACACTGGCAGCACAGGACTACAGAGGGCCTCTGCACTGCCATCAAGCCTCAGAGTTTGTTTGTCAACAGGCTCAGATTTAGTTCTCTAACAATGGCTGCCACTCAGACTCGTCCAATAACCTACAAAGAATGACGATGGCCATGGAGTCTCTTCCAGATGTGACTTCCCTCTACCTCTATGAAACAAACTGCTGTCCAAATGCGACCTTTACGTCTAGAAATGACCTGTCAAGCTTTTGCACAAAGAGCAGGATGATGTTTAGGACCTAACCCACCACTCTGGGTGAGAGCTCGGCTACAGATGGGATGAATCCCAGCATACCCAAGATCTCTTCAGGTGTCCAGTGCTCATGTGACTCGGCTGTCAGTCCTCCGACCACTTTTCCTTCAGGGCTCTGCTGTCCGTACCAGCCGCCCCACCCTGGAAACCAGGACTGCAGGTACTGCAGCATCCCACTGCCTCCGCTGCCATCTGGATCACCAGGTGAGGTTCCCGGAGAATCAAACTGCGGCTCGCGAAGACTCTGTGTAATCAATCGCAGAGAGGCAGACATGAAGACCCACAGACAGATGCTGTGATGTGCTACTGGTTGCCATGTGTTCTGGCAGAACCATGAGCATATTGACACTGAAGGGCCTAGGGTGTGCTGGGACCAAATGACCCTTCCTACACAGATTTCTCACCTCTGCTAGCTCCTCTTGCTTATAAAACCTATCATGAACGAGCTCGCGCAGAATCTTCAATTCCTCAAAGCTCTGTTCCTCCTCAATCCGACACATCTCCTCCTGTTTGGGACCAAATGAAACTCAGACACTGCAGTGCAAGACAAAGTAAACACCCTCATCAATAAACTAGCCACAACACCTCCCTGAGAAATGAGACATTAACAAGCGTCATGAGGGCCGCCTCTGGTTTCAATGGAGTTCCCTTCAATCCAGCATGTGTTACTTGTTCTCAAAAACTCCACTAGAAGCAGTGGGGGCAGACAGAGCAATGAAAGCATAATTTGCTTTGGTGGGTGGTTGCTGAGGCATCCTGCTCTGCACAGCATCGACTCTGGTCACAAGCCGCCTTATACATTAGCTCATGAGATCAAAGGAAGCAGAGTCATTCCTCCCACCTTCAGAGAGGGAGCTGAGGTCCAAACTCACACAGTATGCATGCTGACCCCAGCTCTTTCATATTCACAACTAACAAAGGTGTGGTCGTTTCAATATGTTTCTTACTAGTTACTAAAGAGTAATAGCAAATACTATTGTGTCATTTTTAGAAAGTAAAGTTACCCATCCTAAACAATGTCATATTTCCTAACACTAGAAGGACACACTGTCAGTGTGGTCCACAGCTCACAGAGCTGTTGTCACTCGGCCATCTCAGCACTGATTCAGAGCCTTTCTCACAGTATCCTGCCTCTGCCTTCAAGAAAGCTATTCAGAACAAAATGTCGGATGTAATTCATCCTTTGTCAGACACCGCTGAAGACAGCAATAGGCAAGTGAGGACCATGGCTTCAGCTTGCTGGCAGGATGGGTAAGAACTCAGAGGTTCAACATGACTGCTGGGGACTAGCCAGTGGAGAACTGTACCTTTGTTCTTGTAAAACTGAACCAGAGGAACCATCCGTTAAAAATAACCTGAGCCACGACATAGAGAATGGCCCCAAAATAAAACAATTAAGGAGCAAAGCAGCAACTGCCTTCCCTTTCACTGGGAGAGAAAAGAAGAAGACAGACACAGAATGAATGTGGCCAAGACAGGCATCTAGCAGGACTGGTTCTAGGGTATCTAGGCCACAGGTAATTCAGATAAGAATTGCCTTCTCACCTGCGGTACCTGCTCTGGCCTCACCTCTATCACCAAAAAGTCCAAGGTCAATCAAGTCAACCAGGATTACAGAAAATGTAGACCAAAATCCACAGAAATTAGTCACAGACTAACAGACTAGGTTCAGGACTGAAGAGACCATTGAGGAGTCCATGAAATTCTCCCTTAACTGCATACATAGAACTGTACCAGGAGGAGCCTGGCAGGGTGGGCATCTTCTCAGAGAGCAGGATAAAGCATACTTCTGGCAAAGATGAGGCTCACTACCTTCCAAGAAGTTCCCACTCTACTGAGCCTGACACGAGCTGATGAAAGTTCGCCTCCAACAAGGCGCTTTGCAATTTCAGGGACTCAGCTGTTTTTTCAACCTGTGAGAGAATATTCTTAGCTAAGTGTGGTGGTTCATGCCTGTAATGCCAGGACTATGGAAGTAGAAGCAGGAGGATAAGAAGTTCAGAACTAGCCTCAGGTACACATAGCCTTGAGGGCAGCCTGGGCTACATGAAATGCTGTATCAAAAACAAACAAACACATCAAGAAAATATACCAAGCAAGTAGTCCACTCACCTTGTCATCTGCAGACAGCACACCTCCTTTTAACTTGTTGAAATATCTGTCAGTGTAAAACACAGCATCTCGGGCACGGTGCAACAAGAAATCCCAGGTCCAACACTTCCTCTGCTCTCTGATCTCATACAAGTTAGCGTTCAGGGCAAAATACCACCACTCCCGACAGCTGCAACAATCCATGACAATGTGTTACTCCTCCCAGTAAAAACCACTGCAATGGTCTTCATCCAGGACAACCTGGAACACTGCCTGCCCTTATCAGAGACAGTTCTCATATTAGCCTTTGTCTCTGTCTTGGGTCCATTTTTACATTAAGCTAAACTCAATATACAGAAGAGTGAATCTGCTGCCAAAAAAACATTGAATTACACAGTTTGTCAATCACAGCACAGCACATAACCAACAGGCCTCACGAACAGCAGTCCCTCTCCAGGGAAGAAATCACTGCTGGCAGTAAGGCAAGCGCCATCTTGAGACAATCACTACAGACTTGACCATTACAGATTTTCAACTGAATTTCTAAAGACATACATGGAAATACATGAGATCTTTAAAAAGGTTTAACAAGTCAGACTGGTCACACTTATCACTGTAACATGAAGAAAGTCTTTATGGGGCAGGAGAGACAGCAGCAGTTAAAGCACATACTGAGGCTGGGCATGGTGGCACGCACTTTGGATCCCACCACTCAAGAAGCAAAGGCAGGAAGATCTAAGAGTTTGAAGATAACCCGTTCTACATAGCGGGTTCCAGGACATCAAGGGTTACACAAAAAGAGTGTCACAATCAAATAAATCATACTGTTCTTATAGAGGACCAGAGTTCAATTCCCAGCAACCACATCAGGTAGCTCACAACTGCCTTTAATTCGTTTCAATCTGATCCCCTCTTCTGACCTCTGTGGGCTCCTGCATTCATGTGCGCGCGCGCACACACACACACACACACACACACACACACACACACACACACACACACACACACACTTGAATATAATTTAAACTAAAGTATATTTTTAAGAAAGAGAACTGATGTTTGCTTTGGAAGCCAGAGAACACAACCTTCATAATGTGGCCCAACAGACTGAAGGACAGAATAAAGGGGGGTTGAAGAGTGCTGCACAGAACAACCGTACAAGAAACTTCAGCAAGCAACAGCCATCTGCCTGCTAAGTGAAACCAAGGATCTTTTGAGTTTCACTACTCTCAATCTAAGAGTGAGTCTTACCTCAATAGAGATATGACAGAAAAATCAATAATGACAACAGGCCTTTCACGCCCTTTTTGTCCCAAATATTATTTTTTATTTCTATTTCCTCATGGGTAATACATTCACACATGTTAAAACCTAGCTAACTGTACCAAAGTTAAACCAACTGCCCTTTCTTCTGCAGTCATGTGTAAAGGACAGGGAAAGCATGCTGCTGTAAGATGCGACTTTATGGGTGACACAGAGAGGTGCCCTTACTTCTTGGCCACGGCCACTTTTGGTTTCCACTTCCGGAATTTCACCTGCCTCTCCTTTCGTTCCAGCTCCTTGAGGAATGCCATGATGTGCCGGAACTGCAGCTTTGTTAGAGTAAGAGACACCAGGTTAGGATACAATTGGTTCTTTGGCTCAGGCAAGACCTGATTAGCAAGAATAAGTCATCAATCTGCTGAGAGGGACTCCAGTGACCAAAGCATCAGCAGGTGGCACTCTGATGGCCTCTTAGTTCTCCCATGTTCTTTGCTCAGCACTCAAAAAACACTGAATCAAAATCTACACAAAGTGGGTCTGAGCTTAGGTTCCCCACATGATGACACATTCCTTTCCACCTAACAGACTCTGGCCTGGGGTCAAACAGTACTGAGGACACCGCCCTGGGGCAGTTTTCCTTTACCACAGCTCCCAGCAGGGGGTCTGAGCCTCTGGGAAGAACACTGTACCTGAGACAGCTTCAAGGGAATGGTCTCCAGCTGAATATCACACTCAATCCTCGGGCTGTGCCGGGACCTCAAAGGCTCCTTGGAGCAGTTCCTTTTCAAGAGGGCAGATGCGCACACAGGCTCCAAGATGTAGTGGTGACTGCGACTCTCCATGCTTCTGGCCATGGCCTCCTGGGTCACAAGAACATTGGCTTTACATAGCCCAGCCTTCCTTCTGTCTGTTACCTTCTACAATATTGGGAATTTAAGCCGTGGGCATCAACGTTACCTAATCTACTTTATACCACCTGGGGCTGGGGAAATGAACCATTTTTCTCCATTTCACTAAAGTACCTACAGTTTCTTTACAAAAAGACTAAGTCGTCCCAAACAGTGACACTGTCTATCCATACAAGTGTCTTAAAGGAACACCACCATGGTATTGTTTAAGGAGAACCCCAAGCAGGCTGGCCCCTCCATAAAAAGCTGACCGACCTGCTGCTCTGTTCACTCAAAACCTTCATGTTCAGTTCCTACTGACCAACAAAATGTTGACCACTGTGTGTCATAAGCACACAGCAGTAAGAAGCAAGGAATTAGACACACCGACACATCTCAAAAACAGAACTTTAGCTGGGCATGGCGGTGCGTGCCATTAATAGAAGCACTTGGAAGATAGAGGTAGGCAGATCTCTGTGAATTCTAGGATAGTCAGGGCTATGTCGAGAGACCCTGCCTCAAAATTAATTAATATATTTATTAATTAAACATATTAAATTAATTGATATTTAATAATTAAACTTTCTATTAATAATTAAGTCCATTTGGTATTTATAATTTTATTAATATTAACTGAATGTATTAAATTAGTAATGGCCTAATATGAATAAGTTTAATTAATTAAATTTTTTTTAATTATTTATTTTATTTTATTTTTTTATTTACATTCCAAATCATTTCCCCTTTCCCGTTTCCTCCCTCCCCGAAAGTCCCATAAGCCCCCTTCCCTCCCTCTTTTCTCCATTCAACCCCCTCTCGCTTCTCTGTCCTGGCGTTCCCCTACATCCAGTCTTTCCAGGATCAGGGGTCTCTCCTTCCATCTTCTTAGAAATCTATTGATATGCGGATTGTGTCTAGGGTATTCCGAGATTCTGGGTCAATATCCCCTTATCAGTGACTGCATACCATGTGTGTTCTTTTGTGATTGGGTTACCTCACTAAGGATGATATTTTCAAGATCTGACCATTTGCCTAGGAATTTCGTGAATTCATTGGGTTTTTTTTTGTTTTTTTTTTTTATTATTAATTATTTTATTTTATTTTTTAATTTACATTCCAAATCACTTCCCCTTTCCCTTTTCCTCCCTCCCCGAAAGTCCCATAAGCCCCCTTCCCTCCCTCTTTTCTCCATTCAACCCCCTCTCGTTACTCTGTCCTGGTGTTCCCCTACATCCAGTCTTTCCAGGACCAGGGGTCTCTCCTACCATCTTTTTAGAAATCTATTGATATGCGGATTGTGTCTAGGGTATTCCGAGATTCTGGGTCAATATCCCCTTATCAGTGACTGCATACCATGTGTGTTCTTTTGTGATTGGGTTACCTCACTAAGGATGGTATTTTCAAGATCTGACCATTTGCCTAGGAATTTCGTGTATTCATTGTTTTTAATTGCAGAGTAGTATTCCATTGTGTAGATATACCACATCTTCTGAATCCATTCCTCCGTTGAGGGACATCTGGGTTCTTTCCAGCTTCTGGCTATTATAAATAAGGCTGCTATGAACATAGTGGAGCATGTGTCCTTATTGCATGCAGGAAAAGTCTCTGGGTATATGCCCAGGAGTGGTATAGCCGGATCCTCCGTGAGTGTCATGCCCAGTTTTCTGAGGAACCGCCAGACTGCTTTCCAGAGTGGTTGTACCAGCTTGCAATTCCACCAGCAGTGGAGGAGTGTTCCTCTTTCTCCACATCCTCGCCAACAACTGCTGTCTCCTGTGTTTTTGATCTTAGCCATCCTGACTGGTGTGAGATGGAATCTCAGGGTTGTTTTGATTTGCATTTCCCTAATGACTAAGGATGATGAACATCTCTTTAGGTGCTTCTCAGCCATTCAGGTGAGAACTCTTTGTGTAGCTCTGTACCTCATTTTTTAATAGGGTTACTTGCCTCTCTGGAGTTTAACTTCTTGAGTTCTTTGTATATCTTGGATATTAGCCCTCTGTCGGATGTAAGGTTGGTAAAGATCATTTCCCAGTTAGTTGGTTGCCGCTTTGTCTTTTTGACAGTGTCTTTTGCCTTGCAAAAACTTTGTAATTTAATGAGGTCCCATTTGTCTATTCTTGATCTTAGAGCATAAGTTATTGGAGTTCTGTTCAGGAAATTCTCCCCTGTGCCCATATGTTCAAGGTTCTTCCCTAGTTTCCCTTCTATTAGTTTCAGTGTGTCTGGTTTTATGTGGAGATCTTTGATCCACTTAGAATTGAGCTTAGTGCAAGGAGATAAGGATGGGTCAATTTGCATTCTTCTGCATGTTGACCTCCAGCTGAGCCAGCACCATTTGTTGAAAAGGCTATCTTTTTTCCACTGGATGGTTTTAGCTCCTTTGTCAAAGATCAAGTGACCATAGGAGTGTGGATTCATTTCTGGGTCTTCAATTCTGTTCCATTGATCTACATGTCTGTTACTGTACCAATACCATGCGGTTTTTAACACTATTGCTCTGTAGTACAGCTTGAGGTCCGGGATACTGATTCCCCCAGAGGTTCTTTTACTCTTGAGAATAGTTTTAGCTATTCTGGGTTTTCTGTTATTCCAGATGAATTTTGGAATTGCTCTTTCTAACTCTATGAAGAATTGAGTTGGGATTTTGATGGGGATTGCATTGAATCTGTGTATTACTTTTGGTAAGATGCTCATTTTTACTATATTAATCCTGCCAATCCATGAGCATGGCAGATTTTTCCATCTTCTGAGGTCTTCTTCAATTTCTTTCTTCAGAGACTTGAAGTTCTTGTCATACAGATCTTTCACTTGTTTGGTTAGTCACGCCAAGATACTTAATATGGTTTGTGGCTATCGTGAAGGGTATTATTTCTCTTACTTCTTTCTCAGCCTGCTTATCCTTTGAGTATAGGAAGGCTTCTGACTTGCTTGAGTTGATTTTATATCCGGCCACTTTGCTGAAGTCGTTTATCAGCTGTAGGAGTTCTCTGGTGGAGTTCTTTGGGTCGCTTAAGTATACTATCATATCGTCTGCAAATAGTGATAGTTTGACTTCTTCCTTTCCAATTTGTATCCCTTTGACCTCTTTTTGTTGTCTAATTGCTCTAGCTAGAACTTCAAGTACTATATTGAAAAGATATGGAGAGAGAGTTCTTTTTTTTTTAAAAAAAGAACTTTACATGAAAAAGAGACACAAGCACAAAATCTACCAAGTAGCCTGATCCAAGTTAAAACACACAACCTACGGTGCGAGAAGCACCTCAGGCAGACTCTTGAGAGAAGATGCTTGTAGACAGGGAGCACAGGGGAACAACAGCCTGCAAATCAGGGTTCCTGAACCACGTGCCTCAGTACCATCTTACACTAAAGCCCCAAAGCAACACATACCTGTAACTCCGCTTGAGGCAAATCTCCCAATAAAGTGCAATTGACATCCCAATAAATACTAAACTCAGCCACATCTAATCGTTTTTTTCGCATTAATTTCTGTACCTGAGGGAAGAAAGAGGAAGAAACAGGATGATTGCTTTTAATTTCAGATATAAGCGTTATGCATACATTAGGCATCCTACAAGGAGCAAGAGACGTAATACGGAAAACAGTCTGCTCTTATACAGCTTAAACTCCATCCATACAAGGTCTGAACCTTGATCTCAGCACTCAAGAGACAAAGGCAGGTTGATTTCTGTGAGTTCAAGGCCACCATGGTCTATGTAGTGAGTTCCAAGAAAGCCAGAGGTACATAAGACTTTACCTGAATGAGTAAGTAGGTATATAATAAATAAATAACAAACAAACAAAATCCAATCAACTGGCAATACTAATGTGCACAAATATTTTTAATTATACAGAAGCAGCAATGGATATATAAGACGCTATGAACAGAAAATATCACTGGGCAGATGCATGTCAAAATACCTATAAATCAGCACAAAAGGCCTGATGTCTTCAGGGGACAGTGATTGTATTTCTTAACTTAAACTCTGAATGGCAGGGAAACAGTATAGGTACACGTGCATGCACACATTTCTGAAGTGGGAAGTCAGTTAACTATAGAAAACCTATCTTGGAATATTATGAGGATTATCAGTTTGGGACAGTGTCCTCAGTCACCATTGACCACAAGAATGAGTATGTCCTTATTTGTAAACACCATCTGTGCAGACAGAATCAGGTTAATGTGAAGCCATGTTGGATGAGTGTAAGCAAAGTGAATGAGTGGGGTTCTTAGAAGAAAAAGACATAGGAGAGAAGGCCTTGTGAACCTAGACACAGAGACCAGCGTGTTGCATCTACAAGACAAGGATCAGAGCTTCTAGTACCCATTAGATGGAAGGAGGTGTGCACACACTGACCCTCAGGGTTGCAGAAGCCTTCTGACTCATCAGTTTCACATTTCTCGTTTCCAGAAGTAGAGAGTAAATTGTTGTAGCTTCTTTGGCTTTGCTTTAATTTTTGTTTTCTTTTGTTCTGAGACAGGGGATCACTACATAGCCGTTGGCTGGCCCAGAGGTCACTATATGGACCATAGAGATTTGACTGCCTCTGCCTCCTGGGTACTGGGATTAAAGGTGTATCACCATGCCCTGTTGATTTTTTTATTTTATGTGTATGGAGATTTTTTTTTTGCCTGAATGAATGTCTGTACATTGTATGTATTCAGTGCCTACAGAGGACAGAAGAGGGTCCCGGATTCACAAGCACACAAAGACTCAAATGCCTTTAAACAATTGTCCTAGTAAATAAAAATTATAGGATTATGAGTCAGGCATGTGGTGCACACATGTAATTCCCAGCACTTGTAATGTAAATAAGATAAGAGGACCAGAAATCTAAAGAGATATCTGACTAAGAGGACCAGAAAGCTAAAGAGATATCTGACTATATGTAGTATTACAAATCTAGTTCAAGGTTGGCCTACGCTCCATGAGGCCGTCTCAAACTTTGAAATGAGCTGTCAACTTTTATTGTATTTGCTGAGAATATCAACCTCCTTGGCCCTACCCAACAGAACATTCACTCTAGCAGCAGAGCTGTGGTGGCCACACCTTTAATTCCAGGCTCCAGAGACAGAGACAGGTAGATCTCTGTGAATTCAAGGCTAGCCTGGTCTACAGAGCTAGTTCTAGGACAACCAGGGCTAGCTAGAGAAGCACTGTCTTAAAAAACAACAACAAGAACAAAGATTTAATGTGTTTTATGGAGTGGGGTGTTATCTGACTCTAGAATAGGAAATACAATTAAGACGGTTGCCAGGTGGTATAGTCTTGCCATCCTGGTGGAAGTGAATGAAACTCTGTCACAAAAGCAAAAACCTAAGGGTATATGGAGAATCAGCATTTTATCAGGCAAGTCTAAAACACCATAAACATGTCACTTAATAGCTTTATGAAAAGAGACTAAGTGGAAACTGTCACAGACATTCCCAGGCAGAGAGTGAAACTATAAGCAGAAAGAGTTTCCTTCGCAAAATGATGTAACAGGTCAATGAAAAGCAACTACTTCCTCTTCCCAGCAAATTAACTTTAGTTACCTACATGGAAGACACACTCATAGCAAGGCAAAGTAGCAGCACTCTGCTTACACAGCACTCAGGGACAGAGGGCAGAGCCCCAGGCCTCCTAGCATGGAGGTTTATTCTTTGTCTGTGGTCAGATCTCATACTTACAGGCTCATTTGCAGCATTCTGCATGGAAACATTCTTAATGCAGATTCCAAATGCAAAAGGATGGGAGGGATTGGTAAGACCATCTTCAAAACGCAGATGAACATCTTGAATTTTTAACTGCAAAGGGGAAAGAAAGGGAAAATACATTTAGATAACTGTTGCAGGTAAAATCCTGTAAGTGGGGGCCAACCACAGAGGGCATCTACACACAGATATTGGTGTGCTAAAAATTTACAAACCACTCAAGAATAACAGTTCATTTTGATGAATGTTATCTCAGGAAAGCTGCAATCAAGTCATTCCAGAAGACAATGTAAACATTTAACCATAACAATACCAGGGGCCAGATATACGGTTTAGTAGTCACACAAGCTTAGCAACATTAGTTCAATGCCCAGAACCCTCATAAATATGAAAGGAAAGAACAGATACCAAAAAGTGTCTTCTGACCTCTACACATACCCCCTCACACATATAATAATAATAATAATAATAATAATAATAATAATAATAATAATAATAATAGTTATTATATAATAAATTAATGTTTTAAAAAGAGGAGAGGGGAAAATGAATAACATCACTGAATCAACGTAACTGTTCTTCCTTTTCTTGTCTCTTTAGGAATATGAGCCCAGGAAAACCTGCAAGACATCTAAGGTCTCTGTGAATCTGTGTGTTTAATTCTTCTTGCTCCTCTGAGTGAGAGAAGATACTCTGCTTCAATGACTTAAAAAATAATAATGGGACCTATAAGTAGCTCAAAAGTAGGGTGTGTGTTTATCATGTGCAAGGGCCTGGATCCAACCAGAAGTACTACAAAAAAAAAATGATAAGCATATGTGGCCAAGAAAAGTGTTTGTTTAGTATCATTAGCCATTACAAAACTACAAACTAGGCCAGGGAGATGACTCAGTGAGTAAGAATGCTTGCTTTGCAAGCATGAGGATCTGAGTTCAATTCTACAGCACCCACATAGAAAGTCAGCCATGGATAGCTACACTAGCCAGTAATGCCAGCATTGACAGGACAGAGACAGACAGATCCCAGAACCTTGGTGATCAGTTCAGTCTAGTCAAAATGGTAAGCTTGTAGTTCAAGGAGAGACCCTGTCTCAAGGCAATAAGGCAGAAAGCAGCAGAGGAAGACACCTGATACACTGCTCTGGCCTTCATATTCTGCAAACTGTGTGCATGCCCAAACATAAACCACACTCACCACACAGAAGGAAAAGAAAAAAGAAAGTCAAACAACAGTAAGCTATCACTATATTAATATGATTACCATCACAGTATTGAGGCCAATGTGGGGAAACCAATGCAAAATCATAATATGGGCCAGTGAGGTGGCCCAGTGGGTAAAGACACTTGCTACCAAGACTGAGATCCATCCCCAGGACCCATGTAGAACACGAAAACCAAATTGTGCAAGCTGTCCTCTGACTTCCAAATGTACACTCTCTCTCTCTCTCTCTAACTTTGTTAAAAAGTGATGGTGGGGTGCTCAGCCCTAAATGGCACAGGTACATCACCCCCTCCAAGGCTCAGGACCATCAAGGAAGAAGAGATAGAAAAGATTTAAGACCCAGCACTCGGCTTCACTACATAAAACCTGAGAGTACAGGAAACCAGCCACACCCCAAGCAGAGGCCCCACCATTCCTGTGATTACACTACAGATAAGTGACCCTCTGGGGAAAGATGTTTCTGGGGCCAGCAGAAAGCTAGGCAGGCAAGTGCTGGCTACCAAGCCTGATGATCTGAGTTTGATTCCCCAGGACCCACAGAATAAAAGAGAACCAAATGCCACAAGGAATCCTCTTACTTCCACATGTTCCCCTACCCCCACCCCCATAAGTAAAGCATTGTGTATATATGCACAAAAATATTAGTATATTATAACAACAACAACCTCTTTTCTTAAATTAGTACCCCTAAGTGCACCAATCTTTTATCCAAGTAATGAAACTAATGACGTCAGGTCATACTTTTGGGAAGCATGGTGCACGCTAAGCACATTTGGCCTAGGCTGTCTTGACACTGCAAGAGAATCCTAGAGTCTACAAGTATGGGTTGCTTTGTGACACTGAATGAAGACTCATCCCCTGATCCAACGGTCAAGCAAGTGGCCACTGCACTACTGCCCACTAAACTCAGTAAGATACATCAGTTCGGGGTCACAGTTCACACACTAGGGAGTGGAGACCCCCACCTCTCTCATTCTGCAGATGAAAACAGAGAGGTTAGATGACTTGCCCCGAAACCAGTCACCCAGACCTAAGTAACCTGGCTTCTGAGGTAAGAAATCCTTTAGCAAGTGGGATTCCAACATTCAAAAAGAAAGTGTGGTGAGGGGAGGGGGAGTGAAATAGAAAACGCCTACTCACGCCAGCTAAAGCAAGAAAGGCCTGTGTTGACCTCACAGGCCAGAACCTGCTCTTCAGTTTTTCCCTTTGACAAGAACCTCTAAAAAGGCACACCTGAACAGCCAGCCTCCAATGCTGCACCAGCCAAACCCACAAGAAACGAGCAACTCGGAAGCGAAAACACATCAAAACCTCAGAAACCCTTAATGTGCCCTCAGAAAGGTGACAGGACTCACCTCGATATTCTCCACGATCCTCGTGACCACTGAGGCAGTGACTGAATACCAATACGGTTCTCCCTTCTGCTGCCGCCGTTCACTCTGCAAGGGAAAGAGCCACTGTCAGCAGAGGCCAGAGGCCAGTGCTTCACTGTTGGGGATGTCGAGGAGCCCCTAAAGCACTATGCCTTGCCTTCCATCTCTCCTCCAGGGCTTGAAGCAGCGCTTTCTTACGCTCCCTCTCCAGTAGCTTCTCCTTCTCATCATTGAAGTCCTGGATTTTCTCAGGGGCAATGATGACGTGGAGGCCAGAGATGGAGATCACCCAAGGGTCCACATGGGGGCGGTAGAAAGGAATCTGGAGGGTCACTTTCCCAATCAAGCCTGGAAGGAGAAGGAGCCTCTATTAGACACCTGCACATGTCTCAGGTTTCTCAAAAGTATCTCTACCTCCCTTTAAGGCACGTAGATTGCTTTTACCATTATTTATTTTATTAAAAAAAAAACTGACAAGTGTGGTGGTCCCTTTAGGAAATGCTGAAGAGACAGGCAGGAGGATCTCGAGTCCAAGGTCAGCAGGAGCAATACCTTGGAGTATGACATTTAGCTCTGGTAGAACTTATGCCTTGGAAATGCAAGGCCCTGGATTCCATCCCCAGCACCATAAAAAGACAACAATCACAAAACAGCAAGCCAGGTATGGTGGTTCATGTCTCTAATCCCAGCACTCAGGTGGTTAAGGCAAGGGGATGGCAAGTTAAAGCCAGCCTGGATCACAAACTAAGTTGAAAGCTAGTCAATCGTGTTCCTACATGCGTGAAACAAGTGTTAGGGTAGGATCTGTAAGAGCCACCTTAAAATAAAGTAATTAATTAAAAAGAACCAATGTGATGGTTTGTTTATGCTCAGCCCAGGGAGTGGCAAGCACAATTAGAAGGTATGGCCCTGTTGGAGTAGGTGTGTCATTGTGGATATGGGCTCTAAGACTCTCATCCTAGCTACCTGGAAGTCAGTATTCTGTCAGCAGCCTTCAGATGAAGATGTACAACTCTCTCCTCCTGCACCATGCCTGCCTGGACACTGCCATGCTCCTGCCTTGATGATAATGGACTGAACCTCTAAACCTGTAAGCCAGCCCCAGTTAAATGTTGTCCTTATAAGAGTTGCCTTGTCATGATGTCTGTTCACAGCAGTAAAACCATAACCAAGACAACCAGTTACAATGAATTAAGCTGGAATATGCCCAGTGAGGTTTTTTTCATATCAAATATAGATTATCTGCTATGGAAACACTCTTCCAACTGGACCACATCTTGAATTCCTAAGAGGTATCTTTCTTTCCATGGTACCCACCTGCATAGACCCTGGTCACAGAACTCATCTCCTAATAATTGGCTGGTTGATGAGTATTTATTGGGAGTTATCCTGCTTACATATCTAATCTTGAACACACCCACTGTAAACTAAAACAAACAACACAGTGTATGGATAAAGAAACCTAATGCTCACAAGAACTTGGGCTCAGAGCTACCTTGCCTGTAGAATATACTTACTTCCCAACTTCTTCCATTTTAGCCAAGCCTTTAAACTCCATGTAATAAAAGACATCTCACTGAGCATTGTGGCACATGCCTTTAATCCCAGCACTTGGGAGGCAGAGATAGGAAAATCTCTGTGAGTTTGAAGCCAGTCCAGTAACAATGAGTTTCAGGCCAGCCTAATCTATATAGTGAGCACCAGGCCAGCCGGGGCTACATAGTGAGACAGAGTCTCACAAAAAGCAAGGTAACAGTGGAGCACTGAGAACAGTGTTTTCCTTTGTGTGTGGCTCTGAGGAAGGAACCAAGGCCCTCATATATCCATGCTTGTTCAGCAAGTCCTCTACATTGGGCTATAGCCCAGGTCTTCATAGTGGTATTTCTAATGTTAATACTAAATGACTGACCATCTAATCCAAGAGCAAATTAAGAATATGGGTGACTGAGAATGCAGCTCAGTGATAGAATACTTGCTTTGAATATACAAGGCCCTAGGTTCAATTAGCACCATAGGGGCAGGAGAAAAATTTTAGTTTATAAAAAATCATGAAAAATTAGTTTTCTCTAGGAAAATATGGCATATATAACCAAACTTAGATGCCAATTTGAATTAATGCAGAGTGGCAGTTATTTGTTTGGTTGGTTTGAGACAAGGTCATATTATGTTGGGCTTGAACGCCTGACCTTCCTTCTCCTTCCCAAATGCTGGGTTATAGGCATGCTCTGCTATGCCTGGCCACAGTGGCAGTACTGAAAGAGTTTGCAAGAGGATATGAAGCATTCTGACAGGAAAATAGAACTTCACACATCTTATTGACTTTTTATAAGAAACAAGGTCAAGTTTGCTAATACAAAAGACATAAAGAATTGGATTTTCACAAACATTAGAAAACCGTCAACTTTCCCCCAAAGAGTTTCCCTTAATCCTTCAATATTTGAAGAATCTTCTTCTGGAAGTACCCAGTGTCAGCATTCTTGAAGGTTTCAGATTCCAATCTGTCAGTGTCTTTGCTGGTGCAAAGACATGCACATATACACAAATAAGTAAATAAAAAACAATTGCAAAAATACAAGATACATAGATACTCTTATGATCTTGTGGTTTTCTGTGTGTGCAAGAGGATTTAAGGGTGTGTGTGTGTGTGTGTGTGTGTGTGTGTGTGTGTGTGTGTGTGTTGCTAGGGATAGAATCTCCCAGGTCCCGTACACGTTAGGCACATGCTCTACCAATGAACTCTATCCCTAACCCTAGTCCCTGACTTTCTGAGGCAGGTTTTTACTGTTTATTTGTTTGTTTGTTTGTGATAGGGTCTCACTGCACAGTCCTGGCTGGCCTGGAACCTGCTATATAGACCAAGTTGGCCTCCATCTCACAGATCCACCTGCACCTGGGTGAGACTGATGCACACTGATACAAATACTCACACTTCCTGTCTTCTTCCTGGTCAAGCAGATACCAACTCCAGGGCTTTTGACTCTCCCGTCCCAAACAACTTGATCCCCAAACCTTCCTCCCTCCTTGGGTTCCACGTACCAGCTTTGACTTCAAAGGGCAATTCCAGTTCTTTCAGGGCATCTTTCTTTAATGGGAGGTTTTCTAATTCAACAGCACCTAAAAACAAACCAGCATGAAATAAATGTTCATCCAACAAAGACTGTGTGCAGAACACCGAAGATTATGGCCATGGCACCCCAGCACTCTCTTCCCTAGGGCTCTGTCTATAGTGCTGATCTGACCACCCACTGTGTAGCACACATGACAGCTGAAGTACAGAAGCCTCAAGAGCTTAGGCAAGATCCTTACTATGCCCGTAATGGGCCAGAGAATAAATATGCTAAGCTTTATATCACGTCAATTGCATTTTTTTATTTCTTCTTTTTTAAGTGTTTTATTACATTTATTGTGGGGGAGGGTGTATGTGATATGTAGGCGGTCAGAGAACAACTTTCAGGAGTCAGTTCTCTCCTTCCACCATGTAGGTTCCAGGGATAAAATCTCAGGTCATTATGCTTTGCAGCAAGTGCCTTTACCTACTGAGCACCTTACCGACACTTCCTTTCCTTTCTTGACTCATGGGTCTCACTATGTTGCCCAGGCTGACCTCAAGCTTCTGGGCTCATACTATCCCCATCTTAACCTTCTGAGTAGCTAGACAACTAGTACATGGCCAGCTTATTTACTTTTTCAAAGAAGGTTTAAAATGTAACACGCAGCTAGGAGTTTAGTTCAGTTGGTAAAATGGTCACTCGACACACACAAAACCCTGGATTTGATCCCTGTAGTGACACTTTTGGTATTTTGTTTTCTTTAGAAACACAGAAATATTATAAGACTATGTTCTCATGTTAATCCCAGGTGGGATGGGGGGCTGCTTCAGATCATCCACAGCAGCTGAATAAGATTTGCCTCGTGCTCTAGCGGGGGCATGGTTTTGCCAGCATCAGATGGTTTCTGCAACTGTGTGACCTTTGGAATTCTGGGGACTTTTCTGAGGGTAAACAAATGCTAGGACCTCCAGAGGTGTGATGGGTTGTTGTTCGTTAGTAGGTGGTTGCTGTTGTTGGTTGTGGTTTGTTAAGTGGTCGTGTGCAGAAAGAAATTAGATATCCTGACAGCAAAGGTCAAACTTGACTCAAGGAACTTGATGCCCCTAATCAGCAGGAAGTAGTTTAACAATAATGTTACCCCCTTTCCCCTCTAGCCTTTTTTCTCTCCTAGCTAGTATTATGGCATCAAAAGGGTGGAAAAGGATGGAAGAACCCAAAAAGTAGTCAAAGTCCAGCTACAGATCTGCATCAAAGAAAACACACTATAGTGGTATACTCCTGTAATGCCACAACCCAGAGACAAGGACAAGAGTATCAGAAGTTCAAGGTCATTCTCAGCTACACAGTGAATTCAAGGCTTAGCATGGACTACAGACTTTGTCTTTAAAAGAAAAAAAAAGGTAAAAAAAGAATTCCAGCACTTGGAAGGTAGAGTACGAAGGATCAGGATGAATAAATAATGACAGCCCTTCCAGCCGCCATCTGCAGCAGGGAACCAGGCAGCTCCACAGCCTTCTATGCTTAGCCCTCCAGGAGAGAGTGATCCCCCAGCAGAGATTTCAGTGATGAGTGCAGAGGTGAGATCTCCACCTTCTCTCTGGAGGGGAACAGCTAGGAGCACAAAGGGCATACGAACATTGGAGCAGCTGGGACAGGAGTCTTCCCTTCCGGCCGCCATTTGCAGCAGGGAACCAGACAGCTCCACAGCCTTCTGTGCACAGACCCTGCCAGAAGAGAGTTGGTCTCCTAGGAGTACAGACACAGGCTTACAGACCCATAGGAGGGCCAAGCTCCAGCCAGAGACAGTAAAACCAACTAACACCAGATGGCGAAAGGCAAGTACAAGAACCCTACCAACAGAAATTAAGGCTACTTGGCATCATCAGAGCCCAGTTCTCCCACCACAGCAAGTCCAGGAAACCCCAACACACCGGAAAAGCAAGAGTTGGATTTAAAGTCTCATTTCACGATGCTGTTAGAGGACACCAAGAAGGACATAAATAACTCCCTTAAAGAAATACAGGAGAACATGGGTCAAAAGGCAAAAGCCCTTAAAGAGGAAACACAAAAATCCCTTAAAGAAATACAGGAGAGCACGGGTGAACAGGTAGAGGCCCTTAAAGAGGAAACACAAAAATCCCTTAAAGAAATACAGGAAAACACAAACAAAAAAGTGAAGGAACTGAACAAAACCATCCAGGATCTAAAAATGGAAGTAGAAACAATAAAGAAATCACAAAGTGAGACATCTCTGGAGATAAAAAATCTTGGAAGGAATTCAGGAGTCATAGATGCAAGCTTCAACAACAGAATACAAGAGATAGAAGAAAGAATCTCAGATGCTGAAGATACCATAGAAAACATTGACTTAACAGTCAAAGAAAATGCAAAATGCGGCCGGGCGGTGGTGGCGCACGCCTTTAATCCCAGCACTTGGGAGGCAGAGGCAGGTGGATTTCTGAGTTTGAGGCCAGCCTGGTCTGCAGAGTGAGTTCCAGGACAGCCAGGGCTCTACAGAGAAACCCTGTCTCGAAAAAAACAAAAAACAAAAAACAAAAAAAAAAAAGAAAAGAAAATGCAAAATGCAAAAAGCTCCTGAGTCAAAACATCCAGGAAATCCAGGACACAATGAGAAGACCAAACCTAAGGATTATAGGTATAGAAGAGAGTGAAGATTTACAACTTAAAGGGCCAGTAAATATCTTCAACAAAATTATAGAAGAAAACTTCCCTAACCTAAAGAAAGAGATGTCCATGAACATACAAGAAACCTACAGAACTCCAAACAGACTGGACCAGACCAGAAAGTCCTCCTGGCACATAATAATCAAAACACCAAATGCACTAAACAAAGAAAGAATATTAAAAGCAGTAAGAGAAAAAGGTCAAGTAACCTATAAAGGCAGGCCTATCAGAATTACACCAGACTTCTCACCTGAGATGATGAAAGCTAGAAGATCCGGGGCAGATCTCATACAGACCCTAAGAGAACATAAATGCCAGTCCAGACTACTATACCCAGCAAAACTCTCAATCACCATAGATGGAGAAAACAAGATATTTCATGATAAAACCAAATTTACACAATATCTTTCCACAAATCCAGCCCTACAAAGGATAATAGATGGAAAACGACAACACGAGGAGGGAACCTACACCCTAGAAAAAGCAAGAAAGTAATCTTTTTCCAACAAACCCAAAAGAAAGTAACCACACAAACATAAAAAGAACATCAAAAATAACAGGAAGCAACAATCACTATTCCTTAATATCTTATAACATCAATGGACTCAATTCCCCAACAAAAAACATAGTCTAACAGAAATATTTTTCATGTAAATCTTCAATTTTATCAGAAAATGTTTGTGATTCCTCTTTCAATTTAGTAATGTTTTTTATGTCTACCATTTTAACTGTATTATTTTCCATGATAATCTTTAATTTTAACATTTTTCTATATATTTCTTCAATTTTATCAGAAATATTTTCCACGTAAATCTTCAATTTTGTCAGAAAATATTTATAATTCCACTTTCAATCAACTTAGAAATATTTTTATGCCTACCATTTTATCTGTAATTTTCCATGATAATCTTCAATTTTAATGTTATTTTATTTTTTCTACAATTTTATTAGAAATATTTCCCATGTAAATCTTCAATTCTATCATAAAATGTTTCTACTTCCTTTTTCAATTAATTTAGCAATGTTTTGTATGTCTACCATTTTACTCTTTAATTTTCCATGAAAACTGTCCATCTTAATGTGTTTTTCTATATGCTTCTTCAATCTTGTCAGAAACATTTTCAATGTAAATCTTTAATTTTATCATAAAATGTTTTTACTTCCTTTTTCAATAAAAAAGAAAAGAAAAATAAATAAATAATGACAAAAAAAGAAGGAGCAGGATAATTTAAGATAATTCTAGGCTACATAGAAAATTCTGGGCTAGACTAATTACATGAAACCCTGTTTCAAAAAATAAATAAACAGGGGACAGCAAGATGGCTTAGCAGATAAAGGCAGTTGATGCCAAGCCTGAAGATCTTGGCTCAATCCCCAGGACCCATATAGTGCAAGGAAAAAACAGACTCCCAAAGTTGTCTCTGACCACTTATATTCTTACAAATGGGCAGAAGCACTTACACACAATTAATTAATTAACTAATTAATTAAAGCCATCTTGAGCTAGCAGGTCAGATTTGGCCTACTGGCTAATTTGCAGACCCTCAGTTTAGGCTAACAGTTCTTACAAGACTGACATCATCTGACTCTCTAAGACAAAATGCAGGCCCCTGGGCCCTCCCCTAAATCTCCCCAATTCAGAATCCCTGAGATTAAAACACAAAAATATATTGTTTTTTAACAATCAGCCCCAGCCCTCAGCAATTCCCTTCCCCAGTAATTGAGCATAGGTCACAAAATGCTTAAGAACCCAAGGTTTAGATAATAAAACTGAAAGTGGGTGTGGTATCATGCGCCTTTATTCCAGAACTTGGGATGCAGAAGCAGATGAATCTCTATGAGGCTAGCCTGGTCTATAGAGTGAGCTCTAGGACAGCCAGGGCTAGGAAGACCCATCTCACAATAGAGAAGAGAAGAGAAGAGAAGAGAAGAGAAGAGAAGAGAAGAGAAGAGAAGAGAAGAGAAGAGAAGAGAAGAGAAGAGAAGAGAAGAGACAATAAAGGCAGCCACCCAAAGGTCAGTTCCTCAGCCTCTCTGCTCCTTCCTTGAGGCATAACTTGTCAGAAGGTCAGGTCCAGAATGTATGATGACTTCAACTCAGGTATGCAAAGACAAGGCAGCCAGATCCAGCTCTGCTCTCATTTGGGTCCAAATGTTCCCCAAAGGCCCATGAATTAAAGGATTAACCCCCAGCCCATGACACTAGTGAACTTTTTTGTGGGTGGGCCGATCTGGTAGAAGTTAGGTTATTGAGGACATGCCTCGAAAGTGACTCTGAAAATGGGGTCCCTTCCTGACTCTACTTCCCATCTGCCCTAAGGTAAGCAAGCCTGCTCTGCCAGGGGCTCCTACCATTACTCCAGAAGCAACGAAGTCAAACAAACTGGGTGATCCAAAACAGTGAAGCAAAATAACCTTTCCTCTTTTTAAGTTGATTGTCTCGGGTCTTTTATCACAATAAGGGAAGACTGACAAACAGGACCCCCTGATTATGCAAGCCATTCATCTTCATACATACAACCAAACTGTACCCCTATGCAGGCCACAGAGCATAAGAGAGGACACCCTCTAGCACAGACTGTTGAAAAGAGGGCCTTGGTGTCATAAAATCGTTTGCACAACACAAAACAATTTCTGAGCCTTGAATCTGTCTGGGATAGGTACTTTTAAGAACAGGGAGTACATAAAACAACCATTAATGGGTAGGAAGGCCAGGAATAGGGCAGTAAAGTCTCACTGCAAAGGTGTATGATGTAGAGACAGTACCTTCCCAGACTCTAACGAAGAGATCAAACCTAGCAATTTAGCAGGTTCTAACCAAGTATGGGCTCTTTTTTTTTTTGGAGGGGGGAGTTGGGGGGTGGCGGGGGGGGGATCCACATAGGGTCCTACATTGCATAAAACTAACCTAAAACAAAATAAACCTATTTCCACAGTTGGAGAGAAAATTATCATAAAGCAGAATAAATCAGAAAATGTTCTTAGGTGAAAATGACTTTCAGATAGGCAATTACAGTTTCTTTTTTTGTTTTGGTAGCACTAGAAACTGAAGGCAGGTTCTTGCACATGAGAAATAAGTGCTCCAGTGGAGCCAAGCCACATTTGAACTGAGACCAGCCGCATTTTCCCATATGCTAATCCGTCACAAAGGCAGGGTTCCCTAGGTTTCCCTGGCCACTGCACTGCTCAGAAATAGAAGAAACTTACACCATAAAGCCTTAAAGAAGCTGAAGTACAGACAGCACAGGAGGTTTAGAAAGGAAAGAGAAGCAACAGAAGCCTGCAGCAAGCCAACAGCTTGAGAACAGCAATAACACAGTAATGGTTCAACACACACACACACACACGCACGCACACACACACACACACACACACACACACACTCACACTCAAATGTGTGCCCATGGTCTACTCTGCTGGGAAAGGTCCTGCTCTGCTAGGAAGGATTGCTCCTAAGACTCATGCAGCAAAGCACCTGAAGGAGGTGGACACTTCTGAACTGGAATGCCACTCACTGATTTCCAGGCAGACAATTTCCATGGATGGCTCACCCCCACATCCCTCATCTCACACGGCCAGAGATCTATACACTAATACTGTGGTAAACTCAGGCATTTCCCAGCCGTCTCTGTTGACTACCAGACTCTCTTCATTCTGCTCCAGGTTATTTATAGGACCAGACTGAATGGGATTCAGAAAACAAGGAGAACTGGCATGTGCAGTCATTGCCCAGCAAAGCCTTTACTTTCTGACTCCAAAACATCCTCCTGTACCTACAAGCTCCCAGTCCCTGCTCCTGGGATCCACTCCTTGTGGAGTGTGGCTACCACTGTGCAACCCACTGAAACCCTTTTCAGCTCACTCAAAAGCTACCCCAGTTTTCCCCAGGCCCTACAGACAAAACAAAGAGATCCTCTCCTATGCACTTAAATGCATAATATAATTTTTGTAATTAAAGGCAGAGTCTCACAATGTCACCCAGACTAGCTAGAACTCACTACATACCCCAGACTGGCCTTGACCTCACAGCAATCCTTCTCGCCTCATCCTCTCAAGCACTGGGATCACAGGAGCAAGCGATCCAGCTATGGCCTCTAGCTCGAGTGTAGACATTCAGTGACGGCTGCCTTGTGGGCAGGAACTTTACAGGCAGAGGCTGAAAGATGATAATGACAGCACCTACCACTTAGTGAGATCTCACTATGTGCCAAGTACTTCATCATTATTCCACCCCCCACTCCACCCCCAAATGGTAGGCCTCAAACTCATGCTCTCCTAATCTCCCACCCACTCGTGCAAAACCAATGTTCTACCACCAGGCTATAATTGCAGCCCCTATATTATCATAGTTAAGAGCACTGGTTGCTCTTCCAAAGGACCTCGGTTCAAATCCCAGCACCCACATGTCAGCTTACAACTGTAATTCTACTTCCGAGGGATGACATCCTCACACAGACATACATGGAGGCAGAACACCAATGTAAATAATTCTTTTAATTAAAAAAATATATATTTACCATGATTTTGAAAGAGCAAGTAAGGGTATATAGGAGGGTTTAGAAGGAAAGGGAGGGGGGTAAATTGTATAATTATATTATAATCTCAAAAAGATAAAAAGAAATACTCTTTTAAATATTTAATTCATGTGGTGGTTTAAAGGAAAGTGCTCCCCACTGGCTCATATACGTCAATGTCTGGCTCCCCAGTTGGTAAGAAAAGATGGGGAAGTATGGCCTTGTTGGAGTTGTGTCACTGGGGATGGGCTTTGAGATTTCAAAAGCCTATACCAGGCCCAATGACTCTCTGCCTGCAACCTGCAGATCAGATCAGATGTGAGCTCTTGGCTCCAGTTCTAGCACCATGCCTGCCTGCCTGCTGCCTGCCTGCCTGCCTGCTGCCTGCCTGCCTGCTGCCTGCCTGTCTGCTGCCTGCCTGCCTGCCTGCCTGCCTGCCTGCTGCCTACCTGCCTGCCTGCCTGCCTGCCTATTTGCTGCCTGCCTGTCTGCTGCCTGCCTGCCTGCTGCCTGCCTGCCTGCCTGCCTGCCTGCCTGCCTGCCAGCCAGCCAGCCTGCCGCCATGCTACCTATCATAATAATCATGGACTAATCTTCTTAAACTGTAAGCAAGTCCTCAATTAAATGCTTCCTTTTATAAATTGCCTTGGTTGTGGTGTCTCGTCAAATATATCAGTAACTAAGGCAACACATTCTAATTTTTAATTTTATGTATCTGTATGTTTTCCCTGTATGTATCATCTGTATGCCACTTCTGTGCCTGGTGTATGTAGGGTCCTGAAGAAGGGATCAAATCCCCTGGAACTGGAGTTACATACAGTTGGCAAGCAGTTAAGTGGGAATTGAACCCAGGTCCTCTTAACTGCTAAGCCATCTCTCCAGTCAATGCATTATTTCATTCAATCCCCCTAACAAAGCAAAGAAATACTACACGTTTAGTATCCCTGTCTGAAATACTTGTAATTTCAATTATTTCAGGTTTGGGGGATCTTCTGACTTTAATAAATGTTACTGGTTGAGCACTCCCAAACAAAAATCCAACATTCAGAGCCAGGGTTCTAGTTTAGTAGGTAGACCACTTTCCTTTCATGCGTGAAACCATGGACTCCGTGTAGCCAATGCAGACTGGAAGTGTGCACACCTGGAAGCCTAGCACTTGGGATGTGGAGACAAGAAGATCAGAAACTCAAAATCATCCTCAGCTACATATCAACTTTGAGGAGAACCTGGACTATATGAAGAATCCAGGGGCTAGAGACGGCAGATGGTAGAACCAACAGCCACCAAACAGAACAACCTGAGGTGTTCCACACAGTGGAAAGAAAGAACAACTCTCACAAGTTATCTTCTTTTTTTTTTTTCTATTATTTTTTTTTTATTTTCTAAGTTGTTTTATTTACATTCCAAATCATTTCCCCTTTCCCGTTTCCTCCCTCCCTCTTTTCCCCATTCAACCCCCTCTCGCTTTTCTGTCCTGGCATTCCCGTACATCCAGTCTTTCCAGGACCAGGGTCTCTCCTTCCATCTTCTTGGAAATCTATTGATACGCAAATTGTGTCTAGGGTATTCCAAGATTCTGGGTTAATATCCCCTTATCAGTGACTGCATACCATGTGTGTTCTTTTGTGATTGGGTTACCTCACTAAGGATGATTATTTTCAAGTTCTGACCATTTGCCTAGGAATTTCGTGAATTCATTGTTTTTAATTGCAGAATAGTATTCCGTTGTGTAAATATACCACATCTTCTGAATCCATTCCTCTGTTGAGGGACATCTGGGTTCTTTCCAGCTTCTGGCTATTATAAATAAGGCTGCTATGAACATAGTGGAGCATGTGTCTTTATTGCATGGCAGGTAAAGCCTCTGGGTATATGCCCAGGAGTGGTATAGCCGGATCCTCCGGGAGTGTCATGCCCAGTTTTCTGAGGAACCGCCAGACTGCTTTCCAGAGTGGTTGTACCAGCTTGCAATTCCACCAGCAGTGGAGGAGTGTTCCTCTTTCTCCACATCCTCGCCAACAACTGCTGTCTCCTGTGTTTTTGACCTTAGCCATTCTGACTGGTGTGAGATGGAATCTCAGGGTTGTTTTGATTTGCATTTCCCTAATGACTAAGGATGATGAACATCTCTGTTTTTTTTTTTTTTGTTTTGTTTTTTTTTTGGTTTTTCGAGACAGGGTTTCTCTGTGTAGCCCTGGCTGTCCTGGAACTCACTCTGTAGACCAGGCTGGCCTCGAACTCAGAAATCCGCCTGCCTCTGCCTCCCAAGTGCTGGGATTAAAGGTGTGCGCCACCAACGCCCGGCTCTTCTTTTTTTTTTAAGATTTATTTATTTATTATATGTAAGTACACTGTAGCTGTCTTCAGACACCCCAAAAGAGGGCATTGGATCTCATTATGGATGGTTGTGAGCCACCATGTGGTTGCTGGGATTTGAACTCAGGACCTCTGGAAGAGCAGTCAGTGCTCTTAACCGCTGAGCCATCTCTCCAGCCCAATGAACATCTCTTTAGTGCTTCTCAGCCATTAGATATTCTTCAGTTGAGAACTCTTTGTTTAGCTCTGTACCCCATTTTTTAATAGGGTTACTTCTGACCTCCACCTATTCTATATAGCACATGCACTCCAATCAAACAATTAATCAATATAATGGAAAGAAAGAAAATAGAGAAGGGGGAGGAAAGAGTGAAGGAAAAAAAATTTTTTTTCCAAAGCAAGGTTTCTCAGTGTCGCCCTGGCTGTCCTGGAACTTGCTCTGTAGACCAACCTGGCCTCAGACTCATAGAAATCTGCCTGCCTCTGCCTCCCAAGTGCTGGGATTAAAGGCATAAGCCACTACTGCCCGGCTAGAAAACTAATTTTTAAAAATATTCAAAATGCAACCACAGGGCCCCGCTGTCATAGGTTTTTTAAGCTTGGTCAACACTAAAGTGAATCTTCCAGACTGGAGATACTCAACCTGTACATCAGTTTCTCAAAGGCAGTTTTCTTTAGAACCCTCAGAGCTAGTTAAGTGGTGTAGCTCCAGAGGTCTGGAGTCTGTCTGGCCTGGGCTGAAAGATGAAGAGATGGTGAAGAAGGCCTTTAGTGGCCGCCACAGTAACTGGCAGTTTGTAGGTGGTGAGAGCAGGGTCAGAGCTTGAGGCTGAGCTGTAGTCCCAAGTGTAGAGCCTTGCCCACAACAGGTGCTCACTAAGTGTTGGCCAAGTGCAATCTCTGTCCTCCAACTACTCATGCAATAATTAGCATATGAACTACTTCAGTACACGTGCACAATCCACCACCGACACACCAGCCAATCCTGTGCTGACCATCCTGACAACGGATGATATGAGGACTAACCTGTCCTGCGAGCCCACTACATGCCAAGAACAGCTCTTAGCTCTTTGACCCACATTAACCTACTTGGTCCTCAGAGTCCTATGAGATGGTTAATAATTTCTCACATGCAGGAATTGAGTAATGTGTTCAAGTTGCTGATAAATATTACAACTGGACACAAACTCAGTCTGGTATAAAAATAGTCTTTTTTTCCTTTTTCTCCTTTTTGTCCCCTCTAGGCAATCTAACCACAGGAACCCACGAGAGCCCAGCCTCTTGAACGATGTCATCTTTGTATCTCCCCACACATTTAACAATAGTAAAAATTCAATGCTAGGTCAAAATAAGGGTCTCTTATCTGTCTTACACCCTGTGCCCTCAATCACTACTCCATTATGTCAAGACCAATAAATATCATCAGCTCCTTTCCATAGACAGTCTCCCAGGTCACAGTCACGCTTCCACGTGCTATAGTGTGCTTTGGACTCCTTAAGGGTCAAAACTAACACCAGTTATGGAAGAAAAACATTCCTCAAGGTTTCATACCATATATACATATACATATACATATACATATTTTTTTTGAGACAGAGTCTATCTAGTTAGTCCTGGTAACTCACTATATAAGAGCAGGCTGGACTCAATCTCAGACATCTGCCTACCTCTGCCTCCAGCGTGTCGGGACTAAAAGCATGCCTCGAGCCAGGCAGTGGTGGTGCATGCCTTTAATCCCAGAACTTGGGATTAAAGTAGGCAGGCAGATTTCTGAGTTCAAGGCCAGCCTGGTCTACAGAGTGAGTTCCAGGACAGCTAGGGTTACACAGAGAAACCCTGTCTCAAAAAATCAGAAAAGAAAAAAAAAAAGAAAGGAAAGAAAAGAAAAAAGAAAGAAAGAAAGAAGAAAAGAAAAGAGAAAAGAAAAGCATGCCTCGCTATGTCCAGCTGCATTCCACAGATTTAAAAGCCAAAGAGAAAAATGGTCTTTAAAGAGGATGCTAGAAAAGTTTTCCTAAACACCACAATGATGCATACAATTGCAATATGACATATTCTAAGCTCTGTGTGTGGTATGCCTGCCATCCCAGCACTCGGGAGGCAGAGGCAGGAGGATCACCACCAGTTAGAAGCTGGCAGAGGCCTCATGGTAAGTGTCAGGTTTGGCCAGGACTACAGAGAGAGTAGATAAGCAACAGGATGGGTCAAGGAGATGACTCAAAGAGTAAAGGTGCTTCCTGCCCAGCCTAAATATGACCCTTAGAACACACAGTGGAGAGAACCAACTCCCAGAAGTTGACCTCTAACTGCCCCATACACACCATAGCATGTGTACCCACAAATGTACAAAATAGATAAATTCTACTTAAATCTTTTTCTTAAGTCAGGGTTCCACTATGTTGGTCAGGCTGGCCTTGAACTCAGAGAGATCCACCTGCCTCTGTTTCCCAAGTGCTGGGATTAAAAGGATGTGCCACCACACCTGGCACTTTACTTTAATTAAAAAAAAAAAAGATACATTCTGCCTAGAAGAGCTGAGAATAGAAATCCGTCATTAGTACATCCAGAGATACATCACATGCCCTAAAGCTCCATCTCGGCAGTGAACACTCCGCCACCGCCCAATTCTGCTCTTTTTTTTTTTTTTTTGGTTTTTCGAGACAGGGTTTCTCTGTGTAGCCCTGGCTGTCCTGGAACTCACTCTGTAGACCAGGCTGGCCTCGAACTCAGAAATCCTCCTGCCTCTGCCTCCCAAGTGCTGGGATTAAAGGCGTGCGCCACCACCGCCCGGCTTCCAACTCTGCTCTCAAAGAGCGGGGCTGAGCCTGCACAGTCTCGAGGGAGCCGGGCACACAACAAGCCTCAGAGTGAGAACTTGACACTACTGCAAACTCTTCGCTTTTGCTTCCCACTAGCTTCCTTCCATGAACAGAGGGGAAAGTGGGAGAGGGAAGACTCCATTTCTGTCTCTAAAGGAAGGGAGGAGAGGACAGGGGACAAGCAAACCACACTAGCTCCCATAGTCACCTCAAGCCTAAGGATGGGAAACTCCTGGAACAAAATGGGTCCAAGACAAGGGAGTTCTGGTCCTACTCTCAGTGTGGAAACCCCACAAGCTGTTATTCCCTCCAGCCTGGTCTAGGCAAACCCTGTTCCCAGGACACTGTACATCCTTCCTCTCCACTAGCTTTGACTTTGCTTACTGGCAGTCAAATCTTCTTAAGGAAGGGTCTTACTTTGTATCCCTGGCTAGCTTAGAACTTGTATTGAAGAACAGGATTGCCTGGAAATCAAAGTAGACCAGGCTAACCTGGAACTCATAGAAATCTACCTGCCTGTGTCTCCCAAGTACTGGGATTAAAGGTGTATACCATGCCTAGCTCTATCTTCTTTCTCTACATACAGTAAACCAGTGGTTTTTCAACCATCCTAATGTTGTGACCCTATAATACAGATTCTCATGTTGTGGTGACTCCCAATCACAAAATTATTTTGTTGCTACTTCATAACTCACACAAACCCACAGGTAAATGAGGGCAGGTGAGAGGACTCTGTGGGTTAGGGAACGTTCAGGAAGGCTGCTAACACGAGTCTAACACCACCCTCCTCAACCCACATGGTACAGGAAAAGAATCAACTTGCACAAGTTGTCCTCTGACCTCCACATGGGCACCATAGCACATGCAATACCTTCCCACACGGACAGACAGACATTCATACATACATAATGTATGTAAGCTTTTACTTAGTATTTTTTTTTAGAAAGAAACATTGTATCTTACTGAAGAGAAATGAGTGTGCTTACCTTTGAGAAGCGCAACCGACAGCTGGTCAGTGTTCAGGTTATTGACATATTTCCCCAAGTAGGTATTGAGAACCCAGGCCACGAGACCTTCCAACATGACTAGTTCCTCAGGAAAAGGTGCTTAGGGATCATGGGTCAGTCCTTTATTTCTCTCTCTCATGGTCTCTGAATCTATAAAAGAAGAGGAAGGAAGTTAACAGCTCGGTGTGCTGTGGCACACCATAATGCTGGCACTTGAAAAGTAGAAGCAGTCAGACTTCTAAGAGTTCTAGACCGGCCTGGTCTAGAGTTCCAGGCCAGCCAGGGGTAGATAATGAGTTGCTGCCTCGAAACAACAAAGCAGAACCCAGATGTATTTCTGTGTTGACTCGACGGTCTGTCTGCCTCAAGCTGGATTCAGGAAGACCGGCACCCATACTGATCTTCGTCTACAGGGACAGTCACTTGGAAACTCTGAAAGCCACCTGCAATTTGAAGCTAAGCCTTCTAGTTAGCTGTTCTCTGAAATCCTTCCTTTGGGGACTAGACTTGGGACCAGACTGCCCTCATCAGAGCTTTTCACAGGGGCAACCTGCAGCATCTGAAGATGTTTGTCTATTTGACGTATATGTGTGTGCCCTGTAGGCATGCAGGAGACTGTAGGGGCCAGAAGAGGGCATAAGGGTACCCGGAACTGGTACCTGGGTTCCAGACAGTTCTGAGCCACCGTGCGGGTGCTGAGAACCAAACCCAATTCCTCTGCAGGACTAGAGTTCTTAGCCACTACCACCTCTCCTGTTCTGGGAACTCATTTTTGATTATCGTCGCTTCAGATGCTGCCACGGCTATCTTGTGAGGAGGGCCCGCAGAAGCTGACAAGCATCTTACAATACCCATGGCAACCCCAATCAGCAAAGACTCATCCACCCCAAATGCTAAAACGCATGAACCTAGATCAAAGCAAAAAATATCCAAGAGGCTATGCGAATGAAATTCACACTCTACAACACTAGTTAGGGTGTCCTAATTAAAATTGGCAAATTTATTCATTAGGCTTATTCATAAAATCATCTAAATGGAAGAGAAAGGCAATGCTTTATCACTGACCTCTTTTTTAAAGGCCAGAGGTTAATATATCCAAGGTTGGTCTTGAACTCACCACATAGCTGAGGATATAGCCTTGAACTTCTCTCTTGTCTTCACCTTCTTAGGAGGTGCTGAGATTACAAGTCTGCACCATCACATATGGTGTATGTGGTGCTGGGAACTGATCCTAGGGCTTTAAGCACACGAGGCAAGCACCCTACCCACTTAGGTACATCTCCAGTCTTATCACTAATCTTCAACATTCCCATTGATGCTGACCTAATGACTAATTTAGGCAACAAAGGCAAACACCACAAATGCTCTGGTTACAGGTTCAGCATTCAGATTTAGTACTGAATCACAATTGCTTGTCACAATAAGTAGTATAATATTGTGTTTGCAGTATTATAAAAAAAAAATAAGATTATTCTTTTAAACACACACTTAACAAACACTCTAAAGCTTATCAGAATATTGACTGGCAATTAAAGTCAGTCTTCCTTTCATCTGCTGTTAGTATATCAATGATACTTTAGCTAATATTTGTAAAAGTGTTTCGCTGGGGAGCTAGAGTCATGGCTCATTGGTTAAGAGCACTGGCTGCTCTTCCAGAGACCCAGGTTCAATTCCCAGCACCCACCTGGTGGTTCACAACCACCTGTAGCTCCAGTTCCAAGGAATCTGATGCCCTCTTTGGTCCTCCATAGGCACCAGGCACCCATGTGGTACACAGGCATTCACACAGGCAAAACACTCATAATATAAAATCAATTAAAAAAAAAAGTTTTGCCTAAAGTTACATAGATATTTTTACTATTACAAAGAGTTAACATGAGGGCCATCCAAATAGCTCAGAGGGTAAAGGCACCTGCTACCAACCTGAGAGCCTGAATTCCATCTCTAGGACCCACATGCAGGAAAGAACTGGTTCCAGAAAGTTGTCTTCTAACCTCCACTTGCATGCTGCAGTATGGGCACACCCACCCTCAGACTCAAACACATATATACACACAAAAATAAACATATTTTTTAAGTGAGCATGAGAAAGACTGAGACAAAAAAAAAAGTTTAAGTGAGAGGCAAGAATGGCGATGCAGGCCTTTATCTCAGCACTGACAGACAAAGGCAGATGGGTCTGTGAGTTTAAGGGCAGCCTGCTCTATACAACAGTTCCAGAAGAGGCAGGGGCTATAGACCCTGTCTCAAAACCAAAGTTTAGATGGCTTCTCAGATCACTGGTCTAGTGGTTTCCAATAAGAACTCTGAGCTGTAAATCTTGTTCCTAGGCCATCATGTTGGTCACCAGCCGCCACACCAGACATTCCAGATTTCCTGTGCCATGTGTCCCACTTGGACCCAGACTATTTTCAGGATCCTTTCCAAGGACTTTGCCCCATGACTAATGATTTATTTTACTGCCAGGAGATACACTCACCCCAAGGAAAAAGCTAACAATACAAAGCAGACCCAAAACAAGAACCCCCTAAAAGGTGACCCAGCCTCAAGGGAAGACTGATATTTACTTGTTAGTAGTATCGAGCACGTCCACGCAAAACATAATTATAATCAGGGACAGTTAAAAAAAAATCAATTAGCTCTTCACAATTAATTCCAGCACAAGGGAAGAAGAGACAAGCAATCTCTGAATTTAAGGCCAATCATCTCGCCTACATAGGGAGTTCCAGGCCAGTCAGGGCTACATATTAAGACCCTGTCTCAATAACAATATTATTGAAACATTTTACAGAAAACATACCTCATTGTCTTATTTCTTTCAAAAGATTTAAGGGAGGTTGGGGGTTATGCTCCAGACATAAAGCCAAGAATCTAGGGGAGACTCTTTAGCATTTGTTTTAAAGATCACAAAACCAATTTATTTTTAATCAAAAATGCTTCACAGTGTAAATAAAAGAAAGATTTCTCTGTTGTCATTTTAACAAGGTAAATCTATTAAAAAGACAATGTGAAACTGACTACCTTGTTTTACTATGTGAGCCTCAAACATTCCTGGGCAGCGAGCCAAGGCTAGAGTAATCTTTATTTTTGTTATTGCCATTAATTTCAGCCCTAAAAGACAACTCTCCCTAAAATGCCAACTCCAGATGTTTTCCCAGTAAAAAGAAATTACTGTCAGGCCAGCATGATGTCTCAGAGGGTGAAAGAAATTGCTACCAAGACCTGAGTTTTAATCCCCAGAACCCATATGGTTAAAAAGAGACTACAGACTCTCACAGGTGGTCTTCTGACAGCTGCCCTTCTCCCAGCCCCCAACACACACACACACACACACAAAATAAGTGTAAAAATAAATGTACTTTTTCAGGAAACTATCGTCGTTTTGTACCCATGTTCTGGCCCTACCATACTTATTCTCAACGTAGAAGAACACGAAGTACACATTTAAAAGGCATGAGCTGTTAGCGCCCTAAGATGTTCTTCTGCTCAGTGTGAGACCCAAGCCAGAAAGCATCCATTAACTCTGCTAAGCATCTAGAGCAGGCTTGAGGCCACTTCAAGGATTCCCTTAAGGAATCTGGTTTCAGGAAGGTCCGCCAGACTGGCCAGCATCCCAGAGTATTTATATGCTCGGGACCATCAGGACTTCTAGGCAGCTGCCCGGCAATAACCCCCCACCTGGCTTCCCCTATCTGGTGTGGCAGGTGACACTGAGGATCTGGGTTCAGCCCACAGCCTGGGCAGACAGCCGGACATGACCTTGAGCCAGGCCCCACCCAAGAAGAGGCCAGACCGGGGAATGGGAAACATTGGCAATTGGACCTGGAGAATCCCTCTGCCAGGCAGCTAGGGCTGAGCGCTGAGGGATTCCAGGAGCTCTGCCACAGGGGGACAACTCTAAGTGTGTGTCAGGCCGGGGGCTCCCCAGGAACGCGAAGCTTCCCTGGCCTTCCCATATCTCCGGTCTGCTGTCAGAACCCCAAACCAGGCAGCAACAGGGGACAGAGCCACCAAGCCTAGAGAAGATGGCTCTCTAGGGGTAAGAAAGGCGAAGGGCCCCCTACCTGGAAGAGGAGTTGGGAAGAGAGGGACCCCGGGGACCAAGCCTGAAGTCCCCACCCAGAGGTGACCCCAGAGGGGATGGAGGCACTGAGGGTAGGGGCGTGCTGAAGAGACACTCGCACGTTGGGATCAGGCCTCGGGAGAAGTGACACCCAAAATCCGGTGGTGTCTCCAGGTTGCAGGGACCGGTGCCCCGAGCCCGGGCCCGAAGTGCCGGCGACTCTCGGGCTCCGGAGTCCCCGCGAGGGCGTCCGGGCTCCGGGAGAGGCCGGCTGCCGCGGACCCCGAGCCGGGCCGTCGGAGCACAGCCGGGTCGATAGCGTAGCCGCTTTCCGTGAGTTCCTCGGCCCTGACCGCCGCCCACCTACCTGTCGCTGTAGCTGTAGCTACCGCTGTCGCTGCCGCCCAAGCCCGGTTCTGCGAGGTGCTTCCTCTCCGCCACTCCTCAATGGCGGTGACTAAAGCGCTAGACTCGACCAATCGAGTGGCTATGTGCCTGGGCCTGGCCAGCCGAGCACCGAACCGTTGATGGGGCGCCCCCTAGCGTCAGCAGCCGTTCCCGTAGGGCTTGCGGGTGCCTCCCAGGATGCTGGGGGCTTAATGAGCAACAGCTCAATCAGATGGGTAAACTGAGAGCCGAGACAATGTAGAGCTATAAATGAACCTGGTTCAAACATTCTCGTGCCTCCAAAGCCGCCCTGTTTTCCATCTACCTTTCCGTCCCACCACTCACATTGACCCCTTGACTGTAATTCAAACCATGCCTTTTCCTGTTTTAAGCACTCTCCCCACTACACTTGCATTAAAATTCGCCTCCTGGGCTGTCAAGATAGCGCAGCTGGAACAGAAGCTTGCAGCCAAGCCCGATAACCAATTCCCAGCACCCATGTGGTGGAAGGAGAGAACTGATTTACACAAGCTGTGTGCCTGCCTGCCCACATATACACACGAAATGAATAAATGCATATTTTAATTAAAAAAATACCTCCTTCTGAGCACTCAGGAAGATCGATAGTTGGAAGCCAGCTTGGGTTGCATAGTGGGTTCCTCCATATTCTGTCTCAAACCCCACCCTCTCACTCTTCCATCCCCAACACACACACACACAATACTTCCTGAAAGCAGGAACCAGGCGTGGTAGCACACACTTGTAAGCACACACACTGAGCCCAGGGCTCAAGAGATAGAGAAAGGAAGATCAGGTGTTCAAGGTCATTCTCAGATACATAGTGAATTGGGGGACCAATCCAGGCTACATGAGACTGTCTCAAAAATAAAAAAGTAAAACATAAGAACCCTCTGTACTGTGCCACACTGAAATATTTTCTGGTCTTATTCCCTTTCTCTGGTCCACTTGACTCCCAACATGTTTCAGGTCCTGCCTCAAGTCCTTTGCACCTGTCATTCTCTAGGCTTAGCACTCTTTTCTCCTAGATCGGTGCTCTCCAATAGAAGTATAATGCAGGGCACAGATTCATTTGTTACTTGCTATATTAAAGGAGATGAGCCTGGAAGGGATAGCTCAGTAGTAGAGGCCTTTCCTAGCACATTCGTGATCTAGGTTCAGTCCCTAGGACCACAAACAGTAAGGGGCTTGGGGGGGGGGAGATAAAGGGAAAATTGTTTAGTAATTCAGTCACTCTAATGAATCCAAAATATTCTTATCACAGCATATAACCAACAGCAAAACAAACTTGTTTGGGTTGATTTCTGAGATAGCGTCTCTGCATGTAGCTCAGGTGGGCCTCAAACTCGAGATCCTCCTCCTGCCTCAGCCTCCTGATCTGTGCCTGATTTGTGCCATCGCACCTGGCAGAAAGATGGTTAATAAGTGTAGTGGCTATCCCTGGTTGTCAACCTGACTACATCTGGAATGAACTGCAATCCAGAATTGGAAGGCTCACCTCTGATCCTAATCTGGAGGCTGGGAGATACAAGTTTCTGACCTGGATCTCCGCACGGAGATCTTGAGGCATAATGACTATGAATTCCAGAAGATTAAGACAAGGAGATCTCTGAGTTCAAGGTCATCTGGGATTAAAGGCGCAGTGGCACACACCTTTAATCTGGGCCACACCCTCTGCTGGAGACCTATATGAACCCTGAAAGAAGGAAGATTCTCTCTCCCCACCTGCTTGCCTTGTGGGACTGAGCAACTGCTAGATCCTTGGACTTCCATCCACAGCTGCTGCCGACCATTGTTGGGAGTTGAACTAAGAGTCATCAACAAATTCCCTTACTATATAGAGACTACCCATACATTCCGTGACTCTAGAGAACCTTGACTAATACAATAAGATAAATATATTAGTGCTGTTTGACTGAAGGTTTTTTTTTTTTGTTGTTTTTTTTTTGGTTTTTTCGAGACAGGGTTTCTCTGTGTAGCCCTGGCTGTCCTGGAACTCACTGTGTAGACCAGGCTGGCCTCGAACTCAGAAATCCTCCTACCTCTGCCTCCCAAGTGCTGGGATTAAAGGCGTGCGCCACCACCGCCCAGCGACTGAAGGTTTTTGAAATCCAGGAATATCTTATACTGTGTCATTTCTCAGGACAAACCAGAGACTTTGAGTACTCAGTGAGCAATTGGAAGTGACTAGCTGCTGTGCCACAGCTCTGAATGGCCATGGGGCAGAGCTAACTGCTCCTCTCTCCACACATCCCACTTCATAGGACATTTACCCCCTCCCCCATGAAATTCTCTCATCCATTATTCTGTTGTGGTTTTCTCCTTACAAACTTGCATTTTTACTTCTAATCATATATAATTACACACACACACACACACACACACACACACACACGTGCATGCATATGGCTATGTTTGAGTGTGTGCATCTAAGTGCAGGTGCTCTCGGAAACCAGGGGCTTTGGATCCCTCTGGAGCTGGAATTACAGTGGTTGTGTGGGTGCTGGGAACCAAACTCCTCTGCAAGGACAGCCAATTGCCCCTGAGCATTGACCCATGTCTCCAGCTGCGGCATTTCTTCATAGACCTTGATGTTTATTTGTCTATCCAAGGCTGGCCTGAAACTCCCTATGCAGCTAAAAACTCATCTGGAACTCCTGGCTCTTCTCACTCCACCTCTGAAGGGCTGGAATTACCATGTGAACCATTAGGATCAGCTCTTCATAGCCCTTAATGCTGTTTGAAATGATCTGTGTATTTGTCTATTCCTGCATTATCTTTCCTAACCCTGACTCTAAAGCAGATGCCTTGTCTTGTCGCCAGTGTTTCCTCAGCAAACATTGTCTGAGTTCCAGGTGATGACACACACTTGCAAACGCAGCACTTGAGAGGTGGTGACTGGGGAGATAGGAGTTCAAGACCCTACTCAGTTATATAGCCAGTTTGAGAGCAGTCTTATACTACATGAGACCCTACCAGGGAGGAAGGGAGGGAAGGGAAAGGAGGGAGGGGAAAGAAGGGGAGGAGATAGGGGAAGGAAAAAAGAAAAGAATTCCCAAGTCTATTCTTCATTGAACTAATGTCCACCTTTGAGTGTGTCTGCCAGGGCTTTTCCAGAGGGCATTAATTGAGGAGTATGATGAACAGAAAAGATGAGCTGGTATCTCAGACTGAATAAAGAAGAGAAAAGCAGCAGGCAGAGACCAGCTTAGTGATTAAAATCACTTACTGTTCTTGCAGACGACCACAGTTTAGTTTTCAGTGCCCATATCAGTTGGCTCACGGCCACCTGTAAATCCAGTTCTAGAGGATCCATCCAGCACCATTTTTCTGGATTCTAAGAATGGTACACAGACATGCTGGCATACATACCTGCCTGTAAATAAAAAAATTAATTTTAAAAAACTAAAGAAAAAAAAAAGAAAGAGTTGAGCACCAACATTCCTCTTTCTCTGCTTCCTGGTTGCTGCCCTAGAGTCTATGGCCTAGACCAGGCTACCCCTCTCTCCATGCTTTCTCCACCATGAAGGACTGCACCATCAAAATGGGAGCCAAAATTAACCCATCCTCACTTAAGATGCCACTTGGGTATTTGGACACAGTGATGCGAAAAGGTAACCAATAATGAATGAATGAATGTTCTTCCATTATCCCTAAAGCAGCAAGAGCAGCATGTGATGTTTACATACAAACAGAAGATGCAGGAAGCTGAACGGCAAGGCTGTAACAGCATGTTCACCACGGTAATTATCCAGCCTCATAATGCGGTACTGATGTGGGTGACTGTGAGACACTGAGCTGACTCAGTCCTAAGTGAGGCCTGGATTCCCAGGGAGATAAGAGCCACCTCTTAGCAACTCAAAGCCAGGGCTCCCTCAGGATGCTCCAGATGGAATGCACATGGGAGGCAGCCCTTCAGCCTCAAAGCCTAGGTTGGTCAGCATAGGTGTGACTCTCTCTTTTCTGAGGAACATATTTTTAAATGCAGCTGTGGGCACTCAGGGAGGGAACTCATTGGGAGAGCTCTTGATTAGCATTTGCTAATAAAAAGAAAATAAATAAATATTGTAACTCTGGTTCCAGGTGGGTATTTGGTCACGCGATGTGAAAGTGATGCTCTTGTCTGACCTCTGAGGACACCAGGCACACACACATGCATGATGCATATGCATCCATGTAGGAAAGACACATATGCACATGAAACATAAATTTTAAAAAAGTATTTGTGCCCTCAGTCCCCACCCCACCCCCATAAATCTCTGTATCAGCACAGGAGCACAGGTGTGTGTGTGTGTGTGTGTGTGTGTGTGTGTGTGTGTGAGAGAGAGAGAGAGAGAGACAGAGACAAAGACAGAGACAGAGAGAGACAGAGAGACTCTATTATGCAGCTCTGGCTCTCCTAGAACTTACTTTAGGCCCTGGCCTTGAACTCACAGATCCACTTGCCTCTGCTTCCCAGAGCACTGGGACTAGAGGTGTGTGTATACTCAAGATCTTGACTGTGTCTTATGGTCTGGAACACTGCTGTCAAATAAACAGGAGCTCAAGCCACAGAGATGGTTTTAAACTGCCAAGTAGCCCAGTGAAAATGAGAGAAAACAAAGTCATGAAATTCACATTAAAATTTGTATTGACCCCAACGTGTTCAAAACATAATTTTAACAAGGAAGCAACATAAAACTGACCCCAAGATGTATATGTGACTGTGGAACTGTGTCCTGCATAGACAGCATCTCCTCCTCTTCTTTTGCAGTCTCAGGTTAGACCTGCTTCTGACGCTCAAGTGCATACTGTGCCAGGCAGTTGTGGTATTTAGAAGCACAGGACCAAAGTATGTAGTAAAATGCAAATGGCCTAGCAAAGGGTGTCACTGTCACCTCAAAAATGGAAAGAAAAACAATAATAACAACAACAACAGAGAGTAGCCCTTGGGTCAGAGTAAAGGATCTGAGCCTCTGCACGCTCAACCAGGCCTCCCAGCTTTCTAAAGGATGCCCTGAATGCTGATTTCTGAACATGGAGTCGAGATCAGACAGAGAAGTTTGCCCTTGGTGTCCAGGCATCACTGGCTTTCTTGTGTAATTCTAAGGAACTGGCTATCAGGAGCCTCCCAGAGTCAACAGCTTGCTACAAGCACCCCGTCTGCTCCTTTGATAAGCGTCACATCATGCCTGACCAACCCCACCAGCCCGGCCTCCTAGTCCTCCTCTGCAAAGCAGACAGTGGACTGCTTCCTTTCTCCCAGAACAGTCTCCCAGATGAAGTTATGCAAGCCACCGCCAGCCTGGTTTCCCAACTTTAAGATCTAGAACAGTTCCCACGCTCCTGTGTCATCTGAGAGTAGAATTTCCTGTGCTGAATATCTAAGGCCATCCTTCCCAGCCTCAGATCTGTCTAACCCCATACT